>VXAL01016089.1:0-29405 GCA_013399475.1 Chauna torquata | reverse complement strand
TTTTTTTTTTTTTCTGGTTTTATATAGCAGTTCAATGTCGAAATAACCCAATGGTAGTCATTCAAGAATGCTTACAAACTTTTACCAGCAACACAAAGAATCATTTTGAATAATAGAGAAAGAGTAGCTGTTTTTATGTCAGTGTCAAAATTCACCCTAACCTCAACAGTGTTAGAATTTTACTGAATGAATCTAACTACCTATTTATTACACAGTTTGGAGTAGTCATTGAAAAGTGGCATGCTATTTTAGTTTCTCTAGAGAGTATCAATTCATCAGGATGGAAATCTTGGAATAATCTGAATGCCTTCATTTTCCTTATGTGATTAGTGTTCATATTTCTACAGCTGTTAGGCAAAAGTTGCTGCTAAGAAATACTGCAGTAGATGTTCTTTAGTTCTAGAGTAACTTTTGTTAAATTGTGTGTTACCAATATTGCCATTATAAGTTGCTAATTTTTAGTTCATCTATTACCATTCCTAACTGCCTATGTATGTTGCATAGGAAGGTTGTTTTCAATATTCCAATTTTCTGAATGGAAATGCTGAGTCAGAAATGTCATGCATTTCAAACGGCCATAAAAAGTGATGTGTAACACATAGCACCAGTGACTCAAGTCCAAAACGTCAGTGTAAGACTACACATGAAAGACACTTTTAACACATTTGAAAGTTCAAGGAATTTCATTGTATAGCAGGAAATAAAAAGATTTTATGCAGTGGTTATCACTGAATGACATTACTTATTCTCAGATTCTGATCACGCGTCTTAAGTGGTGATGAGAGAGACTTTCTCAGAAAGTAGCCCTAGCAACTTCTCATCTCTGCTATTCAAATTGAGAAAGGAAAATTCACTCAGGTGATTGGGTTTGCAAATATCCTGCACTGGAAACAGGAATTTGGGGAAAACTTGCCCACAATTTTCCCAAAATAANTATATTGTTTTGTCCTGGAAGAGGTGTCCATGTCTTTCAAATATATTTATTTAAAGATCAAGAGGTTTTCTACAGATGTAAGATTAGAACATCATTGTTCCTTTTTCAAACTCTTTTCAAAAAATCCCCAAATTTAAGCACCTTGGAAATACTTCAATTTGTGGAGACCACATGCAGTTCTTTCCTACCATACCAGAGTGTCCTTGCTGTCTTAAGCACATAGGTTTTCAGTCATCAGTTGCTTTCACACAAGATTTTACTGCCCTTGTGATTGGTATGGGTCTATGTGTTTTAGAGATCCCTTTAACTTGGCTTGGGAGTTGCCTCAAGTTCCTCAAAACTGGGGCTTCAATGAACACTTCATAACTGGAAACCATCTTTCTGAAAGGTTTAGGGAGGTGAGGAGAGAGAAAATATCAAAGCTCACTATTTTCTCTTGAGTACATTTTGCTTCTCTAAACTGTAGAAATCAGGAGCTCTGTGTAAATTATCATGAGTAAACATCTGTCTTATGCATGAATATTTCAGTGCTGAGGTATGTGACAAAACAAATAAAATGCCCCCAAAGCTCTGAAGTGATTATTTACAATGCTCATTTAACAATAAGTTAATTCTTAAGACAAGTGTACTGAATGTGTGTGTGGCTAGAGCAGCTGGTTCTGACGGTATTTACCGAAGAGCTTCAAAACAACATGTTCTGTCAAGAGCAATCTGATATATACACGTATATAGAGAGAAGTTCATTCATATGTCAGGTTACAAGACAGACAGCCACTCTGAGAGCACTGCTCACCTATCAGTCGGCTTAAAGCTGTCAGTGAATAAACTCCTTGTGGCAGAAATTTAAAAGGATGGCTGGGGAAGAGCCCTTGATTATTAAAGGCTTGAAACCTAAACAGATCTCATTAAATCAGGAGCTTTAACAAATTATACACACAAAATGCATAGGAAGCTATCTGCTGAGCTCTCCAAGGGGCTATGAACAGTAGTTTGATGTGCTCTTCAGACCTACTACTGTGAGTCAGACAGCTGAAAAGACTCCCATTCCAGATGTACAGGGTGGCCTAACACCTTGCTCTTGTATGCCGGTCATGAGCCACATACCTGGCTACCTGTTTAATGCAAGGTGACAAGATGGTATCAGCAGGCAAGGCTGAGCCCTCAGGTCAACCCCTGAGTACAGCATCATCTTCTCTTCACTTGCACTGGAAAAGTCTTTGTAAAGACCTGTTTCTATCCATGCAGTTATGTTAGCTGTAGAACTATTTATTGCCTGGATTCACCTCCACAAAACTAGCTGACCAAATTACAGTTAATCAGCTCTGCAAATGATCTGCCAGCCTCCCACTGCTTACCTAGTTCCCGACCAGAGGACTGGTTCCCATATGTGTGAATGGCTGGTACACAGCAGGCTTAGGCTTTTAGGCTGTTAGGCTGTTATTATCTTCCTTTTAGCATGACCTGGGCAACTGGGAACTATCTGTTCTGTAAGATGCACTCAGACCATGACTAGTACTTTTTCAGTCTCCCCAACAACCTTGACATTATTTTCCAGTGTCTGCACATCACCTTATTCTTTCCTTACAGTGGTCATAACCCCTTCTTGCAAGGAAATCATGGCTGTACAGTTGCTCTCCTTGCTTCTGCCAGCCCCCATATACCCATATACCACATGGCCCAGGTAGCAAGTGGGTCACTAGGAAGAGACAGAAGAGAGCATTAACACATACAGAAAGTAAAGATACAGCTTATAACACTGCCCAAAAGCTACATCAAAACTTTATGAGCTGAGAGTCCAATTCCCCCTATCTCCAGCTCATCTTTGCACATCTGGCACTGGAGAAGGAAGGTGTTCCAGCACTTTCCAGCCTAGCACCGAAAAACAGAGCCGTGACATCAATTTAAAGTTGAGTAACGCATCCTGATGCTGGCACAGGAAGACCTGTCTGACAGTGGTGCTCTATCAAGAGCTCACTAGCATGAGAGGGGGAAGGCATATAGGCAGAACCTCATGGATCTCAGGACAGCAGAGCTGCTCAGCTCCAAATATACTCCATTTTCACGTGTAGGTCAGAGAAGGGGCCCAGGAATCCCACCAAAAGTAGCAATGAATTTATGCCTTTTGAATACATTTTGAATTTATGCCTTTTGAATAAAGGAAGTGGAACTGTTCACAGGGTAAACTGAGGTCATTGTGGTAGCATTTCTGCTGCTTCTTGGCAAAACTCTTGAGCCAATAGTGACACATTTCTACATGGAAATGGATTTTTAGGGGGTCAGGAGGGAACATTTCTTCTTAGTTTTTAGGTAAACTTTGCCTTGTAATCTGTCTGCTATACACTTTGCATGTCTCAACCTGTTCCATCATTTGTGGTCGGAGATGTCCTAATTTGTTTACAAAATACCTTTCTTATTCCAACTGAGCCCAAATCTCTAAGGTTAATTCTCCAGGCTGAGATGGAAAGCCAAGGGCACATAGAAACAACCAGTAAACCTATATGAGATGTATTACAATTTAAGGAGCCAGGACTCTCCCTGGCCACTGACAGCAGGCATGGAAAGACCTGCCCTACTAGTCCCAAGAGAGAATGAGTTGGGTAAATCCAGACAAAGTGTGGTAATCACAGGAAGTTGGAGGAAAGCTCAAAACCTCAAATAGTGTCAGCTAGTTGTTAGAATGGAATAGTTCAGTTGGAAGGGACCTGCAAAGATCATCTAGTCCAACTGCCTGTCTACTTCATGGCTAACCAGAAGTTAAAGCATATTATTGAGGGCATTGTCCAAATGCTACCTGAACACTGACAGGCGTGGGGCATCAACCACTGTCTAGGAAGTCTGCTCTGGTGTTTGACCACCCTCACAGTAAATAAATTTTTCCAAAGTATTTCCTTTGTTGAAGATCTTGAGTCATACTTTTTATCCAGAGGGTAGAAACTAGTCTGTGCTTTTATATTATTGTTACTAGATTTCTATGCTCTGGGGTAGATGCAACTGCTACCTGAATAGGGACTGTGCATTTGTATTAAGGATATCCCCTTCCCACTCACACTCAGATGTGCCGTGAGGCAGGAAACTTCAAATAAGCAGGGATTTACACTGCCTGGTTCTTACACAGCGCTGTACGCCGGTTCCTCACATCTTGTGCATGGGGCAGAAGCGCCACAGCAAAACTGATATTGCACTGAGAAAGACTGGTTTTCCATGTTGGGACATGAGAACAAGAGACAAGTGCTAATGGAGGGGGTAGTACTCTGCTAACCCACCCCCAGTTTATGTTTCCTGCCAAAACACTACTTCTAAGCTCCCCCCCAACCTCAAAACAAAACAAAACAAAACAAAACAAAACAAAACAAAACAAAACACAACTACCCTGTAATGAATAGAATGGTTTAGAAACACAGTTAGATTTCTGGCTAGATACCATCTAGACAGTTTCTCACCGGGCACTAATGCTCTTGCTTCCTATAAATGAAGCTCTGTGGAATGAAAAAGATGTTCTTAGTGAACAACCTTCAGTGAACAAAACTCATTTCTCATCTACAGCCAAGACTGAGTGACTGAAAGGCTCATTTTCCAGTTCAGATGTCTTCAATCCCCAGTAAGCAACTCTAGCTTTAAGTAAATCAAAAGGCATAATAGTAGGTTAAGTAAAAGCACAATTCTCTTACAGGTTGTGGTATAATATCACAAATGATGCCATTTTAAAGAATTAAGTATTCTTTATTCTTTAACTGACCATAAAATCTTATTTATTTGTCTTAACAGAAGACAATTAAAGCAACTGTCTCCTATTGCAGAAAACAACAACAACAACAACAACAACAACAAAACACTTAAAAGAAATGACACCATTTACAGGTGCTTTAATAGTTTTTAATACTTTAATACTATTTAATACTCTTGGGTCTTAAACAGCTTTGCTGAGAAGGACCTGAGGATTCTGATGGACTCCAAGTTGAACATGAGTTGACTGTGACAAAGAAGGCTAACAGCATCCTGGGTGGCATGAGGGAGAGTGTTTGCAGCAGTTTGAAGGAGATGATCCTTCCTCTCTACTTAGTACTGGCGAGGCCAGAGGTGGAGTCCTGTGTCAAGTTCAGGGCTCTCAAGTACAAGGGAGACATGGACATCTAGAGAGAGTCCAACAAAGCGCCACTAAGATGATGGAGAGACTGAAGCATCTCTGCTAGGAAGATAGTCTGAGAAAGCTGGGACTCTTTGGCCTGGAGAAGAAAAGACTCAGGAGGGATCTTATCAATGTACATAAGCACCTGAAGGGAGGATGCAAAGAAGACAGGGCCAGGCTCTTTTCAGTGGTGCCCAGTGCCAGGACAAGAGGCAATGGACACAAACTGGAATACAGGAAATTCTTTATGAACACAACAAAACACATTTTTAGTGAGGGTGGCTAAACACTGGAATGGGTTGCCTAGAAAGGTTATGAAGCCTCCACCCTTGAAGATATTCAAAATATGACTAGACATGGTCTTGGGCTACATGCTGTAGTTAAGCCAGCTTGAGCAGGGTGGGGGTTGGACTAGTTGTTCTCAAGATATCCCTTCCAATCTCAACCATTCTGTGATTCTGTGATTTCTTTTGTATGGAAGAATTTTCTTCGTTTTTGAAAGAGGCATGTACATATGTAGGTATGTCCACCACCCAAATAAATATCATAGAACTTTTCTTATTAATTAACTCAGGAAAAGTATATCAACTGTACTACTAAGTGCTAAAAGCCTTTACTGGCTATTTTATTTAAAGCATTGGTTATTACTTTCCTTTAGTACTTGGGAAGGAACACCACTAGAAACTATATACCATGGCTTGGCATGGACAGAGGAAATAAAATCATATCATCCATACCTGCAGATTCCTAAGTAGCTTTAATGTAACAGTCCCATGAACAATATTCTTTTGTAGTGAGGGAGAGCATTTCAGGAAGGAAAAGTTCAGCAGAGTGACACAACTTTTGGAAGTGCCATATCCTTTGAAAGAACCAGTGATCATTAGTCTCCAAAACCCACCTGAAGATCTTGAGCCCAATACTCCAGTTTGCAGCATGCACTGGAAAGAAGGCAGACAACTTAAAAAAAACGGAGATGGAAGAGTCAGAGGCATGTTCTTCTCTCTTAACTAGTGTCATGTCAATGTCATTTAGATACACTTTTATTCTGAAAAACATTGGCACTTTTCTCCTTGATATTTTTGTATCCTGTAGCTTATACCAGTCAAATGTGGTTTCTCTTGGCTAACTCCCAAAGCATGCACATAGAGACTTCTCCTGCAAACATCAGCAAGAGTTGTGTAATATATTTTAGAGGGTGTTGAAACAGAGCCACAGCCACATTTATTAGGAAGATGAGATGTAGACTAGCTAGAAAGGGCTATATCCAGTGATACAGTGCAACAGTTTCCTATGAGCATACTGACAAGCACTGCATTGGGCTGTAAGCACAGACAGCAAAGCTTTCAATACTTGGGCCATTGACTTTTTTCTTTGACCTCCCATCACATCAGTCTAGCTCACCTGTAACTCATGAGGCCTCAAAGCGTGGGAAAAGAAACCTGGCTAAATTACCTGTGAACATAATACATATTGTTCTGTAATTTGGATAACTGGGCAACCAGGTTATAAATATCTTAAATCATAATAAAGACTGATGGACACTTACATCTCTAAATTGTAAAAAAGTATTTGTTTTAACTCTGAAACTATCAGATCTTCAGTGGGAATTGAGTTACGTATTTTGCAATTTGCTACCAATAATGAAAAGTCATGAGAAATAGCAAAAATAAATTAATTATAACCTGTAAGCACAATCACTTTGCTATGAAGCCTTGCCACTCTTCTCCTCCATCATTCATCTGCTCCTCTCAGCTCAGATATCATAGAGCTTTCACCAAGCTTCTGTAATCAATATGCTGAAAAGGATAAATAAAGAATAGGGTGCAACAATAATGTGCAGTCCCAGTCCTTGCAGATTCTTTTAAACCTATTGAATTTCATTACAATACTTTTAATTTTCAAGTGAAAGGACTTTTGGAATGAAAGGCTAGCATCTTGACTTATTAACTGTAAATTAACTATTCTGTTAACAGTAAATCCATGCAGTAACTCTAGTCATTCCCAGCCCTGTATAGTAGATGGGTTGAACTTTGCCTACTCCAGGTTGGTTTCCTAAAAACAGAGAGAGCCAGTAAAACAATGATCATCCCCCTTTACCCCCAGACATTCAATAAGACTCATCAGAAAACCAAAGATCGTTATAAATCTTTTGTACTCACAGTGATTTTTGCAAGTATTCCTAAGATCACATGTTCATGTTAATGTGTTTCCAAAGGTTTTGGCCAGGGCAGTCAGATGAGCTCCACAACATTATAAGTCTTCAGACACCGCTTACAGCTTGTTAATGATGCACCCGGGACACTGAGATCCTCAGTGACAGCATTACTTATCACGGTACTTCACTCGCAGGTCTGACCACTCAAGCTGCCTTACCTTCTGTCTTTCAGGTCACAAGTCAATCATCTTACCCCATAAATAGGCGACAGCCCAGAGCCTGTTGAGCTCTGCTGTACTGCAGGGGGCCACATGCCAGGATCTTCCCCTTGAGCAGGGATGCCTCTCAAGGTTACTCCTTGAGGTTGAGAGATTACTTACCTGCAACAGATACTAGGTAAGTGGTTAATAGCCAGCTTGTTGAAACTTTGCATGTAATTTGCTAAGCATGCTGAAGCTTTGTAATCTTAGCTAAGTGATATAAAGGATTGATTGTGCATATAATCCTTGAGGCATAAACTGTTAAATCTGGGATTGGGATAGGATCCAGTCATATCTAGACTCCTCAGAATTTGGACTGCAAAAGGGACTCCACTCTGAACCTCGTGACTCAATATGAGGGTCTTCCCGATGCTTTTAGTCTGACCCTGTCCTCTATGTATTAAATAATCAAGTGACTTTGCCATCATGAATCTTGATAATGTCGAATTTACTATCAGGGCTTTTCTAAATTGCTGTCTTATTCACAATTAAGCCCTGCTAAATCACTACTTTCATCAAGAAATATATTGCTGCCTCTCTGCTATGAGCGAAGTGCATAATTCTGTTCTCGACAACACCAAACTGTAATCTTCGATAACAAAGGGCTTTTGGGAGCCATGTGCAGCAAATGTGGCCCTATCATAAGCATAATGCTTGAAAACACAACTCTGAGGAAGCTGTTTTGCACATACCATTATTAGCTGAAGGTACAATTACATGACTGACTTGTTTTCTCTGGAAATCATAATAAGTATCAAGTCATGCGTGGTTCCTGGAAAACCGTTGATTGTGAATTCACCTCATTAAATCTACCTCTTACTTTACTGTCCACTAGATTTGTTGTGAACTATCCTGGCCATGCTAAAGACATTTTGCTGTGACATACTGATATGCTTGGGCCACATAAATAATTTTCGTTAATTTGCTGTTTAAGCAAAGACTCTTATTTATGAGGAAAAATAGAAGGCCACTGTAAAATCACAGACATGGTTTATGTTAATGGGAAAAATCCTTCTGCCCTTCAAGCAGGTCAGTATTTTTCCAATAGAGTAAATGGGATCATTCTGAGCAGAAGATTTTGATTTCTTCTCAAGCTGTGTTCTTCCCCTTTTCCTTGCACCTGGTATTCTATGAGTGAATGAGGCACTTGCCTTTCAACACAGATTATACACAAGTTGCTTCCAAAGTCATTCCTCTGGGTCTCATCCAGCCTTTGCAAAATCAGCAGTATTACCTGGGATGTAAGCTGGGGCAAGAATTGTCCCAGTGTGAACAAAACGCTGTGAAGCATTTTACAATCCTCTTGTCCAAGTACTGCTACACTAAAAATCAATGGTAGTTCCTTCCGTAACCATGTGGATTATGGACTGAAAACAAACAACAGCCTCTGAAATCTAGGAAAATCTATTCAAATGTCATCAGTCACTTTTAACCTTTTTTTTTTTCCTTTTTTCTTTTTTCACATGGACTGCAGCAAGACCTTGAGCCTAATAGGAATTTTATTCGTTAGATCTTCCATTTGCTTCCACTGACCACCAGTATGTTCATCATACTTGGAGTATGATGTTGATACTTGAATGAAGAAGATCTTCATAGTAAACAGAAAAAGTATATGAATTTGGGCATTTGATTCAGGTCACCATACGAAATTAGACCTGTTACAACAACCTCACTGTCACTGGTTAGGGGACTCTTAAGCCCTGCTTGGGCATGATTGTTTAAAGAATGGAAGAGAAAAATTATTTCATGTCATATTGGAAGGAAGAAAAAAGCAACACTGCTTAGTTTGTATAGAAGTTTTTTCTGATATTTCTATCTAAATGCAGATTTCTGTTTTCTTCTCTGTACCATCTATATAAGAAATCCCTCAAGACAAGGATGCAAAATAGAAATGAATACTTAAAATGAAAGCTTTTTTCTAGAAGGAAGACAAATTTATCAAGTATGTTTTGTGTCACTTTACCAGTGAGTTGAACTTTCTTTATCTCCAGTAACATTGCAAATGTGCAAAAGATGAAACAGAGAAAACAATGATGATCCTGGGATTGTGTTTGAAATCCTATCTTTCATCCTTCTTGTTTAGTCTTCTTCTGCCAGCACAAAAGCAGAGAGCTCCAACCAGCATTTAGACAAGACGGACTCATTTCACAGCCCTAGGGTAAGCATTTCTTCCAGCTATTACGTAGGGAGTATTGCTAACTCTGTTTAAATTGCTCTTCATTTGTGTAAGGATTTTGGGCATAGTTTTACTTTCCTACAGAAGAAAAATAAAATACTCATGGCAGAGGGCAATCCATACCCTAATAAAGGAATTAAAAAAAAAAAACAATCTGGCAATTTAGACTGTAAGAGATTTCTGAGTGACTGTCAGTGCTGTCAAGCTCTTGACAGTGATAAGTGAAATCAGCCAGCAATCACAGCAGCCCGCTCCATTGCAGGAGGACTGTGAGGTGGACAAAGTTGTTTGGTTTCTCATATATCACTGTGCATGGGAGAAAATTCAACTTGCTCAAATCCTGTCAAGTGGTCAATAAATATCAGCATTTTATTTCTGACTGCTCAGCTTTGAAGATATTTATTTTTAGCCAGCTAAATGAGATGGAAGTTACTCTTAACTGTGATACCAAGGAGATGAAAGCAGTAGAAGACCCCCAAGAAAGACTAGATAGCTCAGGGAGTTGTCAGATGCAAGCTGGAGGAGTTAAAATGACACAAGCAGAGAAGTAGTTGGATTCGTGGGGTATAAGCACATGGCCTAAGGATCTTGAAAATGAGACTAAAACCTCTATCTCCATCATGTGACCTCTGATGTTGACCTAAAACTTCGGGGTTGCAGAAATCAGTAGAGGTTTTTGAAGATGGGATCTGGCAAAGGTCAGACTGACAGACAGGGAACACAATTTTAGGAGCTGTGTAGAGAGAAGCAGGTTGAGGTGAACTTAAGCTATGTACACAGGAAGAAAGGAATCTTAAGGGAGAAGGACAAGTAGAACTTTTATCTAATTTCAATGTGCAAGGTGGGGGACAACTTTTTGGTTTCAGGCAAGCAGGAAAAAAATCCAAGAGCGTTGCTTTCAGCTGTGGTTAGTGATGTGGTGGATGGAGAAACTGTGAAAAAGGACAGGGTGAACTTTTTTTTAGTCATGTTGGGATGGATCTAAGAAGAGATGTTGCTCAGGCACACAGTTATGGAACTGTAGAATAGAAGGTATGGCAAGATGCAAAAGAATTTGTGAACCTTCAGCATAAATAGAAATTTGAAGCCACATATAATAATCCACCCGCAGGTTGTAAGGGACCCAAGCAGGAGAAACAGGTCCTAAGTGGGACACTGCACTTTGAAGAATGTTTCCAAAACAGTGGACTTGACAGTGTTCAGAATGTCTGGAGTTGTGTTCTGTGTCAGACTTTGGTGAAAGGAGGATTCCTCAAAGAAAGAAAAATACCCATTAGCTAAGTAAACAATCTTTTTCTTGCAGAGACAAAAAGAGGTAGACAGTCTTCTGAGGAGCATTTAAGAAGTTTTAGTAATAACAACACTTCTAGGTTATTTTAAGATTTCCAACAATGTTGTAAACTGATTGCAGCCCCTCAGAAGAGCTGTTTGGTTAGCCATTGTGTAGTGCCAAGGCTTAGGTCAAGGTCAGCATCTCAGAAAGGTCCCTTTGAAACAACCAAGAGCACCTCCTCATCTTAAATGGATCCATAGCTCTAACTTGGAGGCAGGGACCTCTGATGAGAATCTACAGATATGGGAAGAAGAAAGTACCACTTAAGTTTTGCTTTGCTTCCAAAGGTGGAATGTGTTTTTTTCTTTTTTTTTATTCTTTTTTTTTTTTTTGAAATCATTATTCAGGAGTAAAGCAGTTCAGTGAGATGTGCAGTACTAAGATTCACAGACTGAGCAAAATGACAGGTAATGGTATTACCACTCTTTAGTAATTTATTATGTTTGCAACTCTCTGTACTTGAAAACCCAGAGAACACGAACAATGAATATTAAGTTTAAGATGAGACGCTAGGTAATGATTTCCTCCAAGTTTCTCAGATTTAATTTTCAATCTAGAATTAGGTTTCTTGTTTTGAAGTGAAAGTGAGAATTTTCTCTGTGAAGTCTGCAGGCATTAGTTTTGTATACCCTAAACGATTCATAAGAATTTCTTTCCTGGAATATTTTTTCCTTCTATTTAACATTCCTCCAACCTCAATTTACCCAAAAGACCAAAAGTTCCTTGTAGCTTTGCAGTATTTTCTCGTCTGCCACATGTATCTTTGCATAGGAGTACTGTGTGGAGAACTATGATAAAACCTGTTTCTTTCAGATAATATCACAATTCTCAGTCCTACAAGTACCTGAATTTTTAGGACTAAGAAAGGCTGCCAAACAATAAGTAACAAAAATAGAGTCCCCAAGCCAGAAGAGGCTGCAGTTCTCTCCTTTAATATGTGGCATCAGTAGCATTACCGATAACTTTCTCTGAAGAGAGTCCAATTTTAAAAATACAAAGGTTCAATATGCAGAAATCTTGAACATAGAAATACTTATATTTTTCCTTTTTCTTTGTCTCAAAAATGATTCATTTTCCTGACGATTCTATACCTATTATAATTAGCATTAAACTGTCAATGAAAACTGTGGCAGTGGTAATTATAATGTTACATATATTTTTCCTATGAAAATCGGACGCATAATTGTATATGACATGTTACATGTGGTAACCACAAGCAAGTGCTTACTTTTTACATTGCAGTCATTACATATCTTCCTGAACTATACACCATCACCTACAATAAGGATATTTGCATACAAATATATAGATTGCTTAAAGATTGCATAAGATAAATAAATAGGCACATGATCAACAGGAGATCTTTTGCTAGCATCAAATAAATACAATCAGAACAGAATGTACATTTCTAAACATTGTAATGCACTTGAGTAATAGCATGTGAATTATCTTAGAGTATAAAAATTGGGAAGGAATTACTGAGCAGTGAAAGCATATCAGTATGCGTTCTGTGTAAAAAAAATGTTTAAAATAGCTGATAGCTGAAGGATTAAATGAAGTCATATTAAACAGACCACTGTGTTTTTCCATTTGAAGACTGTCTGAAAAAGCTGAGCAATATATATTTATAATAAGACATGCATACTATGTTCCAAGGCTCCAGCAGCCAGCCTGTCCTGCAGTTCTCGTTGCTCTAATGACAGGTGACTGACCTCCAACTAAGTGTGTGTAGCTCAGGACTGTGGGTTGGACCCGAGCGGCAAAGCACCTGACAGTTTGCTGCTGAGCTGGTAATTGCAATACCTCTATTTTTTGATAGAGAGCCCAAAGTAACTTGCAGAACCATGAAATTGAGCAGATATTGCCCACACAAGTTCATTGTAACTTGCAAGTTTTAGGTGGCCAGTCAATTATAGGTGATTACATCTTTCAGCAAGTGCTGCAAGACTGCACTAAATTTCTGTAGCTGTTCTTTGACAGCAGGGCTCTGCAAAAGACAGTTCATCAGCCATATGATGTAAACTATATATTTAAACATTTTGATTTTGAGAAGAAATGGAGACAAGCAGATCTTTTACAGGCTACCTTATAAAATTACCCTTCATTTTCTTTTGAAGAGAATACTCTCTTTGTCTTGCAAATGAATCTTTGCTAAATAAGAATCTGTCTCAAACTGACCATGAAATAAATATTAGAGAGCAGAATGGTATCAAAGGCTGAAAATCAGTATTCATTCTTTTGAGTCTGTGAGCAACAGGAGTCAGGGGTGCAGCATTATCTGTGGTCTTCAGCTTACTGCATCATGTTGGGCCACTCGGATTTCAATGCCAAAGCTGACATATTGGTTGCAATTGTAAAAAGACCTATAGTCAAAAAGTTGTTTTGTTACTGTTGTTTTGTTGTGTTTTTTTGGGGGGGGGGATGTGTGTGTGTGTGTGGGGGGGGATGATTTCTGAATACTGTGATTGTATGGCTAAAAATTTTTTTGATTTTGTTCAAAAAATGTTTGTTTTGATTCTTTTTCCTTGAGGACTTGCTTTGCTGGAATGCCCTTGCTCACTCTGAGGATCTCTGTGCCAGACCTTCCCTCTCCCTCTTGATCTCTCCCTCCTTTCTGCTGGCAAGTGCTGCTCAGAAGAAGTCAGATTTTGGACTAGAAAGATGAAGTGAGAACGGGACGAGGTTATAGTCATTGCTCCCACTAGCTAACAGGGAGAGCAGACCTGAACCCATCTCTGCAAGAACTGAAAAAGATATTAAGGTCTTGAATAGAGCAGGAGTTAAGACACAACTGTATGTCCAGTATTTCCCCCTTGATTTACTTGTATTCAGCGGCATATTCTAATAGGGCTGTGCTTTCTGTTGTGTGTGCAGGGACAGAATAGGCAGCCTGCCTGCCTGTGATGATGCCAACATTTGAATGTGATGTTGTAACCAAAGACAGCAACTGCAAAGGTGCTGCCATTTATCTGAGCCTAACTTTGACCATGAACAGTACTAGTTATGATAAAAATAAGACCAAGATTTTTTTAAAAATAGGTTTTTCCAGACAGTAAGCTTTTCTTTTTCTTTTAAGAGTGATGTTTTACTCATTACTTGCCTAAAATCCAGACATGAAAGACAGAGCCATTCTTTAACAGATGGCAATACATAGCATTAGAGAGAAATACGCAGAACATCTTAATGGCTGAGCATGGTCATGAGTATTATACACAGATGCTTACTTTTAATGCTAATGTTCACATTTCACATTAGCACGTTCTCAGAATTATATTATCTTCCGCTTCTAAAAAGAATAAAGTAACCTCCATTGCAGAGGGGCATTTTAATGTAATCTAAGACATCACAGGAGATTTCTAAGAGCCATGTTTAATTCTTACCTACTACTTGAATGTCTAAAAGAGTAATAGAGGGATCATATAAACTGACTATATAGGAAGTACTGATCACTATCATCACATTACTTAAATGCTTCCTTTGTTCTTGCTGTATTCTCTATCGGTTTCTTATATCAATATCTTCCAGTGCTGTAACACTAGCATGAAGCTGTCCTAAAATGAATAAATGTGCTGATTCCAGTGTGCCTAAGATACAGAAACTACTCCTCATTTTAAAACAGAACATTTAAACTTTACATCTAATCTCTGTAGCAAAACAAGTTGTTTCTGCATGAGATTCCTCTTCAAAATGTGGTGTTATGCTGAAATATCAGTAGACCAATAAGTACAACCTTTGTAGCATATCAAAATTTATTTCATGAAAAAAAAAACACCCAGCAGATGGCATTTGGATATAAACAGATTTTGAAGTAAAATGCTTTTGCTTACTCTGATACACTTAGTATATGTAAAGCAATTTTCCTGAGGCAACACAGAATAGTTCAGAACAATTTGATATTTCAGAAATTTCCCAGTGATAAACCTCAAAAGGCTCCCTCATGAATAAGAGGCAGGGTCTTCATGGAAACCTCGCAGACCTGAGCCACATGATGCAATGAAGGAGGGACAGCCAGAGGCTTGAACAAGCAGTGGCTGGATGCTCTCACAATGGGGAAGGCTGGAGGCTTGTGACTTCTGACAGCAGGAGAAATGCTTATTCTCTACCCTCAAATTTGAATTTGTAGTCTTGGTAAAGTGTCCTAACAGCCTGTGGAGGGGACCAAGCTCCTCTGAGAGAAACTACAGGAACCAGCTGGGCCTGAACTGAAAGTCAGCACCAGAAGGGAGCAGTTGGGAATGGTGGTTGCAAGCAAGCACCATTTGCTGGCCAGGTATGTTGTTACTGGAGGTTTGTTGCTTGCTGGAGGACAGGATCTGTGATGTTACAGAGACTGCCAAGGCTGGTCCAGCCCTTGGTCCTGTGTTGCTCATCAGTGTGGGTACCAATGACACTGCCAAGGAGTGTATGGATCAAATTAAGAGAGCCTACAGAAAGCTGTATGGGATAAAGTGAGACAGCTGATGTCCTCCTTAACCCTTCAGGCCAAGGGGAAAGACTTGTTTGAAAATGGATGCATCTTGCAAGTTAGCAGCTAGCAGCATTGTTGATATTGTAGACAGTGCCTTGGCTTTTATGACCACAGATGTTGTTGTTGTTGTTGTTGTTGTTATTATTATTATTTTTATTTGGGAAGCTCGTAGGTGTGATCCCATGGGGTGTAGCTCTGAAGCTCAAAGAAACTCAGGAAACCCATCTGTTTCAGGTGCATCCTTCAAGAATGGTCCTTCTTGAAGGTGCATCCACTCAGGAAACTGAGTGGACATATCAGGAGACCAGACAGGCTAAAGAAAGAACTTGTGGCAGCACCCCAACGTGAAAACAAAAAAAAGAAAAAGGAAAAGGAAAAGGAAAAGGAAAATATAAAGGAAGTGAAAGTGAGGACAGACTACAAAGCAGGATATTGCCCAGGCATGGAGGAATGGTGTCTGGAAAAGTAGCAAGGGCAACAAGAGCATCTACCACTCCCTCAGTAGCAAAAGAATAAACAAAGAAGATGCTGATCTGCTGTTGTGTTGAATAGGACAGGTGACTTAGTGATAGTAAATGCAAGATAAGGGCTGAAGTATTCAATGCTGTCTTTAATGTAGTCTTCAACAACGAAGTATCCCAGACTTTTGTGCTTAGGTACTGGGTTCAGAGAGTAGATGATTTTGATTTTACCAAAGATAAATCATGCCTGAACAATGTAATTGCCTTCTATGATAAAATGACTGAATCTGAGGATAAAAAGAGGGCCGTGGATGTAATTCATTTCAACTTTAGCAAGGCTTTTGACAAAGTGTCCTATGATACTCTTGTATCCAAGCTAGGATGTTATGGTCTGGATAGTGGATTAAAAAAAAAAAAAAAGTGACTGGATGATTACAGAGCAGTGGTTAATGGGTTGTACTTCACCTGGATGGCTGTGACAAGTGAAATGCCACAGTGTTACCTATCTTGTACTATCTTGGACTCCCAGCATAGGAAAGACATTGATGAAGTAGAGCAAGCTCAGCAAAGCCACCAGGATGGTCAGGGCTGGAGCACGTGCACTGTGAGGAGAAGCTGAGGGAGCTATGCTTGTTCAGCCTGCAAAAGACATGGCTTCAGGAGGACCCAACAGCAGCCCCCCAACACCTGGAGTTTATCAAGAAGTTGGAGCAAGTTTCTTCACCGTGGTTGCATGGCAGGAGGCTGAAAGATGGTGGGTATAAATTGAAGTGGGAAGGTGGATATAAAGGAAGAATAAATCTTATATGGGAACAAGAGAGCATTGAAACAGGTTGCCCAGAGCAATTTTGAAGTTTCTGTCTTTGGGCATTTTCAAGATCTGAACAGATAAAGCCCTAAGCAACCTGGTCTGAATTCCACATTGGTTTGAGCAGGAGGTAGGAGTAGTACACTTCAGACTTCCTGAGGTCCCTTCCAGCCTGTATGGACCAGTGGTGCCATGAGTCTATGAAAATACACTGTTGCAATACATGAAATACTTTACAGAACCTTGTTTGTCTTAAAAACTTTTAGTATACTATTGTATATACCAGCAGAAAACCTTTTACAGAATGACATGCTGAACCTGGTGACAAACAGTTCTTTGTGTCAAATCAGGATCCACAAAAAGCAGATTTCTGTGAATACATTCAGATCAGGCAGGAGAAAAGAAATAGCAAACTATCTTTCAGAGATGAAAAGACAGAAAATGAAGGATGGGGTATTTAGCCATGGATGTAAACAGGGAAATACAGTATGATCTAATGGTGGATAGCAGGTTAGTAACGCACAATGGGGGGCAAATTACCCCTTCATTGACTGTGGGATTTATCTGAATTATCACTGTAAAAAAAAAAAATAAAAAAAAAAATCAAGCAGTGGAATTAAAGTTACCCATCAGAAAACTATCAGCTGAAAAACAACATTTACATGTCAGCAGACTTAAAGCAGCAAAATCCCCCAAATTGTAAAGAAAATCCTGTACTCTGCTTTCTCCAAAGACACTCAAAGTTTTGACACTGCCTTCAGTGGGCCAAGCCTTCATTATAGAGAAATAAGCCATGGTGTTAGGAAGATACATTTTATTTTCCATCTAATTGTCTCATGACAGCTGAAACAGAAAACTGCCATCAAATACCTTTCAAAGAGAAATTTCTATTAAATACTTTTTTAATGGTACTTGTTTTACACTTCACACATTTTGGAAAATCTTCCCCAGAGCAAAAATGGGCATCATGAGCAATTCATGTTTTTTGCCTGCTAATCATTTCCAGGATGTATAGTGTATTAATAGTGAAATAACTGATGCTACCACAACAAATAAAAGGAAAATCATTTACTGATTTTGATCAAGACTGAATGTGACACTATTCCTTCCAACAATATCTTCATAAGAGGACTAGAGAAAGTATGTTGTACATTCGAGACTGCTGTCACTCCAGAAAAGAGTAACAAGGCAGAGCTGCCAGCGGCACTGTCTGATGAGCTGATTCCAGTAAGCACCAGCTTCGTCCTAGGTTAGAAATGACATTGTTTGTTACAAACAATTGTAAGGAAAATAATGTCAATATCGAACTTACATTAATTAATTCTCCTTCATTCACCTCCCAAAGCCACCAGGAAAAGAATAGGCTCTTCTTCTAGTTTGAATTATCATGCTCTTAAGATTAGTATGCACAGCTCCATCTTCTGATACTTACATTCAGAAGATCATTACATCTATGTCTGTGAGGGAACAGGAGCGAGGCTTGTAAATCTTACATGTTCATGGATTCATAATCTTCTTCTTGTCAGGAACAGCAAGTTTTACAAGCTATTTTAAAGGCATGCCAAGCAAATCAAATAACTATTGGTTTTAATTAGCACTCCTGCAAGCTGTAATGCTTTTTAACTGAAGCTGAGTAACATCAAAGAGATATGAAATTCATTCTTGCCTTTGATGTTTTTTCCAATAAAACACTTCTCCTCTCATCCATGCAGTTTTTATTCCCATATCATTAAGCAATTGAAGGACACCAATGGGAGATAATGCTTGGCTACATGTACCTAAATAATCATGAACTGAATTACTATTAAGAAGAATATTTGAATATAATAAATAGTAATATTTTCAAAAGTGCTTTGAGGTGGTTAATTCTCACATGTTCTGTCATGAGGAAAACACAGTTTCGCTGTATTTGTATTCAAAATGATATACAGTTAAATTCAAGCAAGGACACAAAAATTCACAATTATTTGCATATATTTTTTATAAAGACACAACCCAAACACATATATTTGGTGTGTCTGAAGGGAGAATGAAGTGCAGATTTATCCACATATCAGTTTAAGGCTATGAAAAAAATTTCTGTAATGGAAATTTTCAATGCAATCTGCTTTTAAAAGTACTTGATACCCCAGTACCCATATATTTGAAAAAAAGAAAAGGGACTTCTATCTATATTTTAGCATAACTGACAAGCCACATAACCAATAAAGAAGTAAATGAAATGGCAGCTCAACCATTTTAAAATAAAATAAAATAACAATTTTTGTAATTTTTTTTTAACAATTATTTAATAATAAAGCTCACTGTAGAAGAGCATGTCAGTCAGAAAAAAAAAAAAGAAAAAAGAAAAAAAAAGGACAATAAAGCAGGTTGAGTTTGCTTCTAAGTGCCACTTCCATAAAATTTACTGGGCTTTTCAAGGAAAAAATCAAAGACTTCAGACTGTGGCATACAGGACTACTTTTTCTATCTTAAGACTGATGAAGCCTATCTTAAAGGTGAGAAAAGTTGTAAAACAAAAAGTTCTTGCAGTCTACTCCTGTGCTAAACGAGATGGATCTATTTTGTAGAGCAGACTGTTAGAAACTATGTCCATTAAGTCCATGTTTTGACAGGCTTTCCTTGCTTTTTTTTTTTTCTGCTACCACTTTCTCAGTCTTGTCCAGATGAAGTCTCAGTGGGTGAATTCTCCCCTTTCATTTATTTTCACAGGGCTGCCCAGATCTGGTCTGAGGGTCACAGATTTCTTCCTGCTGGGGCCAGAGCTGACCTGCAACCAGGGGGCCCAGACTGGGAGGCTGCAGAAACTGCTGTGCGGACTCATGCAAAGCACGAGGAACAAAGAGGGGGGATAGGTAGAAAAGGGTATAAAAGGGCTGGTTGGGTATAAAATGGAGCCAGTCTGGCCGAGCCCTGCGCCTGATCACTGTGGTCTGTCCTATCATCTTTATTTTATTTTTAATATTCGCACTCTCTCTGCTGTGTGTATGTGTGCTGAAGGACTACCTGCCAGCCACAGCAAGAGCTGTGTGTGTGAGTGAAACTGGCTGCCAGCTACTGGAGTCAGGCCGGGGGTGTAGGCCCATGGACTGTGGTGCCAGCTGCTGGAGCAAGTGGGATCCTAGGATCAGCTGCTGGAGTGTGTGGTGTCCCCTGTTCCCAGCCACTGGGGTGGGAGCTGTGTGTGGTCCCAAACTGGCTGCTGGGGGGGACTGCATGAGTGAGGCGAGTGTGGGGCTCTGCACAGCCAGCTGGAGCGGTGCTGTGGGTCGCAGCCATGTGCCTGGTGCTGGCTGCTGGGGGGTCCGATTGTCTGTGTCTGCCCCAGCCTGGTGTGCCTGGGGTGTGCGTGTGTTTTCGTGAGCAAATGTTAAGCTGGACTAGCTGGCGAGTAGCAGGGTCCTGGGGTCTGGGCCAAGGTATCAGGTGGGCAGGGGGCCAGTGCTGGTATGCCCAGGGGACTTGTGAACGTGGTGTGCATGAGGGATGACTGTGTGAGTGCTGCGTGTGCACCGAACTTCAGGCTGGACTGGGGGCGAGCAGGTGATCCATGAAGGGGGCAAGGGGGCCGGGATCTGGTCGGGGGTGCTGGGTGGACAGAGAGGCCATGCCAGTACTCAAGGGATCTGTGAATGTGCGTGTGCTTGTGAACCCAGTGTGTGTGTGTGGGTGTCTTCACCAGTGAACACCTGTCTCTAGCAGATGGGGAGGATGAAGAGGTCTTGGCTGTCTGTTTTATGTGAATCCTGTGTGTAAGTGGTGCTGAGCAGCCCTTAGCTGGGAGAGCTTGTGTGACTGGTCCTGTCAGTGCCCCATCTCTGTCTCTGTGTGTGTCTGCGTGTCTCTGGGATACATGCTCTGTTTTGCTACAGGCTGAACCTGCAAAAGAGAAAGAGGCAGCTGCGTCCACTCCCAGCCTAGGCAGAGACCCTGTGTCCCCAGGCACCAGGCAGATGGGCAGAAGCTGTCCCAGGCTGGAGCAGCTGTAGGAGGTGGCTCTTTGTCCTTAAACTCACTTAGCATCTTTATCCAAAATTATTTGTTAGTTGACTCTCTTCGCAAATGTATTGTTTATATATATTGCATATATTTTACTTGTGCAAATTTTCTAGCAATTCTGAAAAACAATTGCCTATTACTTTAACTTCTTCTAGAATTACTGGTATAAACTGCTATTCATTCAGGTTCAGCTAGGTTAATTATCTAACAAATATACTTTTTTGTAGACAAGCTGCAATTCTTTGTTTCTTGCTTGCTCTCAAGATTATTTAAAATATTAATCTAATGATAAATGAAAGCATCTTATTGTCCTGTTATTTATAATCCACTTCATTATTTAATGGATACCTTAAAGGAATTATCTTGAAACCCAATGGGCTTGATCTTGCTTCCATTAAAATCAATGGCAAATCTCTCACAGAGTTCAATGGATTATGACTAACCTCACTATGTAAGGAGTTATTATTAATGCCTGGCTTTGAGCACATAGTTTCCCACTTATTAAAAAAAAAAAAAAAAAAAAAAAAAAAAAAAAAAAAAAAAAAAAAAAGAAGAAGATCTAATGACAGTAAAATAAAAAAAAAGCAAAATGAGAAATTTTACCTTTCCCATAAACTTTTTTTTCCTGGGCTATTAATATTTATGTGGCATATTTAATAAGATACAACACACGTGCCACCAAACAGGTAACAGGATTAATTACTATTCATGGATGATCTATATTTATGCAAACACTTTAATGAACTCCATGCATTATAAAAAGTACACCACAAGGGACAGGAAGACTTAATAACTTGCCACAAGTTATTTAGGTATTTTCCTCATGAACAGAATTAATTCACAGTCTCACTGGAACTTATGCATCTATTGATACATTTATGTTTGGATTTAATTTGTTAATTTTTATCTTTACCATTATCTGCAACTGATTGAGGAGGGGAATAATAAATAGTGGGTTTAAATGAAACTATACAATATATTTGTGAGCCTACTTAGAGCTTTGGTTCTTTATATCTACAATAGTAAACTACGAACAATTTGTAACAATAAAATGTTAACAGAGAATATTCACATACAAGGGACTAACTCAGAGCACAGGCAGCTGATACAAAGTTGTACAGAACCTTTGAAAGGACCAATCTATTGCTCTTTGAAATCCTCAAGCCCTTATTTCCTTGT
Source organism: Chauna torquata (assembly GCA_013399475.1). Classification (NCBI taxonomy): domain Eukaryota; kingdom Metazoa; phylum Chordata; class Aves; order Anseriformes; family Anhimidae; genus Chauna; species Chauna torquata. Next base: position 7,506 of record VXAL01016089.1, on the reverse strand, counting down.
TATATTCATTCAAATTTTAAAAGTGCTGTGGGAAAATATCATTATGTTACAAGCATCTTGTTTTACAAAGGGTCCTTGGGGAATGTAGGCAACTCAGCCAGAATTCTAAGTATTCTTAAAATTTTTCAAAGTGCCAAGAATGCCTATAATATCAGGATGGCTACAGTATATTTTCTCTGCAATCTTCTAATTACACCCTTATTCCTAAACAAAAGTGTAAAGTGATGATGTATTGATTTAAAAAAAAAAAAAAACAACAGGAAAAAATTCAAATCTTGGTTTATAAAGATTCAGTGTGACCTGGTATGAAGCAGATACATTCTTGCTGCAAAGCTTTGGATGTTTATGGCTATTAATTCTATGCTGATTAGCAGGATAAAGGGCTTGCAACTCCCTTGTGTGCTCTGCTCCATCTCAGGAGCACCATGCAGCCTCACGTCCCCTGCCACCACCAACATGGGTGACCCTCCCCTGATTACTGTCTTGCTTTGGATGAAATCTTGTCTACCAACTGCTTTTCAGAAGCTTGATACTGATAGCTTGATACCATAAAAATTCGGTGCAGGTTAGAAGTATTCTATTATTTTTGAGGAAAAAGACACTGAAAAAGAATAATAATTTACTTTGTTTTTTGTTTGTTTGTTTGTTTGTTTGTTTTAGGGGATCCAAAGTAGGATTTTATGTCCTTGGACCAAGGTGAAAAAGAGCCCTGAAATGCAAAATAGCACCTCCTCAAAACACTTGATACTGGATATATAGTTGGACACAAACAGAAAAAACTCTCTCTAGGAAAGCAAACATTTAATTTGTGAACTGTAGCATGTTAGTTATATATTTCAAGGGGTGCCAGATTTGAAATACTCATTTGTTCAAGTCAATAGACTGTGGATGTGCTTTGTGTCTGGAATTTACTAAATAAGGTCATATTCAAAAAATAATGATTCTCATCCAGTAATTCTAAAACAAAAATCCAACCCAACCCAGTCCAAACATCCCATATTGAAAAGTATGCTTATCGGGTGTTTGGGAGACCCCAGTCTCCAAAGAACTCTGTCTGGGATCTTGCATTGTATTTATTTTGATAGTTCTCTACTCTCCCCGCTGGTCTGTGCACTATAAATACAAAAGATATTGGAATATGTACAGAAATAAGCAAAAGGCGTAAGCAATTACAGCCAACTCTTAATTTTTAATTTTAATTAGTTTGATATGTTTGCTTACATATCAGCTTTTACAAACATACTGGACTGTGATACCAGTTTTTCAATATTTTTAAGCTACTTGCTTGACACTGTTTCTCAATTCTTGAAATATTGCTCTTTCAAGAAGTTTTAAGAATCCAGCAATTATTTTACTCAGGTTACTTGAACACGTTGAGATGAAATTTTACATGCATACAATTCTGCCTGGGACTGTGACAGCAGCCACCTCAGGCAACTGGTGTCCCTGGGGCAGGAGAGGGAGGCACAGACAAGCAGAGACGCCTTCAAATGAACAGGAAAGACAGGACGAGTAGTAATGTCTACATTGGCAAACTAGACAGGGTCTGTTCTCTGGCTCTGAGGCCAGCTGACATGGTCAGTCCATATCCATACCATTTAACAATTCTTATCTCCAAAATGGGATGTGTACCTCCAGACCGCTTATTGGGAATGGTTCCTTGACCGTGACAAACCCTGTGGTGAAGTCTGGGAGTTGCTAGTGAGAGTGCCAGTTTGCCCAGGCCAAAATCATGCCAGGAAACTGTGCTTAGCTCTATAGCTTTGTCCTGTTTAATGCTCTGGTTTTAATGTGACCATGCTGGGTTCTACGCAAGTGCATAGCAAGGTTGCATGGAAAGCTCTGTATTTAAATGATGTTCGGATATGACACCAACAAAAAGCAAAGGAATTCAAAGCAAAACCTGAAATGATTACCTTACATCTTAAAGTCCATCATTGTGACTATATTTTCTGAGACACATTATACGAATAACTTCCAATTCACTATATTCATGTAAAATTCTCATTGGTGTCAATTGTCAATTCCAACAAAGATACTTTGCTTTTGCTATGACTCTTTATTGGTTAAATCCTTAAAAATATAACTTTTAATACTAAAACAGTAAGGCCAAACATTATGTATAAAACTGAAGCATTCCCAAGACGCTGTTGTCAGGTAGTTACATTAGTGAGTAATAGAGTAGCAACTCCTTTATGATGTATTGCACTAATTCAACTCTCTGATGATGGATGAGAGCAATACATAATCCAAAAAGAGGCATTTTGAAGATGAATTACTCAAGAGATGGAAAAGGGTGGGAGTAAAGGATCCAGGGGAGTCAATAAATAGTAATTATAAAACTTAATGGAATCTTTAAGGAGTAGTTTTGATGACCATTAAATGGAAGAAAGAGACTGTGAACAAATGGACTGGTAAATTGCTCATCAGCCATTCAAATTCTTCAGTGAGGTGGTCTGTGAAGGTCTAAACTTCAACTAGTTTGATCCTTGTTTCTCTGGAAATTGCACCAAAAGTCCTTAAGAGAAGTGATCCCAAGACTAATTGAGTTGATGAGCATTTAAATTTCTTGTTTTATACACTCGTCACATCCCTCCTTTATGTCACCACAGATGAGAAACAACCTTCCATTACTTTGCTGTTTCTTTTCACTTGTTCCCCTGCTGATCTTTTGTAGGCACAGTGACCTGGGTTTTAGAGCACTGGATACTACCCCTTGCTTTGCCTGTGAGTAGCCCCATGACTGCACTAATAACTTATCCAAGCTTCGATTTCCGTTTTTGTAAAGTAGGGGTTTAAAATACTTTTTTGTCCTTTATGAAGTCAGTTCTTGCAGAGATTTGGTATATATTAAAAGACCTACAGAAGTAGTAAATGTTTAGGATAATGCTCTACAATGGTATAACTCTGTTTAACGAGATCAATAGGCACTTGAGTTTTAAAATTAGGAGCTGTGAAGAATGTTCTTCTAAGCATCATATGCCATAAGAACTACAGAATGAACATGAGCAAATGACAAATGATGCTGAAATAATACTAGCACCATGTTAGCATGCTGGCTCGTTAACTAAAAGTTGTTAAGTGGAATCAGCAGCACGGCAGTCATTGCCAAAGAGATCAATCTTTTATTCAACATGCTACACCAGGCAGTCGTGGTCTGTGACCTACAGTTAGGCCAAGGCATAAGCAGGGATGAAGACCTTTGTGGGGAGAAAATCAGCTAAAGATCAGATGGGAAGAGATGCTGTAAGGTCAGGAAATTATTATTTCTTAAAGTTAATGCACAATGTCTGGAGAATTCACTTCCACATTGGCCTACCCTCTCTACTGCACCCTACACTTACTCCCCACCCTGTGCTTCAGACAGGACATTTGCACTTGAAGGAGGCGTTTTGGGAACCTGGTAAAAGCTTCTGTCCTAGTAAGACAGGGTCTGTAGGTGGGTGGTAAAAGCTGCTTCAGATGGGTTTCTGGAGCCAGATGAGTGTTCAGAAAAACCACCATGTGAAGGATTGCTGAAAAGCTCTGATGTATGAAGCAGCTCAGATGAGTGCTTCCTATACTCCTTTCAGCCCATAGCAACAAAGGGTTATTGTTTAGATAATAGATACCATATTCTGATGAACAGGACTATTGAAAAGAAGCTACACTAATCTACCAGAAAAAGGTTAAGGAAAAATCAGTCCATCTTGAAGTTTTGACAGATTTTTTTTCACAGTAAAGAAAAAATAGCAATTCACAGAATCACAGAATATCCTGAGTTGGAAGGGACCGACAAGAATCATTGATTCCAGCTCCTGGCTTCACACAGGACCACCCAAAAATCAAACCATATGTCTGAGAGCATTGTGCAAATGCTTCTTCAACTCCAGCAGGCTTGGTGCTGTTACCACTTCCCTGGGTTCCTGTGCCTGACCACCCTCTTGGTGAAGAACCTTTTCCTAATATCCAGCCTGAACCTCACCGATGCAGCTTCTTGCTGGTCCCTTGGGTCCTGTTGCTGGTCACCAGAGAGAGGACATCAACACCTGCCCCTCTGCTCCCCTCATGAGGAAGCTGTAGGCCACCATGATGTCACCCCTCAGTCTCCTCTTCTTTAGGCTGAACAATTCGAGTGACATACATCTCCCACTCTAGACCTTTTACCATCCTTGTTGTCCTCCTTTGGATACATTCTGATAGTTTTATGTCCTTCTTGAAGACTGCTCTGTCTCCATGGGTGGAAATAATAAGGAGCTAGCTCTTCTTCCATAACCTTGCTTCTCATCCTTTGCCTTCTCTCACACTGGCAAACACAGCCTATCTCCTGGAGACCAGCAAATGTACAGATGAAAGCTCCATTTAGGAGACAGCTTGGCTGTGCCCAGGGTAAAAAGCAGCACAAATGTGAAAGAAAGAAGCTTTCTGACCTTGGACTTAGGCAGAACGTGGAAGTCTGAAGTGATCCTGCTTAAAGTTTGGACATGAGCCTGGCTCTGGAGATGCCTAAACCCATAGCAATAAATCTGGGAATAGGGACCAGCACCCTGCCTTCACCCAAGTGACCTAGTCTCTAGTTTGCAGCTGCTGCATCCTTTAGACAGCCTCTCCTTGCACCTCACCACCAGGTCTATATTGCTTTCACCACACTGGCAGGGTTTCAACAGGTAAAAACAGGAGTTCTTCTGTGCCTAGTGAAATGATGGTGAGTGTGCATTTCTGGGAGTTGTGGGTTAGAACTTTATCTGAGCCACAGCCTGTAAGTGCCAGGGCCCTCACTACAAATGTACTATATTAAAGGTAACTACTGCTGTTTTAGAGAAAGAAATCACAATTTTCATTCATCTGAAAAGTAACGGTAAGCGCTCTAGTTGTCCTGGCTCTGAATGGGGCAAAATTGCCTACTGTAGCCCTGCTTACATCTACAAAGCTTTGGAAAGAGTGGGATACCAGACAAACTCTCCATCATAGCCCCCAGTCCCAGGTGAAAAATTCACATTGCCTGCACTCTTCCATATCCCCTGAAAAAGGGACAGTCCTTGCTCCCCAGCTTTCCCAGCTCCCTCTACCCCTAGCTGGTGTCTTGAAATGAGTGACAGCCATGCCTAGGCCCCATAAGGTGCCATCAGGGTGTTGTCCTCCTTCCCATGATCTCTGCATGTTTCACTTCTCTGAAGAGTCCCACTCCAGAAAGGGAGCCTGGCTTAAAGATGTCAGATGTGGCTGTAGGATCGGTGTAGCTGCATCAACTTGCCTCCAGCTCAGCTCAGCTTGAAGCTGCTCTTGGTCACAAAGTCGTTAGAGCCTTCAGGATCGCAGAGCCTATTACCGCCCGTCCTCACTCTGATGAAGTATCTCACAGCTGCAACAGAGGAGGAACTTTTGGAGCTTTGGAACTGGGAACAAAAGGAGACAGAAAAGGATTTGCCTCAAGATTGCTAACTTGTACAGAACAGGAGTGCAGACTCTACTCAGAAGCGGAAGGGAAATAAGCCAGGTTGGCAAGTCTAACTTGTAGACATAGACAGGCTCCATCACTTGCTGTGACTTCTCAGCCTGTTACTCTTTCTGACTCTTGGAGGTACACATAGTTCGTAGTTACTACACTGAATGAATCACTCTTAATTGAGAGTGCTTTATTTCATGTGGTTTTCCCAATTAATGATATATTCATACAGTTCAGGAGGCAGAGTCAAGCTTCAGAGGAGAGTAGAGGTGTTTACAGGAAAGTTGTTCAAGTTTGAATTGCAACCCTGGATTAGTTTCTGGAAAAGGTAAGTGATGTGCATGCATGCTTATGAAACCTTTCTATTTACATTACAAAAGTCTCTGAGAAGTATGGAAATGACATTAATGAACTGTGCCAACCCTTTGAACATCCTAATGAAGGGATAACAAGATTTCAGCACTTCCTTTTCTCTGGAAAATTTTAGGGATGATGCAAGCTGTTCACATAAATATTTCTGCTGTGAAAAAAAGCGAGCATACCTCACAGGTTTCTAGGTCAGTGGTGGATAAACAGGTATTCATAACAAAATTAAAAAAAAAAAAAAACAACAAACGAACAAACTTAAAACTAGCAGTGAGTTGATAAGATTGTAACAGTGACAAAATAAGCCCATGAATTTTCTAGTTTTGGAATTCCTAAATAATACTGTTCCAAGGTACATACAGTCTCATATATATGCACCTCATCAATAACCTTATCTATAAAAAGTGACATGGTGTAAATTGTATGCCTTTCACCATGTTGGCTGCTTAATTGCCTGCATCCATTGTGACATTGCTGCCCTGTCAGCATGCTAAGTAATTAAAAAATTGTTATGTGATGTAAGATCAATACAACTCTAACAAGAAACAAATATCATACACTACTGAAGCAAGCAAATAACCAAAATTAGCAGTTGTGATTATCTCCTGAAGACACACAGGCACTAGTTGGTGTTTCACTGGTTCATTTCTTCGTTAGCAATGGCAATCAAGGAGGTTTCGATTGTTCATATTTCTAAAGTACTACTTTTTCTGGCAGGACCAGTCAGGGGAGATAAGTGAAGTTGTTGAATTTTTGTCTTGAAAGCTGTCCATTGTCTGTTTTTAATTAAAACAGGTAATGGTCTTTATTGATTCCTTAAATGTGCTGTTCTAGATAAACCTTTTGTACTTATCCTTAATTATTTATGTCTAAGCATTTTAAGGCTTCACTAAATTCTTTCACAGAGAATTTTTCGGGGGGCGGGGAGGGAGATCAGCAGAAGTATATTCAATTACTTAGCTTCCCTGAATTTTATAAATGTACATTCAAATACATAGAGCGGTATGATTAAGACCAGCATTTTAGTATTTTTACTTGCAAGTCCATGGAAGGCATCACAGCCCAGTCAACATTCTTCTTGGAAGTCAGACTTGCATAGGAAAATATAAATTCAAAAAGCTTTTAAGTTAATTTTGTGCCATTATGTCCCATATGTTTTCAACTTTATCTCAGATAAACTGTAAGTTTCAAAGAATGTCTAGCAGGTTTTTTTGTTTGCTTGTTTGTTTTTCCTTTGCCAGATATTTGCATTATTTTATAACTGAGAAACATTATAACCTTGTGTAATGTATTATTGTGGGCAACAGCTACATTTCTTGATGAGTTACAGGAGATTAGGAGTTTACAGGAGTTAAAGAGATTCTGTCCCTCTGGAAACAGAATGCAGGTGTTGACACCAGGGAAGGTATGATCACACATAAGAATTCATTTCTGAGAATGTCACTTTTATGTTAAATGTAAACTTCTGTCTTACTTAATTCTAAGATACTTAAAAAAATTACCTTAAAGGATATATTTAGAGAAAATGTAAAAGCAATCCCTGACAGATATGGCTATACTTGTTAGCACTTTTCAATCTATTATGTTTCCAAGATTATCTATTATATTAATTTAATCTAGTATTTTTGTTTGTTTGTTTGTTTAGTTTTGTTATCCTTTGAGAAGAGCGTGTTGGGTTTACTTGGTACAGACTTGGTAGCAGAGGGGCCACAGGG
>VXAL01016088.1:13731-25019 GCA_013399475.1 Chauna torquata | reverse complement strand
CTCTCTTGTCCCCTCTCAAAGTTCCTGAACGGCTTAGAAATTCTTCTTGCAAAGGCACAGGTAAGAAGAGAGCTAAGGGAAACTTTTATTTTCTCATTTATGCTTCTTTATTTGTATTGGTACCATGATAAAAGCAACTAAAAGCTGTCTGCTTGCCAGGGTTTGGGGAAGTGAATTGTGCCGTGCTGTAAGTTTAAAGAGTTAGGAAAGTGATCAAGAGTATTACATGAGTCTTGCCATGCAGATGCTGATTTCTGGCTTTGTGTAAAGAGAAACCGTTTTTTGTTGTGTTTTTATTTTTATTTTTATTTTTCCCCCACTCCAGGACTGGGAGGAAAATGCTAGTCGAGCTTTGTCCTTGCGGAAACATCTTGATTTGGTCACTCAATTGATTATTCAGTGGCGTAGATTGGAGTTAAAGTAAGAACTGTCCTTCCCTATTGCTGTTTCTTAGAGCTAAGCTTCTGTCTCCATACAGAGACACGTTACAATGCATTATTGCGTTAATCATGGAACATTTCTTTTTTATGTGTGTGTAGCTGCCCTAGTATATATGTGTAAAACCAAACAAAGTAGTAGTTGTACTGGCTCAGAATGAGTACGTCCAGCCCCCTGTAGTCTTTCATGATGACCGTATACGTGCATATGTGTATGCCTCAGGAGGGATAGAAGCAGGGCACAACTATAGTTGTTTCCCAACCTTCTCCTGTTTTTAATCCTGGGGTTTGCTGAACCTGTAGTAGTTTGTCTCTTTAACAACCAACACTAAATTTTGCTTGGAGAATATTAGCCAGTCTTGTGTTAAGACCATGTATATCCACTGTATGCCATGATCAGGAATTCCACAAGTCTACTGCGCCTTTTGTGAAAGAAAACTCCTTTGAACTTGGCTCTGACTGGTTTTATTTGACAGTCCCTAGCCACATCATTTCTTCTTTTATATTTAATAGTGCCAAAGCAATGATCTTTAATAATCAATTGTGTATATTAAGCATGTGTGCAGATTATTTCATCCTGTAAAATCTTCTTTTAGTTTAGCAGAAACAGAATAAAGTTTGTGTTGTTTTGGAGACCAAATGACTGATGAGCTTGATTTTTTTTTTTTCTTTTTTTTCTTTTTTCTTTTTCTTCTCCCCTCACTAATTGTTTTCAGTTGCTGGTCTGTAAGCCTGGACAATATTATGAAGCAGCATGTAGAGAAATCCACAAAGCACTGGTTCTCAGTCTATCAGATGATTGAGAAGTATGTGCAAGAACAGACTGAGGCAAACACGGAAAGTAAGTGTTTTCCTTACATGAATGTGTGACACAGTTGCAGCAATTACTAAGGATGCATAATTAAGCTCTCAAATGCCAGAGTTTGACTATGCACTTTAAGGCGTAGTTATTGTCCCCTTTGCCCTACAATAAATTCCATGACTGTATAAGGTCTTCCGTATAGAGTGAACTTGACTTGGTGTTTTTTCTGAAACCAGCTGTGTGTCTCACAGGACTAACACTGTAGGTGGTGTAAAGGAGAGATGTTTGTAAAAGGCATTGAAAAGGAAGTAGAACTGCGTTAATTTTGTGTCAGGGATGTATAAATATTTTAAACTAAGATTTGGAGTGCAGGAAGCCTTCATCTGCAGCTGGAAAATGCATCTCACTTTTTAACTGTGCAAAGCATAATTCACATCCTAGCTGAACTGCTTTTAGTATTCTGTATAAGGCATAAAGAAATCTTACAGTAAGTATGCTTTTGGTATATACTGTGCCTAGCAAATCTGTCTGCAGGTGTTCAAATTATGTAAAATAGGGAAAAAAAAATATTAGTCCCTAGCCCCCCAAAAATTTATGAAATTGTGAAGATGACGATAACGTTCTCCGGCATAAGGCAAAGCTCTTCCAATCTCTTGATTAATTAATGCACTTAACTTGACAAATTCAGATCCTTGGGTTCTTTTTACATCTCCAAGTGTTTTCTCCCATAGGTCGTGCTCTAAAGACACTGTATTCTCTACTAGATTATTCCAAGATCTATTTCTGTCTTGATGATTTTGAAGCTTTAAGGAATTGGCAGTAACTAATTTGTAGTGTGTAGTTTTTCATCATGGCTGAAAAAGCTATTCGTTCACAAAGAGTAGCAAGTATTTTTCACATACTTGATTCACTCTCAAATTTGGGCACATAGCTGGCCTCCTCAATGCTGTCTTACTACTGACTCTCTTGTCTCTTTTTTTTCTGGTATATTTTTTGCTAGTTTTATTCATTATTAAATTAGAACCCCTCCCTCTTTTTTTTCTCCTAGTTTGTTTTGAAACTTGCCCAATAGAAGCCTGATATTTAGTTGGAAGTTCACAAAGAACAGTCAACAATTTTCACGTAGAGTTTTGTTTTTTCTCCCCCTTTCCTTTTAAATTTCTCGTGTGATGTTCAGAAACTGAGCAGATGAGTATAAAAATGCTGGTCAGCACACTACAAGCTTTCATTGAAGGATCTACGCTGGGAGAGTTTCATGTACGACTTCAAGCGCTACTGGTTTTCCACTGCCACGTCCTGCTGATGCCTCAGGTAGCAGAAAAGGGTAAGTTATTATTAGCTTTATGTATGTTGAGTCTTCTTTACAACAACCTGGCCATCGTGTATTCTAGGCTTTCCAAAAAGCTGACTAAGCTCATAAACACAACACAAGCCTATACTGCATTTTTTCGTTTTCATGAAGAGTATTCNAAAAAAAACAGGCTGCATTTCTGCTGTTGATACTGAAAATATCCTGATTTGAAAGAAGCTTTTTATTGTCTGTCCCTTTCAGGCATCCTGTGCAGCATCCTGTGGAATCTATACAATTATTATAAGCAGTTTTCAGAGTGTGTCGAGACCAGAATCAGTGAACTTCGTCAACCTATAGAAAAGGAACTTAAGGTAAAAGAAAACTTCACTCAGACAATACGTTGAACTGATCAGAGGACCAGTGGAGCAGATACTATTTGGATTTATATATAAATAATAGCTCTGTTGGCCACTGAAATTCCAGCCATACTTCACATTTTCTTTGGCAAGGAGATATTTTTGAGGCAAGGAGTTGGTGAAAGTCTTTAATGATTGATCAGTCCCATTTAGCCATGGAGGTTTCTACGAAGTAGTGAAGCCCCTTTGGATTTTGCATTTGGCTATGCAGCAGTTCTAGCTTTGCCCCATATAGACAGCTACGCAGTAATTTGTGCATGTACTAAAATGTATTGTGTTTTAAAACAGCCAGATCATCATAGCTGATCAGCTTTAAAGATCATCTTTTATATGCAAATACTTCATTATATTTCTGTAAGTAATCCCATTGATTATTTCTTTTCTTAATAGGAATTTGTGAAAATTTCGAAGTGGAATGATGTCAGTTTCTGGGCTATTAAACAATCAGTTGAAAAAACACGCAGGTAACTCAGAACTTGGAATTAAGGAGCCAGTTAGGGACTAATCATAATAAATATCAATATTTGTATGTATGACTGTATTTGGAACCTTTTTTCTAGGTTTCTCTGATTTTAAGTTTGAATGCAAGAGTGTTTCTTGTACCTATAACACTGTGGAAACGCTTATTACCAGCAGCTAAGATACTTCCAGGATTAGAACACTCAATAACTGTATTGCTTTCCTTTGGTAATTAGGACTCTCTTTAAATTCATGAAGAAGTTTGAAGTTGTTCTGGATGAGCCATGTCGGCCTGCCTTGGTGGAAACTGGTAAGGAAGAGCAGCTGGACTGTTTGCAGAAGCAGGAGGAATCCGAGAGCAAAGAGACTAAAGTTCAGAGGCTAAACAACACATTAAGAAAAATTCTGTCTGCTAGAACAGATACTGCCAAGGTGACTGTATTCTTTATTCTAAGTGTGGGAAGGATATTTTCTATATTCTCATCTATATGTTGTTTTTCACGGATTTATGCAGAAAAATCTTACATAAATGTCAAGTCTGTTGAATATATCATCAACTCTTTGATCTTTTTTTGTGTTAGGTGTTATGAAACACTGCAGGTGGGTGGGAATGCAGCATGGAAAGACAAGTATGTTCAATATTGGTTTGGCACAATATCTACAGTGTAACATATGGACGACAGCAGTTATATGTTTCATCTCTAAGTTGCTTATGTATTGTCTGCAGCAATTTGTTACTTCCCTGCTGGTATGGTGATACTGACTAGGACTAGCAATTAATATTGCCCTCTTTTTATAAGCAAAGATTCAGATAAGTGATCATATACTTTAATATCTGTGCATATATAAGCTCTGATTAAATATAAAGATATTTTGAGCTTGAATCCTTAAGGAGGATTGTCATACTTTTACTGTTGGCTGACAGGATGTGTATTTTGAACAATTGCCTGAGACTAGCTGACACATGGTAACTCCTGTGACATAGTGCCGTGTTTGGGGTATCTGTAATGAAGTTGTCCAGCTCAGAGATGAAGTCAATTAATTTTCTTCCTGAAGTAGATTCCTATTCACATTCATTACTTTATTAATAAGTTGCAAGGAGGAAGAGTCAGAACTCATCAGGATTTTGTTGTGGGGGAGATGTTCAGTTACTCTCATCTTCCAAGGCTTTGTTAAGTTTCTTCAGAGCAGGAGGGTGGCTGGTCTTGCTTTTGTCCTCTGATAGTCAGAAAGATGGATAAGGAGAAATAAATCTGATACAAATCTAGTTTGGTTTTGGGATGGGGCGTGTGTGTTCTTTTTTTGCAAGCCTGTTACTAATAATTAACAGCAACAGGGTTGCTGGTTTCACATGTTTAAGGAATTAAGACATTATGAAACTGCAGGGAGATGCATGCAAATTTAAATAGAACAAACCCTAGGGAGTAGCATTCAGCATGCTGGGGGATCACTTCTGTTATTTAATCATTTTAATTTGTGTACCATTTTCATTGATTCTTTAGCAATGCAGTTAAATTTGTGTTTAGTGGAAAGTAAGAGATGATGTTCTTATCTGATGTCTTAAGGACATTAGTTATATAGGTTAAGGTGGCTGCCTTTGAGTTTGGAAGGCTGAGGAAGCTGACCTGAAGTGCAGCACCTCTATGAAAAAGAGGTCATGACAAACAACAGCTAAAAGAGTAGGACCACAGCATCTTCCATTTATTTGGCTGTTTTCAGAGTTAATGTATGCCTGATGTATGTATATTGTGGTTTTCCTCAAGCATTGGTGCCGAACTGTTCAGAGGACTACATGAGCAAGTTTTGGGGTTTCAGATGAATGCAGATTTTAGCCCTTGTTTTTGCAGCAGTTTATTCTGACTTAATGGACAGATAAGACAGCCTCAATTACGTGTGTATAACTGGACTGTTTCATTTTTCTCAGCAGCCACTAGCAGAAGAATGTCAGGATGGCATTACATTTCACACAGAATCTCTTCAGTATCGTCTGCCTAACCTTACAAAAAGAATGAAGAAAATGTGTGCAACAGTTACAGAAAATAATTCATTCTTAAGTCTGCTGGAAAGTCTTGACCAGTTCACAGGTTCAGTATTTTTGTGACTTCTGTGTCATAATTGACCTTTATAACATGAGTGGAATTAGGAAAAAATGTAGATATATAGTTCCCTTCCCAGACTATCTTCCCATGGCTGGTGTGTGTTCACTGACGTTTCACATCTTTCCCTGCTGTCTTCCGTGCAGGTGATATCATTGGTTCCGTAGTTGAACTGCAGAGTTTAACATTTGATCAGGGAGCAGATAAGGAGAAACAGAAGTCAGAGGCCAAGCATATTCAGATGCAGAAGCAACGGGCTTTGTCAGATCTCTTTAAAAGCCTTGCTAAAACAGGTGAGCTTTGAATTGAAATGTGCTTAGTTTAAAAGTACAAAGTTCTTAAGCATTTTACATTTTTGCCAGTACATGTAAATACACAATAATATTATGTTTTTTAAGTCATTGAGCCATTAAAGCATAGATGCATTTAAGTCTTTTTCTGATTCTGTGAGGTCTGATGTGCTAGACCATTCATATACCTTCTCTTCTTCGTACATTTCACCATATGTAAATCGGTTGCTCTTCTGAAGCAGCAGTCTACATTATCTCCAGTCAGAAGTCACTGCCCAGCTTTTAGAAACAAGAGGGAAGCTCATAATCTTGTACCCATTCTCTTATCCAGAACTGAAGTTAAATTAGCTTATTTGAATGAGAGCCCGTCTCTCGGCTGACAGACTGGCAGAGATCAGATTGGCAGAGGTACTATTGAGCTGTGGAAACTGAATGGTCTATTGATGGGAATCACTGGAGTGACCCTGCTCAACAGCCCAGTCTCCATTGCTGCCCTTGCTAGTCATGAGGTTAAGGACCTACCCAAGCTATTAATTGTTGACTTTTCCTTTGCTTATACTAAATACACCAACTGTTCTTAGTCACTGAGCAGTTTAGAAACCAGCAAAAGCAAGCAAACTCATTAAATAAATAGTTGTCTGACAGCATTCTGCCAAGTCATAGCCAGAGGTGGAAACTAACATAGCTTTTTGCCAGTTTTTTTATTTTGTTTCTTGAAGAGAGTTTGACATTTTAGTGCTTCTCACTGAAGCCACAGCTTCCGGCCTGCAGTGATTCTAAGAACCTCAAAAAAAAAAAAAAAAAGTCAATATAAATTGCATTCTCTCCCTCTTGGTTGCAGAGAGAAGCTTGGAATCAGGAAGTTAAGGGTTCATGGAAGAAGAAAGTGTGATTTTTGATAACAAACACAAATAGGTTGTGCAATGGTGCTTGGAAAAAAAAAATGAAAAATTTTTACGCATACGTATTGGCTTGGACAGGCGTACGCTTCAGTGGCTTAAAAGCTGGCTGGGTGGCCAGACCCAAAGAGTTGTGATGAATGCAGTTAAATCCAGTTGGAGGCCGGTCACTAGTGGTGTCCCCCAGGGCTCAGTACTGGGACCAGTTCTCTTTAACATCTTTATCAATGATCTGGATGAGGGGATCGAGTGCACCCTCAGTAAGTCTGCAGACGACACCAAGTTGGGTGGGAGTGTTGATCAGCTCGAGNCAGCAGTGTGCTCAGGTGGCCAAGAAGGCCAGCAGCATCCTGGCTTGTATCAGCAACAGCGTGGCCAGCAGGACTAGGGAAGTGATTGTCCCCCTGTACTCAGCTCTGGTGAGGCTGCACCTTGAATACTGTGTTCAGTTTTGGGCCCCTCACTGCAAGAAGGACATCGAGGTGCTGGAGTGTGTCCAAAGAAGGCCAACGAAGCTGGCGAAGGGTCTGGAGAACAAGTCCTATGAGGAGCGGCTGAGGGAGCTGAGGTTGTTTACCCTGGAGAAAAGGAAGCTCAGGAGAGACCTTATTGCTTTATACAGCTACCTTAAAGGAGGCTGTAGCAAGGTGGGGGTCAGCCTCTTCTCCCGAGCAAGAAGCAAGAAGACAAGAAGAAATGGCCTCAAGTTGCTCCAGGGGAGGTTTAGGTTGGATATTAAGAAAAATTTCTTCACTGAAAGGGTTGTGGAGCATTGGAACAGGCTGCCCAGGGAAGTGGTTGAGTCACCATCCCTGGAGGTATTTAAGAGACGTGGTGCTTAGGGACGTGGTTTAGTGGTAGACTTGGCGGTGCTACATTAAAGGTTGGACTGGATGATCTTGGAGGTCTTTTCCAACCTAAATGATTTTATGATTCAACGATACCCTAAATGCTTTGGAGGCTGGTGTGTGTGTGTATGTGTTAAATTTTGAGTATTTGTGCTACTTAAACCAGTTGATATGTGTGCTGAGTAGATAGTTCTGAGAACATTAAGGTCCTTTTGTATTTATATGACTGTAAACACAGGTGAGTTTAAGTGGAAGGGTACCAGCATGTATGCTTTCCCTGTGTTTGACATTTTTTGCACCCACTGGTGTCACAGTAATATCTGACATTGCAGCCCTGTGAAGTTTATGCTGGAGGGAGGACATACTGTGATGACTTAATTAATACACTGGACTTGAATTCTTTACTGGGAGCCGCCTTTGGTTTCAGATGACTCCTTTGGCTTCCCCATTCATCATCCTTTTCTTATCTAAATGTGAGGTGATGATCCCTAACTCAGCTTTCTTAAGGGACCAGGAGAAGTTAAAAAATGTTAATGCTTAAGACTCATGCTCCATTCTGTTTGGAAAAATGGCAACATAACCTAGATAGCTAATAAACTTTTCTTCCAGGCTTTGCTTACTTTCAGGTTACTTTGAAAGGGGTGTTTTAACTGGCTTGAGAGAAATGAGCATGATTAATCCAATTTTAAAAATAGCTAAAATAACAGGGAGAAGATTGGGTTTTAAAATTATATATCTGTAACTTTTTTTTTATCTGCATGCCTTGCAGGTTCAGAGCTTTTTGTTTTTTCTCTTGGCTGCCACCACCAACTTTTTATACAAGCAGGTCTATGTTTGTCTTATTTCAGCTGTGTTCTTCAGCTGTCTTCAGCTGAAGATAGCTCAGTTATTATGTGTTAAGTTACAACACCTGGAAAATGTTCAAAGGCTTGTCAAGATTAGAAAGCATAAGGAAAAAAATCCTACATCGGAGGTTTTATGTCTTAATAACAACTGCCTGAGTCACATTTTTTTCATATAAAAGAACGAGGGCATAAAAAGATGTGTTCAAATGTCATTCCAGGTTTGTCATACCGAAAAGGTCTTTCTTGGTCCCGCTCAAAAGGCTATCATGAAGTACTCTGCCTACATCCACTGGACTTGCATAGTGCATTAGCTGTAGTAAATTGCGCACATGAGCTGGATGCCACGTATGTATACAGCATTTCTAACTCTTAGATTGTATGAGTTGCAGCTATAATTCTTAGAATTTATTGCATGTGAATTTAGATTGGAATTTCTGGACTTTAGGGGTTTTAGATTGGCCCCTTCTCTGTTTTCTGTGTTTGAAAATCCCGTACATACTGTACTGGTACATAAAACTGAGAGACTTTTTTTAAACTTTTTTTTTTTAAGTTACACTTTTGACAATATTACCACTGGTTTTATTGGTTCTGTGAATTCAGTTAACCCTTTGCTGCCCAGCTTTGTTTGGGACACTTTGTTAACATCATCAGAAGGTATACTGCTAATAATTTATTAAAGATGAGCTGCAATTTGCAGGGATTACTTAGTCAGTTGTTTTGTCTTTCATCATTGACTAATGGGGTATTTCTTGAGAAAATGCATAGAATTCAAAGTGGGCATTTCTGGAAAAAAACTTGCCTATGCGGAAGATGTTCTTTCAGGTGTTCCTCTGGCGTTTTTCAGGCAGCTAGTGATTTTGTTATTGGAAGATGCTGGTTACAGTCCCCCTCAGATGTATGGGTTTAGTGTATAATATCTTCTGTAAACGCCAAAATAAAGGCTTCCCTATCAAGCTTGATTTAGCAGCATTAAAAGAAAAAAAAAAATCGCTGTTTTAGCACTAAATGCTATTCAGAGATTTGGTTACTCCACTAAGTTTCCATAGTGTTTATTTAAAAAAAAAATTTAATTTGTTATGACTCAAATATTTGTGGGGAAGAATGAAGAATTGAAGGTTCAATGCATTTGCAAAATAGCAAATTGTAAGCAGATTTTTCAGGCTGAGCAGCTGACCTGGTGGTTCTAGTGTGGCGAGGTACTGAAATTATGTGCCTTTCTAATACCAAACTTTTTGTGCTTTGTCAGGTTACTGACAGAGATTTCCTCTGCCTGGGATGGATGCCAGAAGTACTTCTATCGTTCACTTGCACGCCACTCTAGACTTCAGACAGCATTGTTAGCACCTGCCAAGGTAAAATACCCAACTAAAAATGGGATTCCTACTTCTGCTAATTTTAGTTTACCAGCTTGAACTGGACTTTTCTAGTAATAAAAGGGTGATGTGAGAACACTATGTTCTGTAATATGATACAAAATATTTTGAGGACAAATATTAAATGCAGCATTTCAAAACCTGTTATTTTATGAATGAACAATAGAATGAGCAGATTACTTAGTTAAGTTAGTAATCTGTGCAATGTACGGTATCTGTCATACCAGCAGATCCAAAATTGCTGCTTTTTGTGTGTGAAGGAAACTCCTGAAATACTGAATTAAAGCTTGTTAGGAGAACAAAATTCGGATTAGTGGTGCTCATGAAAAATCTCTTGAGATTTATAATTGGACGTAACTGTAGCCTGTTTAACACAAAAAGTGACAAAACATTTCCTTGCTTAGAAATGGGCCTAAAATCAATAGGAGGAACAAATGAGTTCTGCCAAATCAGTACCACTTTTTCAGTATTCCAGGAAACAGGGATCTCTTCCAGATGCTCTTCCTCTCACTGTGCTTCATCCCTTGTTTTACAACATGATCTTGTCAAATGTCACAGCTGGTAATGGAATAAATAGTGGAACATAGCCGTGATTGGTTTTGCTTTTTATTGTGAACTTTTATTCTACAGATTAATTCAGGATGTGTTCAATAAAAGGAGTGAAAGTAATTGCCAGTAAATCTGGTAAAATGACTTGTGGAAGTTGTTTTAGCACTGGTCGTGAATGTAAAAATTTTAAGCTGATATTTCCTCTTTGGATTTTACTTGTCGTTTATGTCAGGTGGCTTTACTTTTGGAACTAAATTCCTGATAAGAATTGCTGCAGTGGAAGTGAAATTTAATAACTGTTTTTGTAGAAGCTACTTGGAAATCAAAATTGTATGGAGGATTTGTGAAAGATGCAGAAGAATGAAGATGGTGGAAACCAATAACTATACTTTGTGTGCATTTTATTTTAATACTTGCTCACTTAAACCATAATCTTTCACTCTGCTCAGTGGAATGGAATGCAGATGCAGCCAATGTTGTTATCACTTAGTCTGCTTATTCATCTATTTTCTTCCTTCCCTCCCACTTCTCTGTACTTGTTTCCTTTAGGATATTGGACTAGGTAGTATTGAGCGATGCAAAGGATTCACTGCACATCTCCTGCAATTGCTTGTCAGACAGAGACAATCTCTTACTGCATTGACAGAACAGTGGATCATACTGAGGTATTTTACATTATGGCATTACAGCTTTATTTAAATGTTCATCATAGAATCATTGACGGTAAGCAACTCAGTTCAAGAAAGATGGAAAATGATAAGGTGGAAGACAACCAGATTCTTCCCCCTACTTCTCTCTCTTTCTCTCCCATCCCCTCAATTAAGCCTAGATAGAAAAGTTTAAAAACAAAAAACAAACAAAAACAAAAAACACAAACAACAAAAAGTAAAAGGGGGGGAGGGGCAAGAAACATTGTTTATCCTGTCATTACAGTCACCATTCTGGCATCAAAATAAATGGGGACACCCAAGCTAGGTGCACAT
>VXAL01016085.1:59805-82638 GCA_013399475.1 Chauna torquata | reverse complement strand
GCCAGGAGATCCCCAACGCCGGAGCCGAGCCGCAGCGGAGCCGCCAGCGCTTCCCCGCCGCCGCCTCCCCGCGCCCGACCCGCCGGCGAGATGCTGTCGTGCCGCCTCCAGTGCGCCCTGGCCCTGCTCTCCATCGCCCTGGCCCTCGGCACCGTCTCGGCCGCCCCCTCGGACCCGCGGCTCCGGCAGTTCCTGCAGAAGTCCCTGGCCGCCGCCGCCGGGAAGCAGGTGAGAGCCCCGCGACGGGGCGGGCACCCCGCTGGAGACCCCGACAGCCCTGCTGCAGAGCCCCGCTTCTCCACCGCATACCCCGGCTTCTGCTCCTGGTTCCCCCCCACAGACCGTCCGGTTCCCTGCCAGCACCGCTGGCACCCTGCAGCAGACCCTTGGGTTCCCCACTGCAGACCCCTCCACTTCCCTGCTGGACACCCCAGTACCTTCAGCACAGACCTCTGGTTCCTCACCAGACCTCCCCGATGTCCCTGCTCCAGAGCCCTGGTTGCTTGCTGCAGCCCCCGGTTCCCTGACAGACCCCTGGTTCCCTGCCGGGGCTGAGCCAGCACCAGCTGGATGGCTGGGGGCAGGAAGGGAAGAGCCCCCCAGCCCAGCTTGCTGGGGGACGAGGAGCATCCGCTGTCGGGACAGAGGGCAGAGCCCCTGGAGAAGCTCTCCAAGGCTTCTCCAGGGCACTGAACCAAGGCAGCTGCCTCGATGCAGCAGGAGGATGTCTTCTGCTGTGCAAGGGGGCAGCCAGGGCTTGAAGGGGTGAGAGGGAAAATAACCCCAGCGAGAGGGTGCCCCAGCTCAGCCTCCCCTGCGAGCTTTCCCAAAGACCTGCCCCATGCCTCTCCAGCAGCAGCCTCACGGCATCCTCGCCGAGTCCAGCTCAGGTGCTGGACCAGTGGGGAGGGACGGGGCGGTGGGGTGGTGCTCGGATGAGTTCCTTCCCTGCCACGGCCAGGACAGTGATCTCTTCACCGCACCAGGTAGATGTCAGTGCTCTTCTGCTCTGCTTTATTTTGTAGCCACAGCTGCTGCAAGGCAGTGGCCAGGCTGAGCTGTTTGGAAGACGCAGCTCCCCTTCTCCTCTGGAGCAGTGCATGTATGACCTGGGCACAAAGGAGGGGCAGAGCGGTGAGCCCCCAGTAGCCGAAGAGTAATTGTGGTCTCTCTCCCTCTTTCTCTCTCTTCTCCCCAAGGAACTGGCCAAGTACTTTTTGGCAGAACTGCTCTCAGAGCCAAGCCAGACAGAAAATGAAGCCCTGGAGTCTGAGGACTTGTCCCGAGGGGCCGAGCAGGATGAAGTGAGACTGGAGCTGGAGCGCTCGGCTAACTCAAACCCCGCTCTGGCGCCTCGGGAACGCAAAGCGGGCTGCAAGAACTTCTTCTGGAAAACTTTCACATCCTGTTAGCTTTTGAAACCCACCTATCCTCCCCATCCATCCCTGCCTTCTTCCTAGTTCCCCGCCCTGAGCAGAACCTTCACCACAAGAGGCGAAGACTGTAAATACACGATCCATGGTTATGGTGAAATTTAACACACAAGGAAAATTTGAGTTTGATTTCAAGTTGTTTTAATAAAACTTTCTGTTCCAATTGTACATGATTTGCTTGAGTTGTGATTTCTGACTAGTTCTTTAATGACATGCACTCTGCAACTCTTTCAGATGTACTATTTTTAATTCTTTGTTGCAATAAAGTTTATGTTTCAAACAGTGATGCTGAGATTTGCTGGTCACTGAGAAAATCTAAGTCACCTCTCATCCTGCTTGTCTTGGAAATGCTGCCAGTCTCAGGGCAGCAACAGCAAATGCAGCGCAGCCCCCACATGTGCACGCACTTGCATGCGCGCACGCACACACCACCTCTTTAAGTGGAATTTTTTGCTGTGGTCTTTCTAAGGAACCAAGAGACGCCACGGTATTTTAGACATCAAATCGCCGTAATTGGGGTTGAGTCAAATCCACAGTGCTGGTGCTTCGGTCGGTCTGGAGGATTTACACCCGTCACCAGTGGCACCCCTGTAAATCACAGCTGTGTACTAGAACTGAGGGGGTTCATAAAAGATGTTCACCCCACACATATCTTATTCCCTCCTCACTCACAAACACTGAAATGTTTTCTTACCTAGCATATTTTATTCCATGCAACATCCTCCACAAACGCTGCTTCTGAGATTCCTTCGGAAAGTTCTCCTTTGTTCCACTGTGCAGGGGGAGGTTTTGCATCCGTGTGAGGTTGAGGTGTTAAACTCCTGCCATCGGCATCTCGCTGTCTAGTAAACTGGCTACAGCAGTTTTTCTATCCACAACATCATCATTAAAGGCATATTAAAAGTGTCAGCTGGGTAGGAGATGGCATCAAGAAAAAGACACTTTTCTCAATGGAAGGGAAATTCTTCGTGTTTTCACACAGTCTCTTCTCTTCCTAGCCATGCTGGTTTCTGGTGTGCAATCGTCAGCACGCTAGGGACTTGGGGGACAAATGTCACTTTGATGAGAAATTCATCGTTCGGGAGTAAAAGTAACAAATATTTTGCAGATATTGTGTCTGAAGGAAAGGTGAAAAATGGGGATTGCAGAGGAGTTCATAGGCAGTGGGCTGAGCATGACCCCTGTGGAGGTGGATTTCCCAGCCAAGGGCGTGTTCAGTCCCCCCAGTCCATGCTGAAGGCAGCTCTGGTGGCTGATGGCTTGCAGGGCACTGCCTTTACCCGGGGTCCGCGCCTCCTCTCCCTGTAGGCAGGGGTTTGTTACAGCTGAGCTGGGAGCTGGAGGCTTTGCAGACCGGGAGGGAGCAGTGATCCTCCTGGTGCTTTGGGGGACAGGGCAGAGAGCCCCAGCTGCTGGCGTACAGGACCCACTCTTTTACCTCCGGGTTCTTTGTGGCCGGTGCAGCTGAGCACTCACCCCTGGGAGGGGGCGAGGGGAGGCAGCTTTGGGAAGCCTCCAGAAAGAGATTTGGGAAGCGCAAGTAATGCAGGTCGTTTTCCTGCCCTAAAAGCAGACAGGGTGAGAATAGGGCCCCCTCTGAAAGTGTGGAGACAGACTGAGGAGAGAGCAACTCTCCTACATCATGTCTGATTCCTTTGCTGCTCTGTATCGTCAAGGGAGCAGATTTCTGGGGACTCAGCAAAGCCAAGATCTCCCCACCCCTGGCCACTCTCTCCTGTCTTGACTGAGGATCCACTTAGCTTTCAAAAAGCAGCTAATTCTTCAGTGCCGAGACAGCCTCAAGGCAGCAGCTACAGGAACAGAAAGGGGGTGGGGGTGCCGGGGGGTTGAATATTCTTATGCACTGAGTCCATCTTTCATGGGATATAAATAGACCACTCCTTGCCTGAGGTTTTTCCTCTTGGTCACTATTCTCAGGCAGTGCTTTTGAAGGGAGTTTTAGCCTGCCAATTGCCGGAGTGAAACCCATCAAAAACAGGGATACAGATGATCCACAAGCACAAGCAAGAATTAAGACGGAGTGATTCACATGCTACACAAGCCCGTTTCAGCAACACAGCTGGCGTCACATCACAGCAGCTTCTGCAAAGCTTAATGAAGATATACGGGTGGAGGCTTGCGTGAATGCCCTCCGCTCAGAGACAGACAGGCAAACCTACTCCTTCAGTCAACTCAGGAGCTCCTGGAGGCTGGGGAGGTGGCTCCCAGGGCATTAAACACAGCATCACCACGTGTAGTTGCACTGTGGCAGAACCAGCAATCTCAAGGACTGGGAAGCGTGCAAACATGATGCAAGAGACAGTCTTGACCTGCTGAGCTAAAAAAAACTACAAAGACAATGAAAGTTTAATTCTCTTTGATAGGTGGGAATTATGGGCTGAAGAGATTAAATAGCTATATGTAATCCCTGGCCACACAGCCACGACACAGTGCCCTGGGCTGGGAAGACTTGTGCTGGGCGAGGTTGAATGTGGGATGAGAGCACGCGGTATGGTCAGCTCCCACAGGCCAGAGCTGCCAAAGGGGAAGCAGGTTTTGAGAGAGGTTTTCCAGCAAGGTTCTTGGCAGCTCAGAGCCAAGGCTCCATGGAGGAGCAGTCCCTGCATTGGGCTGGGGGAGGCAGGGGGCCTTGATGATCCATGCACAGCTGATTCATGCCTCCTCTTGCACTTGGTGGCAGGGGCAGACCCAGTGCAATCCCCACTGCAGCAGGTATCTTCAACCTGGTGATTCATCTGAGGCAGTGCAGGGAAACGTCCTTGAGGAGCTACATAAAAGGGCTTGAAAATGCTGTCCAGAGTTGCTTTTAATGAAAACCAGAAAAGATTGTATTAGGCCTGGAAACACAGATGCCCTGATGGGAAGTCAGTGATGAGCTTCTCAGCCATCCTCAGCAGCGAACTCTCGGAGTAACGATGCCAGGAAGGGTCATTCACTCTAGCAAGCAGGCCAGGATATTTTTTATATGAAGCCCAAATTGTTAAAAAAAGGCAAGTCTTACTTGGCCCGGAAGGCTCATTGGTGACAGATAGCTTGAAGCACTCCTAGCTGCAGTGCGCAAGAAACACTTCTGGGATCTAGATTTCATAGCCTGGGGCCACTCTGGCAGCAGCTTACTCTTTTTGGCTCTGCAGAAATGACAAAGAGCCTGGACCTCTGGGCATGACTGTCCTTCACCCAGAACAGCCTGTTAGAGGTTCCACACTGCCTTTGCATTTAATCTGCCCCTGAGCTCCTAGCAAGCGTCACAGCAGACTCATCATTGCTCTGATCAGTGGGCACAGGGAGCATCCCATTTTCCCAGGCCCCTGCTCTCACCATGGGAATCTTTTTCCCTTTCATCCTGTCAAAATCCCAGCACCTCTGGGGAGCGCTGGAGCAGCCCCAGCCCCTGTATGGGTCAGCACCAGGCAATAGGAAAGAAGCACTTGCTGCTGTAACCGAGCCCTAATGCTCTGAAAACAAAGCAGCAGGATGCTTATTGACCGGGGTGAGAAGCTATACCTAGGCAATAAAAGTTATTATGATAAAGGAACAAACTGTACTCTCTCTTCTCTGAACGCCTTCTGACTCTTTGACAGCTTCTCACCAGAATAATGCAGTAAAATTCACTTACACTGAGCATTTTTTCTCTCCTTTGTTTTACTAGTGAATTATTTGCCACTTTTTTCAAAACCTAGTTGCGTACTCTAGAAGAGCTGTTTGGCCAGATGCTGTGAGTACCTCAGAAGGCTGTTTGGATCCGAGTCTTGGGAGATTTACCCCGCAAATGCCTGGCAGAATCCAAAAAATTAACAAGCTCTCTAAAAAATCACCAAGTGCAGTTTTTCTCACACGTATAGTACCCATGCAAGTTTGTGCCATGAACTAGTATTTCCAACACCATCCAACAAAGAAACCCACCTGGGTGGAGCTGAAAGTCACTCAGTTAACAAAATGAGGTTTCACGAAGGTCCCCAGTATTTCCTATAGAGACATTCCCTGAGAAAGCATGAAATGATGCAGCCAAATCCAGACTTTGCTCACCGCTGGGACAGACAGAAAGGAGCTTGGTCCCACTCGCCTTCCAGAGCATCCCTGCTGATGCTCCCCGCTGCCTGCCTCCCTCTCCCTCACAGCTGGCTCTCGCTGCAGGCAGGCTGCCGTGCTCCGCTGTGCTGCGGGAGGAAACGCTCCTGCCTCCAGCCCCGACACAGCTGGCCCCAGAGGGATGCTCCTGGCCCTCCCGTGCTCATCCCTCAGCACTTGTTAGGCTGCATCCCCTGGGCACGGAGCAGAAACCCTCCTGGCCCTGCTATCAGCTCAGCGCTGTGGTACCCCAAGGTACAGCATTTGCTCTCTTACACAGCTCTGGGTTTTGCTTTCAAGGAAAATCTGTCCTTCTGCTCAGAAGGGTGTTAAGGAAGAAAAGGATCCTCCTGGAAACTGGCTGTTGCATTTGCAAGGCTCTTTTGTGCAACTTCACTGCCACCTCTTTTCTTCCCTATTTTACTCCTTGTGCTCATCATGGTATGTGATTCTTCCCAGGTGCTCAAACACCATATTTCTGTCCCTGCTGCTCTGCTCCCAACACCAGCCTCTTTGCCAGAGGGTGCAATGTTGGGGGACACCCTGAGGAGCACAAGCCCACGAGTGGGGTGCACTGCAGCCAGCAGAGAGAGCCAAAGAGCACAGATTGTCCTATTTATGGTCTGCATCCATGTCCATGAGGGCAGACGCTCAGCAAAGGTCTCCTGTGTGCCAGGGGCTGTCCAAGCTCTGGCTACAGCCCCACTGCAGACAGTGAAGCTGGATGCAGGACTCCTGCAAAGAGGAGCTTTCCCTGGAGCTGCACTTTCCTGCGAGGATGTAGACAGTGTTGCTGCACTGCCAGAGATTTTTGCCCAAAGTTAAGCACCTGTTTTTAATTTCTACAGGGCATTTCTCATGCCAAAGGTGTCAATTTTAACAGGTTAGAAGCAAGTTAAATAGCATTAAAGGGAACTAGTCTATCTGGGGTTAAAAGTAGTAGGTTTTGTTCTAAAGAAAACCTTTAAAAAATTGGTTCAGTGAAAATCTTCTTTCCTCTGGCAATTTTGTTGTTGTTCAGCATCCAAAGTAACTTCTTACTCACTTAGCTGTCCAAAACCTCACAATCTCAGCAGGAACGGTGTGGGCAGAAGGAGGAAGGGCTGAGTTCAGTTAAAGGCTCAGGGGACCAGATGGCTCCTTGTGGTGGCACTTGGGCACCGTGTGTGGCAGTCAGTCTTTCCAGGCTGCAGGGAGACAACATCTTCCATAGTTTGAATAAACCACCTCTGGAGGTAATGAGGGCTGGAGGTGACGCTGCCTGCACTGGTGCCTTCTCCCAGTGGCTCAGATCCACCTGCAGGAAGAGAGGTAGCTGCAGGTGACAACGGGACACCACCACGGCGACGTGGCTCCCCCACGGGCGGCACCGACCTCACAAAGGCCAGCGCTCATGGCAAGCTGTTCGTGACCCCATGCACCCTGCCAGGAGGGGCTCAATGTTGCTGCCCTAACATCTGCACCTCCTCTACACGGTCCATTGGCAAGGACACCCAGTGATACTCTCTTGCTCTCAGTTTAGGGTCCTTGGAAGGAAGCCTGACCATCCCTGGAAGGACAGAGGCCAACAGCAAACAGGAAGATTGGGCTCAGGCAGCATGTGTGAACCAGAGCTCTCAGCAGAAGACTGTGAGGAAAAGGTGGCTGCTGTTCTCCCTGAAACCTGCATTCAGCATTTGGAAAGCAGTGATTGGAAAGAGCGGATTTCCAGCATGGAGACCCTTCAGAAGGCCATCAGGGAGATGAAGAAAAGTGAGATACCGTGCCAAGCCCTGGTGAGACTGCTGTCATGGGGATGCAGGGAGACAAAGCTCCAAGTGGTGCAGAAGAAACTTCACACCATCACTCTACTAGCCCAAAAAGGGGACTTCTCCAGGACATCTGCTCAAATTGTGCTGAAAAATGTGGTGGAAATGGTGGGAGATGTGCTGTGCAGTAACAGTGCTCAAGAAACCTTGACAGCTATAGCAGAAGCATGTTCATTGCCTTGGACTGCAAAGACAGCTATGTCATTGGCCTTCTCACAGAATAACTCCAGGATCCAGACCAAGATCTTGGACTGGCTGTCAAAGGCAATTCTGGAGTTTGGCTTTGCTGGAGTGGAGGCCAAGACACTAGTAAATACCCTGAAGATTGCTCTTGTTGCTGTTCAGCCTGGTGTGCAGAGATCGGCCATCACTTTGCTGGGGGTTATTTACCTGTACATGGGAGACTCACTTAGAGAGCTGATGGAGAGTGAAAAGCTGCCCCTTCTTCCCCAGATAGATGCTGAGCTGGAGAAGGTGCGTAGGCAGACTCCACCAGTTCCCAGTCGCGCCAGCCCCAAGCCATGCCTGGGTAACGGGATCCAGGAGGACCCAGGGGATCACAGAAGAATGGAAGCCATAGACATTGGTGACAGGATAACACCAGAGCTGCTGTCAAAGCTGCAGGAGAAGAACTGGGACATCCAGAAGGAAGGCCTGGAAGAAGTTGCATGCATCCTTCAGGATGCCAGATGCATCCAGCCAAACATAGGAGAGCTCCCAAGAGCCCTGAGGGCTTGTCTCCATGACCCAAACCCCACCCTGGTGCAGAAGGCCCTGAGGGTCCTCCAGCAACTGTCCACAGCCATGGGTTCCAATGTCACACAGCACATGAAGGACTTGGGCTTTCCCCTCATTGCTCTGTTTAGGGAGAGCAAAAGTGGCATGAGAGCTGCCGCCCTGGCTGCCGTGAATGCTTGGGCTGCACAACTCAACATGCTGGAGTGGCTGGATAGGCAGGACATTTCAGAAGATCTAGGAGAGGGAATGCCTTTCCAGAAGCAAGAGCTGGTGCAGTGGCTGGCCGAACAGCTGCCAACCCTCCAGTCAGCTCCCTCGGACCTGGTTCGGTGTGTGCCTCACCTCTACTCCTGCCTGCAGGACAGCAATGGGGACGTGCACGCAGCCTCGCAGGCAGCCCTGCCCTTCTTCATAATGCACCTTGGCTTTGAGAGGATGACTGAAGCCACCAGCGAGCTGAAGGCAGCCGCAAAGGACCATGTACTTGCGATACTGGAGAATGCCAATGCCAGTCTGTCAGACCAATCCACTCCTTCTGCTAAGTCACTTTCTAGACACCCTACAGACACCACCACTGCCACTTTCCCTTCTGTTCTAACCACACCACCTGCAACAGCAATCTTGTCTTCACAAGCATCAGCTAAAGATCCAGCACCCAAAATCAGCAGAGAGCAGAAGCAAGGTCCCAGGCAGCCCAAGTCAGGAGAGGAAGGAATGAAAGACACGGGTGCAGCCAAGGGGAAAGCACAGATGAAGTCCACTCTGAAGGATGGGGGCAGCAAATTGATACCCATCTTCATTGTTGTCCCCAAGGGGAAAGAGCAAAGGATGAGGGATGAGAAAGGCAGGAAAGTTCTGCAGTGGAACTTCACTGCTCCCAACAAAAGGTACATCGAGCAGCTGAAAGCTCAGATGAGCAGCTGTGTGTCCAGAAGCTTCCAGGTGGAACTGTTCCACCCCAGCTTCCTGCACCAAATCAAAGCCTTGGCCATGATGATCAGGCACTTAGAGACAGAGAAGGAAGGAGTCATCAGCTGCCTGGACCTGATTCTGAAGTGGCTCACCCTGCGCTTATTTGACCCCAACACATGGGTGCTTATCAAAAGCCTAGAGTACCTCAATCTGCTGCTAACTTTGCTGATCCAAGAAAAGTACCAGCTGACAGAGAATGAGGCCTTTTCCTTCCTCCCATATCTGGTCCTGAAGATGGGGGAGCCAAGGAAAATAGTTTTTAAATTGGTACGTGCTGTCCTGAAAAGAATGTGCCTGGTGTATCCAGCTAAGAAGGTGTTCAGCTTCCTCATGGAAGGCATTAAGTTCCAGAACACTAAGCAGCAGGCAAGATGCCTGGTGGAGATGGGTTATCTGCTTGAAGCGTACGGCCTGGAAGTATGTGAGCCCAACCCTGGCAAAGCCTTGAAGAGGATAGCTGCCTTTCTTGGAGACCAAGACAGAGCTATTCACAATGCTGCTCTAAACATTATGGTCACAGCTTGCAAAACTCATGGGGAAGTCATATTCAAAATTGTTGGGGATCTTCCTGAGGAGTGTATGCGGATGCTGGGACAAACTGCAGAACAGGAACCTTGTAGGCCAGGAGTGTCTCCAGCAAAACATCTTTGTGAAAAACCTAAACATGATTCAAACACAGGATCTGAAGTCATCTATCAGAAGGCAGGATGTGCACCCTCAAAGCTGGAGCCCAGCTGCTCTCAAGGAGGAACTCTGAATAAGGTGGATGAGGCTCCCCGGACTCTACCTCCACATGCAGGAGAGCATGAGAGCAGGTTGGTCTCCAGAAAATACAAGCGCTTTAAACTGAATAATATAATTCAGTTAGAAACGATCCCTGAATTCCAGACCTTGCCTACCTCCTCAGACACTGATGACACATGTCATAACATCACCTCCACCATTAATTCCCTTATTCGTTGCATTAACAGCAGTGATACTGACATCAGCATTCAGGCTGTGAAAGAAATTGAGAAGATCCTGAGGCAGAAGAACAAAGCAGAAGCCATGTCTGGACATATTAATGAGTTCCTCGTAGCCAGCTTCCAACCACTTAGGTTTATTCAAAAGCAAAAGGAAACAGATAAGAAATGGGGGAAAGACCAAATCATCCTGCAATGCAACTGTGTCATCCAGGCCATGATGATTCTTTTCCAGGAGAATAAGCTGGCTCAGGAGGTCTCGATGGAGGTGCTTAAGGGTGTAATGCACAACCTCCTTACCTTAATGCTAGACTTCCTGGAGGGTGACCAAGAGGAAGATCAGAAGCTCATACAGTCCATTAATGTCCTCATGAGAAGGGTCTTGGAAAAATCTGACCAGACAAGGATCTTCAGTGCCTTGCTTAAGCTGCTCCAAGGCAGCCTGACAGCTGAGGGCAGCCCAGATAAGTTTTCTGACCTGTTGGCCAAATGCCTCTGGAGAACTACACGTCTTCTCCCAGGCACCATCAGCACCATCAACCTGGACAAAATCCTGCTCGATGTCCATACACTCATGAAGTCTGTCCCAAAGGAGAAACTGAGGCAGTGCACAAACGAACTCCCACTGCGGACCCTGAAAACTCTGCTGCACACTTTGTGCAAGCTGAAAGGGGTGAGGATCCTGGACCACCTCACCCTGATTGAGGATGCAGCTGGGTCCGAGGTGGAAGCTTACCTCCGAAAGACGGTCAGTCCTACTGCCAAGCAAGGGGAAAATGAAACAGCTGTAGGGGCAGGGGAGGAAGTTCCCTGGACAGCTGGCAGGGTTGCAAAGGACGAAATGGGTGATGTCTTAGAGAGCATCTTCCAGAACATTTGTTCCTAGGAGAGTTTGAGGGAGGGTCTAGAGGAGTTATAGGAATGTAAGAAAAAATGCCTCAAGGGAAAGTTGGAGTCTTTCCTAGAAAACCTCTCCCTCTTCTTGCAGAGCTATTTGAAGCAAAGCCTGGCCATCATCCGGACAGAGCAAAACACCAGAGAACATCTTCCTCCACCTCTCCTGGGTACGTCCCCTGAGGCAGAAGCACCTTCCCTAAGATCAGCTGGGACCCCAGAAGGGGCTGCTGAGGGGAAGGTGGTGACGCCATCCTGCCACCTGAAAATCCTGCCATCCACGGCAGGCTCCTCTCAGACAGTGCCAATGTCGCGCTTCTCCCTCCATTCCAGGGCTGCACAGCAGTGAGGTCCCTGAGGGCCTGAAGAACCACCAGTAGAAATAGGAGCAGGACCAGCAGCCAAGGTGGGTGTTTAACCGCCAGCCTCAGAACTAGCCAGCCCTCTTCCACACACACATCAATGGGCAGATGGTGTGAATCACTAACCAATAAAGAAACAACACTAGCACGAATACCAGGGGAGTTATCTGTGACCTGGCATCCCTGGCTTGCAAAACCCAGGCGCCGGTCTGAGTTTCTGGTTGATATCTCTGCTGTTTTTAAGACAAGCAAGGAGTGGGACAGGTAGCGCTGGAGCACAGGTACCCAGCCGAGGAGCATCAAAAGCGTGTGTGCACCTGGGGAGTTATCCCACCAGATCAGTCCTGGACTCCTCGGATGAACACGCAGGGGCTGATCCCTTCCCCAAGGGGTGCAGTTTAGGTAAAAACCGAGAGGATTGCTGTTCTTGCCAAAGCCAAAGAGGAGACAGGTCTTAAGACTTGGAGAGGTGCAACCCAGGCAAAAGGAAGAGGGTCTCCCAGGACCCCTGCACACTTCAGGGAGGTGCTGTAGGGCTTGCTTGTTTGCAGAGCTCAAAGTCTTCACAGCACAACAGGGTCTGGGAGACAGAGGCCTCAGGGCAAAACTGAACCCAGAGTGCACAAATCTGCCCAGGGCACAGGGCACAGAACCAGTCGGGTTGCTGACAATACCTGGACACCCTCCACAGGGGTCCTTGCAGCATGGGATTTTCTAGCAGTCAAAGCATTCATGGCCAGGAGCTTATCAGACCAACAGTGCCCTGGTTCCCAGCAGGGAGCTGCCTAAAGAAGCCAGGGCTTTCAAACAACACCTCTGCCGTTCTGCCATGTCCACCAGTTGTTACGAGCCAACCAAAAGCAAAGACTGCAACAGGAAATTCATTAGGAAAAGTGATTAGTACAAATTTCTGTTTTCTTTTAGGTAAAATCAATAAGATGCAGACTTTCAAACTCAGTTTTTCTTGTCAAACTGAAAAAGTTCGAGACAGCAGGGTTGCTATGGACAACCACAGAATGCCAATGCCTTATCCCCGCTCACCCCTTCCACATTGCCCAAGGAGCACTTTGCTGTTCTCATGTAAAACCACCTTGATTTGTCTTTACCTTTCCTCTTGACCGTAAGTTCCCGAAGGTAGGAGTCCTCAGCCTTGTGCCTTGCGTAACAGTAAGCACGTGAAGGATACACACTAAATTACGAGGCTTATTTGCTAACAGACATTTCAGCCAATCACAAAATGCTATTAAGCATTTGGACTTAGGCAGAGCAAGCCAGACACCTGCTGAACATGCAAACCTATACTTTTAATTAAAAAAAGAAAAAAAAGAAATACATGGTCTGATTACCGGCCAACGAAAAAAAAGTGCACCCCAGAGATCTCAAAATGTAATTACCATTTTTGAATGGCCAAAATTACTTGTTTGCTGCAGACTATAATTCTCTCTGATGCTGCCACAAGGTCATGGTCACCCCTTCATTTACCCCATTCACCCAGTGCCATACCTTCTCAGGGGCTGCTCCAGTACACGCAAAATCAGTCTCTGGTATGCCCACATTCAGTTTCTGCCTTAGTTTCTGGCTGGATAGCTGGAGGATTCACAGTGAGAACATGGCTGAAGTGTTTACAGTTGCTTTGTTTTGTTTTGTTTTTTCTTTGATCCCCTTGTGCTCTGTCCTTGAGATGCCCTCTCTTTGTGCTGAAGGACTTCAGCTGCTTTGAGGCTGGAGTGGAGCAGTGTAGATTACGTGCAATGTAAATGGGTGTAAATGTGGCCTTCCAAAAGCAAACTCATGTCCACGTTGAGCTGTGAGGCCAGGCGACTGGACCTGCTGTTCCAGGTTTCCTGCAATGCTGTGCTCCCATTTTGCTGGTTGCCAGTGCCCCACAAGCAGCTGCTTTTACAGCTTCCTCTCCACTGGACACCGGAAATGCTCTGTACAGATGCATGAGCATTATTTCAGCACAGTTATCAGGGAGTGCTGTCTAGCTACTGCCCCGTCACTCTGTCCACACTGAAACTTGCCCAGTAATGGTGTTTCCCTTGCAAAAGCCCCTCCGGTAACGTGCTGTCTCCAGACTGCCCTCCTGATCCATGCTGTAGCTGCACAGAGCTGCATCTGGCGCACTGCTAGAGGAAAAGCCATTAACCAGCAGACAGCATTGACATGCTGAGGCCACAAAGTATGTTGTAGTCAGGGGACACTGGCAGACTCCTTTTCTGTAATGCTGTGAGCCTGATCCTTTCCTTAAGCGTTGCAGAGACTGTAGGAAATAGGGGAAAGTCAAGCGTTTGGAAGTCCTGCAACATGTGCCAGGCAGACTATCCATCGTGATGCATCACCTTACCAGAGAGCCTCTGGGCCCCCATCAGCAGTCAGAAACCTCCTGCAGTGGGTGCTGCACAAAGCCAGAGCACACAGCAGTCCCTGTCCCGCGGACATGGCAAGTGATAGGAGATAACTGCATCAGCAGAGGCGCCGGAGTCCTATAGAGCAAGTGACCTCTTGAATATTCGCAGCGCTTTCTCACCCATGCGCATCAGTACAGCCGCCAGCAGCAATCAGGAGCGCCCTGAACATCAGGACAATGATCTACAAGGTATTCATGTTTGCACCTGCTTGCCCCTGGCGGGGAACAGCGTGCAATGGGGCATTGTGGTCCGGCACGGGTTTAGCTGCTCATTTTGGGTTTAACCAACAGTCGCATTGGTTCAGGTGGTGCTAAGAAAGAGAGCACGGGCTAGAAATATGTTTGGCACTCAGCTCTGGACAGGAGCTATTTCGAACACAGGTAGCCCATCCTGCAAGGAAATCTTGCCTTTTGCCAGGGAAATTTTACATTTTTAGAGAGTCCATCGAAGACGGAGGAGAATGCTCCTGCCCGTGAAGCAATGGTTAAAGAATGGGTCCTACCAAACAGGATGAAACCCTGGGGTCCTGGGATGCTCCTGCCAGCACCACAGGTTTGCCGGGGCTTGCTGAAGGACAGTTCAATTTTCTCCCACCCCACCTCCCCGCCAGCCTGCCCTCCAGCCGATCGTCCTCCTCCACAGCCCTGGGGAAAAGCAAACAGCAATAGAGTGCTTAGCTCAGGAGGCAAAGGAGAGCCGTGAATTGCTCAGGAGGGAGAGTTGACCGGTACCTTTTGCTCTTTCCTGGTTCGGGTCAAACTCCTTCTTCCATTTGCTGGAATCATGACCAAACTGCAGGCTGAGGAGATAGCAGGGTCAGGGAGATCAATGAATTATAAATAAATGCAGTATAAACAAATCAATCAGGGAGATAAAAACATTAGACAGAGCCACACTAATTAAAAATATAATAATCCAGATAGCGGACATTTATTTAAAATGGTGCAATTACAGCTTTTAATCATCTTGGTTTAAATTAACGGCAGCAGCAAAGCGGCTGTGCAAACGTGTTCCCTGTAATGAACTGATATTAGAAACCAGCTCAGTGCTCTCTCCCTCTCTCAGGCTAATTCTCCCTCCTCTCGTTGTAAAATAACCTTTTGATGTCGTTTACTTGTAGAGTCTTGAAGATGAAGACACAGTATCAGAGCTAAATTAAATCCCCTTCACATATTTCTCTTCTTTCAAGCTGTAAAAATTGCTGGTATCAGTCATTCAGTCTCTAGTGCTGACGCAACCACACTTGAGGAGAACATCTGGGGGCCCCAAGAGTCATTATAGGAAAAATAAAATCCTATATTACAATCAGTCAGCAATTAAAAGGCAGGATGCAGGAGGGACGATCCTGGAAGATGCTGAGCAGGCTTGGTGGGGAAATCAAATGGTCGACTTGCAATCCTCTGGGGCTCTTTTCTTCTTCTCTGAGTGGACCGAGAGGAGGCCAGAAAGTTCCTTAATCTGCTCCTGCCCAGCACAAACGGTCTTGGAAGCAGCTCACTGGTGCCGATGCAGAGGTCACAGGTTTAGCACCTGCTCATGGCCAGGTTTGTGGAGCTGGGGGACTGATTCTGCCAGAGCTGGGGGACTGATTCTGCCTTAGCCGGGCAGGTCCCAGTCAGGCTTGCATTCGAACCGGCAAGTAGTGGCTGACAGCAAGGCATGGTTTGCAAGGTGATGCCCCCATGTTGAGAGGGGCTCGATGCAGGCACCAGCAAACCAGAGGTGTGAAAGCTGTGTGTCTGGCGTGGTTCTGACTTAATGAAGTGGTGGCTCTTAGCCGCCCTGAGCAATCGTCATGTTTTTTCCCCAACATATATACCTACTTCTGCCTTATAAAAGCACCTTTCCTACAAAAGAGCCTAGTGTCTACCAGCCAAGGTGCTGACGAGTGCTCGATGCAATGATGGAAGTGAGCAGATTTATAGACCCTGGCAAGTAAACTGTTGAAGGTAAAGCCATCCAGACACAGCTGTCCTGAGGTGGGTTTGAACCAGCAGCCAAGGAGAGGTAAATCTCCATTGGCTGCTGAAGAGCCAGCGCAGAAAGAGCCCGAGAAGTTCCTGAGCTCATGAAACTTGCAGCAACACCCCAACACGCTGGTCCCACAGGTCGCGCTGGTGACAGCAAGGTGCTGGTCCTGCTCACAGCGTTAGGATGCTTCTCAGCTGGATTCCTCACAGGCTGCAAGGAGAGGGACAGGGAGGAAAAAAAAACAAGGGGAAAAAAAGTAATTTTGGAATTGCGGAAAGTTTTGTTTGTGGGAAACAAACAATACATGGGGAGAGCATCCATGTGAGCGCACGCGCACGTGTGCACGCCTACACACGTTTCTGCCCACGTAAGTCACGGCTCCCTCCGGAGCTGCTCACCCACTCCTGGTTTTTTGGCCATTGTCACCAGGCACAATTACCGACCTGCGTGCATACTTCTGAGCCCATGATTAAAATCAGGAGCCCTTTGCAAAGAGGATTTCATCTCCCTAATTAGCACCAAACTCTCCTCATTTTCCTGTTTACCCAAAGGGTGTGCAAACATACAGCAAGAGAGCAAGTGAGAGTCACGCAGTCCTCGCTGCCGCAACGGGCAATGCAATTACCTGGCCTGCACATTAGGATTAATAAATATTAACTTTACTTGTGTTTTTACTGTCCACCTAAGATGGAAACAATGAGCTTTGCTACTTAATCAAATTAGAGCTATAAAATGATTTCCCTTTTAGAAGGTTCATTTCTGTTTCGCTGGCAATTAATGTTGATGATTTGAGTCCCATTTTTAAAACATTTTGAAATATGGAAAATGGCAGAAATGCCACAGTGCATTAACAGAGCCATAGTACACATCAGGTAATAAAGCATGAAGAGCCTGTTTACTTGGAGTACTCTAATTATTTGAGAGCTTTTTAAAAAACAAACAAAAAAAAGACAAAAAAAACCAACAACAGCAAAGCCAACACGTGAAAACTTCTATTTCATTTGAATTAATTTTTAAAAACAAACAGAAAAAAAAAAAAAAACCTTTTGAAGTGTTGCTTCGAAGTTCCCTGCAGGCCCCAGGCAGATGTGGAGGAGCAAATTCCCCCTTGTTTTTCTCTTGCTTTTCTCGCTTCAGGGTGAGCGGGGCCCAGGGGCCACTCTGGGGCTGGAGCCATGCCGGCAGCGCCTCAAGGCATCCGTGCACCTTCCCACGGGGGACCATCACCCTTCGCTGAGCTGCAGGGGTCAGTCACTGCCTGGTCTAAGAGATCTGGAAGCCCCCTCACACCTTCAGCACAACCATGAAAAACCACATCCTCAGCTGTAGCTTGCCTGGGGCGCAGCTCCCTGGCGAGGCAGGCTGCAGCTCCCACAGCTTCCCCGCCTCTGCAGGACGAGCCGGGTTGAATTCCCCCTCCTTACAAACCTGCCCAGCAGAAGCAGGGTGACTGAGGCAGGATGGGACCTCTGGAGGTCTATGGTCACAGAGAAGGCAAAATTACATGGAAGAGACCGGACGGCTGATAGCAGTGAGAGTAAACACGGCCGGATCCTTGCGGTCTCCCTCCAGCACCGCTCCGTGAAGCTGCGCAGGAGGGAGGTGCAGGACATTGGGCTCAAACAAGCGGCAGTTTCAGAGAGCTGCTGATGCGACTCAGTAATGCCCACCGGTTGGCATGGGCCAGCCCCTCGTGTATGGCACTTAGGCTGCTGTTCGCATCCCAGCGCACTTTCTCTGACCGCTTCCCTGCAGCTTCTTGAGTTCTCCGTGGCCGGGTGACACACAGCAGCCTGCACGCTGTCACCCTGGTCGGGCCGGGCAGCACCGCACAGCCGGGTGGCACGGGCTTAGCTCGGGACCTCTGCTACCACGCTGAGCACAAGGCTGTGCGGAATCCGCCCCCAGATCGGATGGCCTGGTTTTTCTAAAGCAGGGCTGCTGTCTCTGTTGCACTACATGGATCGCTTCACCAGCCAAGTGTATTTGCAGTGCTATACAAGCCAAGATAAATTTGCCCCCAAAGTAATAACTTTTCAATTACCTTCCTTATTCCTTGCTCAACACAAGAACAGCGCAGCACCTCTTGAGGGAGCAGCTGAGTATTTCTCTCCAGGGTGCACATTTATTATTTTAAGAATCATTTAATTTTCCATCTGAACATGAGGGGCAAATGTAGGTCCTGAATGACTCCAGGGCCCCGTTCAATACCATGCCGCGATATCCATCATGGCAATTACACCTTGTAATCCATCTCTGAGAAACTCCGATACGCAGATCAGAGAGCATTTGAGGTACCTGGCGTGGCTCACAACTCTGGGAGCCCATGGAAAGAAGGTGTCACGACTGGGAAGCGTGCCACTATGCCCAAATCTTTATTAACGTAACGGGACTTTTAGCATACCAGCCACTCACAGCCGGGTTTTCCAAAGCGTAGCCCAGACTCTGCCCTCCCACAGCACACGCTTCTCCCGCAGGTCCCATTGCTGGCCCTGGCTGGAGCCAACTGTGTTAATGCGACGATGCTCGTCAACACCGGTCAGGCTGACGGTGCTGCCAGTGTGAGGTGCATGACCAAATGTCACCACAGCAAGGAGTCCTGGAGAAACTTTTCTCTCTGGGGTCTGCAGAGCAGCACTGCCTCTCCACCAAAATGCCCTGCAGGGCTTGAACTGCGGGGGTGAAGAAAAAAGTTTCACTGCACTTTCCATACCTAAAGGAAATACCAAAAAAGCTCTGATCTTAATAGCTGAGGTCCTTCCCTGCCTTCAGCTGCTTCCTGCTACCTTTATTTGCCTTCTAGTGTCCATTTAGCAAAGGCTGTCTGGGCTAGAGAAGCTGCTGTGGGCTGTGCGTCCATCTTTGGCACAGGTCTAGCCAGGATCAGGTCTCACAGGTATCCTCCAGGAACAGAATGACCCTCCTTACATGGATGGCTGCTTGTTGGCGGTGGGAATAGAGCCCTGGTCTGTAGTGCAATTCAGGGATCAAGCCGGGCTCTGCAGGAGACCTGGTGTGAACGTAGCCGCAGGGTGCTCTCTCAGCAGCTCTCCCCCTGCCTGGGAGTGGGTGGGCTCCTGTCAGCTCCCAGAAGGCACAGAAAACAGCCTCAGATGGAGCAACTATGCTGTCACCAGCCTCAGAAAATAACGAGAACCTTAGCTTGCTGCAAAGGGCTTCAGTAACGGGTACCCGCCCCACGCGGGGAGGCCACTTTGCTTGGTTGCATCAAGTTGCTGCACAAGCACAAGTCTTGATGACCGGGGACAAGCATGCCTGAGAGATTCCCCTCGGTGCTGCTACCACGCGTGTCCGTGCTCAGCAGCTGTGGGAGCAGAG
The DNA here is from genome assembly GCA_013399475.1 of Chauna torquata. Taxonomy (NCBI): domain Eukaryota; kingdom Metazoa; phylum Chordata; class Aves; order Anseriformes; family Anhimidae; genus Chauna; species Chauna torquata. The sequence continues at coordinate 63,659 of VXAL01016085.1, read as the reverse complement.
CATATCCCAGGCACACAAGTGATGTCCTGGCTCTGCCCTCACACCATCCTGCCCCGAGCCCATCACACGGACAGATCAGCTCCAGGCATATCATTTCTTTTGACTTTCTGGATTACACAGTTCAGAAAACTCCACCCAGAAGTTTGATAAGTGCTCCTGGCTGAATGGACAGTGTATTTTTAAGGAGGCTTCCCATCACTGTTTAGGTTGTTGGACTCCTGCAACCATGAAAACTCCTGGTGCTGCTGCGTCTCCAGGACTAACTCAGTACAGTCAGTGTGGGGACCTCTGTCACCTCCAGCCAGGGTACGTTGGCAGGCACAGAAGATCCTGCAGGCTGTGTTGGAAAAGTTACCTGAAAGCCTCCAAGACAGAGATTCAGAGAAGAAAATATATTAGATAAGTTGGCAGTCACCGACCTGGTGTGCTCGGAGCAAGATCCACCCATGAGGCCAGGGTGGAAATGACAAGCAGGCTGAAAAATGCACGGGCGAGGAGCTCTCCACACAGCTCACAGGAGCCAACCTGAGAATTTGGCTAATTGGAAAATCACCTCAGAAGGCTGTAGAGGTAAAGGGCTGCTCCTGAATTATCACTGCTCAGAGAACCATCACTAACAGAGAAGCAGAGAAAAGATATCTCATGTATATGTGTTCCCTGCTATTTTTTCCTCTTCACTCTATTCAACTTGTAAATAATTTATTTCTTCACAATTCCCCGAATTATCACAAACCTGGAAATGCCTACCTATTGCTTCATTTAGCAAATGGCCCCACACACTGCCAAAAGGCATATGGGTCACTTGGCTCAGTTAGGAGAGAAGCGTGACAATGCTCAGATGTTATCATCATTCTCATATTCCCCATGTTCTCCCCTATTAAACTCTTCAAGGGATACAGCTTTGCTTTTGATAATTGGGCCACTTCTATGCCCAGTTTCTCCCACTTCTGGGGTTTCAGCTCTGAGCACCAAAACATTCGGTGGGGTATCTTAAGCCAACAGCTGATGTCTAACATGACCCAGGACACCATACCAAGCACTGCCCCAGCTCTGCTGAGGTTTGCAGGAGGACTCGCATTCTCCTTTACCTTGCTGCACTCCCGCGGCACAAAACACACAGAGAGCGTGGGGAGGCCGTGGCAGCACCAGGTGCCTTTGCTGGCGAGGTCCTCTGGAGTGGCCAGAAGAGCTTCTCTGATGCTGCACTTAAACCTTTGCAAGAGGCTAAACCAACAAGAATGCAAACACAAAGCATGTGGCATGTGTAGCTCTTTCGTCTCTGCCTCGTCTCCCTCTTGAAAAACAAAGCACTTAACTCTAATTGTGCAGGCTGGCTGTCAGCTAAGGCTAGGACAGCAGTCGGAGTTGCAGGGGAAGGAACAGAGCAATTTTTCAAGCGGTGTGGGGTGGGCTTTCTCCAGGAAGACCGGAGCATGTTGGCACCACTGGACACATGGAAGCAAGCAGGAAAACTGCCATGTTCTGGTAGCACCGACAGACCAAGGAGCTGTGCAAAGAGAGGCTGACCTTAGCGAGTCGTGAACAGACTAAGAAGCAGAAGACCAACCTTCTTCCAGCGCAGTGCTTGGAGGATGCCCTCTGTTTCCTTTTGCTGGTGATTGGAGAGCCACTATCAAACACCTGGCACCGTACAGGAGACCCAGAAATAACAAGAAAATAACATGGTTAATTAGCCCTGTGGACGAGTTTAACCAGCTCCCTCTGGAATACCTTCGTTGTACAGGGTTAGGTTTCTTCCCTTCCCCCCACAGCTGATCTTCACGTTTAATTACACTGGAAACCTGGCTGTGCCTGGCTCGGATGGAGTATTTTACTGCTTATATGGTCTTTGCAGATAGGAGATGCTGCTGCTATTGCACAAGTGAAGAAGTGGCTCTGTGATGCTTTATATCTCCTCTGGGATGCTGCAGCTCCAGCCACTTCCAGAGGCAGAGGCAGAAATCTCTGAGGGGAAAGCAATAGCTCCCATGCCCTGCACAGGAGAAACAACACTGCCATTATATGGATCCTTTCTTCTAGTTGGAGAGGCTAAAAGTGAAAAATTGTCAGGCGAATGGTCCATGTGAGAGAGAGGAGAAAGGATCGGTTCCAGCGGAGGCCGGGCTGATCTCCCAGGGCCAGCAAGCCACCTGAATAGCTTGCTCATCGCATTGCCAAGGCGATGCCAGGCAGTAGCAGGCTGGACATCCATTCCCGACAAGGGTATCCAAGGCAGTTTCACCTATGGAACAGTGAACAGCCAAGGTGGAACTGCAGCATACAACATCTTCCATTTTGTCAGTTGATCAATACATTTTCAAGGAACACGAAACTGGGCCCCTGGGAGGGAAGTGGTGGTCCAATGGATAGGAGAAGATACTGGGTTGGGAACTCAGCATTTAATCCACAATTTTTTCTGCCAGCCACCGATAAGATCTTTAAAATGGGGGCAGCATTATTCTTGTTTCCCGAGAAAGCCACAGCTATTTAGATTATAAATTCTTTAATATCAAGGCCTTGACATCTCCTCTTCTGTCCTGACACCATTTGTCACCCCACTATGTAATACACTGCGTCCACCCACAGCCGGGGACTGTGTTTGCCCCAGGATAAGCCTAGCAGAGAGCCCAGTGGGTGCTGGATCTCTTCATGAGACAACTGGACTCAGTTTCCATGTTAGACTGGCAAGAATCATGCTTGAGTCACATGATAAAATTCTTATCCTCTCTAAAGTTATTTTCTCCTAACAGGTTGAATCCCTCCCCTACGTCTCTTCTTACATTAATATGGAGCTTTTCAGACAAAAATTCCAAACTAATTGTGCACAGCGGCAGGTTAACATGATCAAAGGAGCTAATAGGCTTTCATATGTATTTACATGATATAAGGTTCTCAAATTCAAAGACTGGATCAAGAGATTTGTGATAAATTGCACGAGGATTACTTGTCTGCCTGTTGTGTGGTGGAAAACTTCTGTTCTGTTGCAAAAGTCAAAGGAGTATTTGCCTGGGATGGGAAGCAGAAGCTTTCTCAGTAACACAGTGCTGCTTTCACGACCCCTGTGCACGCAGAAAAACATCAGCAGCTGGCATCAGGCTAACTGAGACCCTCGTACAGAGGAGAGGACAGCAGATCTGCCCAGCTGAGGCTTTGTAAAGTTGGGAAGATGCTCGCAGGCAGCGCCTTCCTGCTGAGCAGGGGCACCACGCAACAGGAGGAGTGAGCAGAGGCTGGAAAGGGAGCTGCATATCAAGGAATGCTTTTCTTTGGAAAGATCGAGCACACTTTGCCTAGCAAGAGCACTGCCATGTTCTGCATTAGCTGTTTAAAATGAGTCAGGAGAAGGCAGGGAAAAATACACTGGCAAAACCTCGTGGGTCTATTCTACTTAAGATGTGCAAAAAGGGAACAATTTATGTAAAGGGCAATGAGAGGTTCATGACAGATAAGTAAGGTTGTGGGTTTTTTTGTTTTGGTTTGGCTTGGCTTGTTTTTTTTTTTTTGTTTGTTTGTTTTTTTGCAGGAGATATAGGTTCAAACCTCCAGTCCAAATTGAGTAGGTGAGGGATGTGAACCCAGGTTTCCCGTGGTCTTCATGTCAGTCCAGTGGTAGCAGAGTGGGGTGGGAACGCTGTGTTTTGTTTCGTGAAAATTCCACAAATCCTTCTCTCTCTCTTTTTTTTTTTTTTTTCCCCAGTTCTGAAGCAGGCAAACACAAGGTTTTAAACTTTCCTGGTGTTGCTGACTTTTGAAAGTTATTTTAATGGAAATGTTTTGTTTTAGTGAGTTCATGCTTTGTTTTTCTTTGACCTTTAAAGTTATATCAGGTATATATTTATATATATATAAAATAA
>VXAL01016085.1:22716-59709 GCA_013399475.1 Chauna torquata | reverse complement strand
AAAACAGGAAAAATGGAAATCATCCAATGCCAGCATATGAGTACAAGGCAATTTCCTAAACAATATTGTTCAGAAATTGGTATGTTTTGAAAAATACTTTCATTTAAATGAAAATGGCCATTTTCATCCAAAACTGTAAAGCGTTTCTGGCCAGCTCTGTTTGGGGTGCGGCTGGCTATCATCTGCCTCTCCTGGTGTGGCTGCCCTGAACGCAGCAGAGCCCACGTCTGCAGCTGGGGTGTGACAGGCTGCGACACGGGGCCGTGCCACGCAGCAGTACTGGTGCAGTAAATGGGGACGGTGGGGGTGGGAGGGGGACAGTGTCGCAGTGCTGGCAGGGTGGCTTTGCGATCTCCCTTCATGTCCCCTGTGTCTCAGGTTTTGACCCGTTCGAATGTTGGAGAAGACACAAAGGGCACGGGGAGAACATCGCCTTGAGTGCCACCTTTGCGACCTTCTGGGTCTGCAAAGCTCTGCAAGATCTGCCCGCGGAGGATGCTGCTTAGCAAAGCGCTTTGCATGGCCTGTTTACGTCACCAGCAGATCCCTGGCTTGGCTCCAAAACAGTGCCGTCTGAAAAGAGAAAAATGGCCTAAAAATTGTCATCTGCTTAGAAAGCAGAAAGGGGAAGAAAAGTGAGAGAAGTGGGAGAAGATCTGCCTTTCTGATATACCCTCTGCATGGACCGCGGTGCCCCGCAGCCCAGCCCCAAGCCTGCCCGTCATCCTGCGCGGGCAGCGGGCCCTAGGCAACGAACTCCTCTCCTTCCAGCATGACTGAGGTTTCTGCGCACAAACTTCAGGCATGAAGGCCCATTTCCTGGAAACCAGGAGCACAGCAACCAGGCTGACCCTTTTTGGGGAAAGAGAGAGAGGGGACATGTCTTGGGAGGTAGAGAGCTGGTGGGATGGGAGGCTTGGTGTCAAGCAGTGTCTCAAATATCCTCTTTGCATCATACTGGCTCTTAATTGTCACCAACCACAGAGGAACTGATTGAGCCCAGCAAGGGTCCGGCAAAATAGATAATTTCTCGCAGGCATCTAAAATTCATGAACGCGGCGGTGGTCCCGTCGCACCATTGCTATGTTGTTCCACGGCCCAGAGTCTCCCTTGAAGGGCGAAAATATCAGGGGTAATTTTTTTTTTCCCGAGCACAGAATACATTTGGGTGGTTAACACGCGGCTCGCACTTCAGGCAGATCCTCACTGAAGGACCAGGAGCTCGTCTCAGACCGCGTGTTGTAAATTAACTCTTAATGTGATGAATGCATTAAAGGGCTGTTAGGCCTGAAGGATGTGCTCGGAAACCCGAACTTCTGATTAAGGGCTTGATTCATAAAAGCTTTACGCACCATTTACGCAGGTCTCTTTATTGGAAATGTTACTTGGAAAGAGCTCTTGAGTGGCTTCTTCCCAGAGAAATGGAGTTGGGAGTCTGGACACGCAGGCACTCACGTGTGCTTGCAAACATAGGTACTCACAGAGGCAAGCAGGTGGGGTGGACACATGTAAATGTACGCAGGGATGCACAAGCACTCAGTACATGCCGCTGTCACATGTAGCTGGTGTGCACCACACGCGGGAGCACGAGACTGGGTCCCACGCAGCAGGCGATGGTTCTCCTCCAGCCTCAGGTCCGTGCATCACTCAGGATGCAAACCTCAGTCCTGCTCAGGGCTCTTTCCATGGGTGCTGGGTACTGCAGTCTGCAAATGAGGAGGATGCTATCTGGACCGCTGGGTGCACACAGCATGTGTCCCCAAGGGGCACTGATCAGGGCCATGTGCCTGCAGCCAGAAGCGTTGAAGCAGGCTGCCAGCTCTGCTACCTGGGCTGCTCAGGGCAGAATATGTCCCTTGAGGAAGCGAGTTGTTTAATTTCCACATTGGCTGCATGAAAGAAGATATTTGCCATTTTCTATATCTCACAGATCTATAGACAGGAGCAGTCAGAAAATTGCTGGAGGATAAAAAATAATTCATACTAAGTGTGTCATTCCAGGGGGATTTGGATGAATCAGGTTTTAAGTGACACCCCATGCTGATCATGACAAACATCCCGCTTGCAAAGCAGCCCCAGGAGTTTTACAGCCCCTACTTGAGTAGCTTCCACTGGGAATCAGAGGAGAGTTTGCTGAGCACCAAGCAGTGGGGTACTGCGGAGCTCCTTGCGGCTTCTGCCCCATGCCGTAGGTCGAAGAACAGCCGAGGTAACACTGGCTCTTGCAGGAACAGCCACACTGACCCCGCAGTGTATTCGAGAAATGTGCTACCTCTGTGCAGAAACCTGCCTCCTTGTATCTGGTTTGAGTTGGTGTCCTCCTAGCTTTGTGAGTGTCCCCTCGTCTTAGTGCTGTGGGATGCAGGGAACAAGTCTGCAGCCACCTTACTGAAAACCTTCATGACTTCAGCCTTCTCCTTTTCTTGCTGAAGAGCCCGAGGATTTTTATTCTCTCCTCACAAGGCAGCTTTCCCATGCCCTGCACTCTTCCCTGTACCCTCTCTAGCTCCCCTACATCCTAGGTCAGCAAGGACACCAGGACTGCCCACGCTGCTCAGCTACAAACACAAGCAGGGCAAGGGATCCATGGTCCCACCACCCAGCTCTCACTCTCCCAACCCAGGGCATGGCAGGCATTATAATCTGTTCAGAAAATAGCAATAGGTCTTGTGCATTCCCTCAAGTCTCTGCAATCACCTTATACTTTATTTCCCAAAGTCCCCCAGTGCACCACAAGTACAATGTGCCCAAGGGGAGGATGCTGCAGAATCTGTCCTCTGCATTGTACCCGGCACGCCTGGATGTGCACGAAGCCAGAAGCTCTTCTCATCAAAGTTCAGTGATGACATTTATCCTGGTTTTAATTACAATGTGCTTCTGTGAGTCTGCTATTAGTGGGATAGAATAATGGCCCGTTCAATCCAAGCAGTCTGCCTGATCCCAGAGATGTTTAATCAGGCAACAGCAACTGTACCTGAAATCACCACATTAGCTATATGGCAACGTCCCTCCTCTCATGATGCTGCGATAATGAGCCCCTGGTCAACAGGAATGGATTTTATTTGAAGGGCATAAGGAGAAGGACGGATCCTTCTGGGTTTGGTCTCAGCATTTACTGCCATCAGCATCTGCCTGGAGCTTGCAGCCGGTGCCTGTTCCAGAGCCCCAGCACAGGGATGGGGTGGCCGTTGGTGGCTCATGTGTCCCATCCCTTGCAGTAGTGTCTGTCCTAAGTACATCTAAGTGAAAATGGAGGAAAGAGGAGAAAAAAAGTCAGAGGATATCAAATAAAGAAAAAAAAAAAAAAGGAGGATTGCTCGCTTACAGTGTGCACGGCTCTCTTGTTTCCAAATGTTCTTGCAGAAGAGCTTCTCAGCAGGCAAATTCATGGAAACAACACGCTGGGAGTGGAGCACTGCGCTCAGGCTGTAACCCCGGGTGCCCGCGCACCAGGAGGAGCAGGAGCAATACCGCACGGTATTGCTGAGCAAAGAGGCAGCCCCGCGCCTCTGCGCTGGGCAGCCAGGCCTGCAGGTACCCGGTCTCTGCTCTCCTCTCCAAGTACAGCTCACAATCGAGCTGGAAGAATGAACTTGGAAAAAATAAGAACCTGAACATTGCAAAATCAAAATGACAGACGAGATTCCCAGCTGTGTTTGAAATACAAAACAACTGTCTGGCAATTTTTAAGTGAACCTCAGAAACTGCAAGACGGAAGCTAGAGTTTGCTGTTTGCTTTCTGTATGCACAAGGTGAGCAGGGCAAGCTGGAGGGCTTCTCCTGAGAGCTTGTTTACAAAGCTACTTTTTTTTCCCTTCTTTTTTTTTCTTTTTCCTGGCAGCATAAAGCTTTGGTTTAATCACTGTTTGCTGAGGAGCAGCCACAGGAAGCTCTGCTCCCTTGAGCAACAACCAGAGACATTCAATTTTGAAGCTGCCAGTCAACAAAAGGGCATTAAGTTATTAGCTCCGAAGACTCCATTACCTGCCAGCTTGCACCCCTGATACCGTCTCTCATAGATTTTTCTGGGGATTCCCATTTCGAGTAGGGTTAGAGGCCAGGTGACTACTCGGTGGTTTCCAAAACATCTCCAGATGGGAAAGGCACAGTGAACACAACTCAACGTTCAGATTTAGCATGTTTTGTTAAAAAGCAGCTTATTAATAAAATAGCTAAGCCCAAATAACTATGCCTCAGATTTCCATCCAGAGCTGCAAGCGCTCTTAATGCAAGTGGATAAAAAGCACAAAGGTGATAAATTTCATGGACTGGTGAGGCTGTTTTCCTCCCCCTGTCCCCTGCGGTCCCCAGCCACCCCAAGGCATGGCCCCACGCAGCTGGGGGATGCTGCCTCACTTCCCAGGGCAGGATGGAGCCAGGAGTGTCCCTGTGCAGAGCACAAACCTGCAGAGGCAGGACAGGCTATGCCTCATAGAAATGGCAGGAACGGTCTGTTTTGAGCACCAGGAAGAAAATAAATAAGGGTTTGTTACTTAATCCCTGCTCCAGCCAGGACTCTTTCAGATTTGGCAGTTGAAGCCGCAGAAGGATTTATCTATCAAAGAGCAACTTTGAACACCTTAAAGAAATGCAGGCAGAGGCCACTAAATGGTGGTGTCAGGCAGAGAGAACTGATCAGATATCATGGTGAGGAGTGAGAGAGGGATCAGTCCCTGCCCACCCGCCCGTCCACCTACAAATGTAAGTGGATTAAATGAGGAAAGTGAACAAAATCCCCTAGTGTGGTGAAGAAGGTTTAAACAGAGTAGCTTCAGTACACACCCCAGTCTCAGTGGTTAATAGACTGGGGAGCCTTTTCAGTACGTTCTTCTTGGAGTTATTCCCACCGTTTCTATCTTGAGTAATCAGAGGCTGCCCGGTCCCTGTCCCTCGCCTTCATAGTGCAGTGCTAATGGGAGCTTCAGCGCTGCAGCCGTTCTCAAAGCGTGGCCTCACAGCTGAAGTACAGGGCTATAATTTTACAATTTGCCTGTGGGTAATGGAGTAAATAGAATGGAGTTCATATAGTCAGGATTTAAAAGGAAAAATATGTGTATTTATGGGCAACAAGGAACGTGCTTAGATATATCCTCCACTGTGAAGCTCTTCGTATCAAAGCTGGATGATGCTAAGCAGCTGGATGCAAGGATTCAAAATCTGCTGTATTCAAAAAGCGGTGGTGGCATCTGGACAAGATCCCAGAGATGGGGAACTGTCATGGGGAGTTGCAGGGAGCCGTGAGCAGTGGCAGGGCAGGCTCACCCACACTGGATGGCTCACTGACTCTCAGGGNGGGTTGTGTCTCTCGGCTTTGCAGGCAGTGGAGGAGGACAAAAGGTATCTCCAGGGAGCAAGCTGGAGGTGCCACCATGCCTGAAGGTCTTCTAGAGCTCAGATGGACACCTTTTCTTTCCTGGATGGTGTCCAGACAGCCAAGCACAGGTGGCCAAGGACAGCACCTGGGTGCAAAACTTCCTTAAACGCGACCACGAGGCTCAGCACAGGGCATTGCTGCTCTGGGGCAGAGCCCCACAGGGGTCTCTGGAGGGACCTGGGCGAAACCTCTGGCAGCATCACCCAGCCACATCGCATCAGAGAGCCCCAGCCTAGTCTTGCTCACACATTAGGCCAAGCTGCTACCCAATTTATCTCTACTAATCTGCTCCTTTATAGGTCTGTTAAGATAGAAATCTCTGAAATGAAGAGAGAGCTGCCAGAAAGCTTTTGAATTGACAGTGGGTTGCTCAACTGTTTTAAGACACTATCATCCTAAATTGCCTGCTGCTCAGTGCTCACACCGGCTGCCCTAATGGCACTTCTGTACCACACGGAGCTGGAGGCTTCATCATCCTGCATTTATGAGAAACCAGGACATTATGTGAAGGGAGAATAAAACAGCTCTGAGGTCAGTTGTTAGCGCCAGGGACTTTTTATCGGCTGGTTCATGGGAGAAAGTTTGGAAGAGCAGCAGGGATGCCCCTCTGGCTGAACAGCCACACAGATGGTCATCGCTGAGGGCCAAGATCGAGCCCTCAATCATGAATTCACGGAGCAGATAAAACACTGGGAGCAGCAGAAGGAAGCTCAGCTAATGTTTCTTGGCCATAGTTTGGAAGGACCTGCCCCAGCATGGCTTGTTACTGCCATTCAGAGGCTGGGTTTTGAGGATAATCTGCATTTATGTTTTCCAGCACAGGGAGGTAGATGTTCCCTGCCTCTGTCATGGTCACAGCTCCCTAAAACCAACCCAAACACTGTCTTTAGCAGAGAGAAAATGAACATTGCTGAGACCTGGAGATGCAGCATCCTTCAGGCCCTGCTTCAAAACAGCATTTTTTGAGATGTTATTCAAACGAGACAAGTAGGAGCCCTGCTTCTGAAAGCCTGTTTGCCGCCAGCGATATAAACACAGCAATTGAGTCAGAGAAGCGCTGGCTTGGGAAAGGCTTTCTCTGTAACTCATAGAAATGAACTGGGAAAACTCCTGTTTTATCATACACTGCTGCTGAAGGAGACAGTGAGGAACAGAAAACCACCCCGGCCCTTCCTGCTCTGTTAGGGGGCAGCAGGGCTTCACTCAGCCTGGCTCTGCCTGCAGCGTGGTTGGAGCAACCCTGAGCCCTCCTGCAAGGGACCTCGCGATGTTCCTTGTGCAGCCTGTCAGTGCTCCCTGCCTGCCCGGCCCAAACAGTCGCAGGCACAGCTCTGGGGAAGCGAGCAACTCCCAGCACGCTCCTTCACCTAGGCTGCGTGGTTGTGATCCATGCCCTACCTTGGCTTGGCTGGACTTTGCAGAAGGTTAAAACTGGTGCTCTGGGTGGCAAGCTGGTCCTCCCATCTCCCTGCAGAAGAGCTATTATAACACGGCTGTAGGGGGAAAGTGCAGTTTTCTAAGCCAACATGATCTGGAAGATGACAGCTCAAGCTTTAGTCTGTACTGCACCCCATCATCTGATCCGCTTGGCTACAAAGGCATCACACATCCTGGCCGTGGGTTGCCAGCTGTTTGCACTTCCTACAGCCCTCAACCTTCCTGAAATTACTGTCTTGTAGCTGAACCAGAGCGTGTTTTACCATGATGGCATACAGGGAGGCTGCAGTAGAGACAAGGAGTGAGCCAAGGTCTTACCTGCATCTCCTGCACCATCACTCCTCCTGTTGGAGGCAACAGCCTTGTTCCCAACAACTCTACTCACCCAGATCAATAACTCTTAAGCCTCCAGTGCCTGCTTGAAACACAGGGCCTGGGGACAGCAGCAGGCACGACTGCAGCTCACAACGTGTTTCATTAAGCTGGTGCCGCGGGAGGGTCACATCTCGTGCTGCCGGAGCGGCTCGGCACCCACCGTGCGCAGAATTGATGCACGATGTTATTTGTGATGCTGTTGTAGTGAAGAGGAAACAGAAGTGTCACATTAGCAGCCAAGGCGGGTCAGCAGTGTGATAATTGAGTACAAGAGCTATCCAGAGTGAGGGGGTAATAGAATAACAAGCAATCAGCAGCAATACAGGAAGAATAAATTAAGCGGTGTGCGTCTGCTCGCATCCAGGCATAATTAATGTTGTTAGTCCTGAGAGATGATCTGGCTTTCCGGGGATAACTCAACAAGACAGGTAGCATGGCTGAAAGGTGCTGGACCTGTTTCCAAAACCCAGGTATCCAGAGCTCTGAATTTTACCCCCGTCTTGAAAGAGTGTATACCGTTTGCGTGGTGAAACACCCTGCTTACAACCTCTCAGCTCTCAGGCAACAGCTGAGTCGCCTCTTGCCTGCGAGTGATATTTGTCACCTTACAAATTAATCACTTTCAGGCCATTCCTCAGCTAGAGCTGTTAAGATCCAGAGAGTCTGGGACAGTTTAATCTAGAGTAAACAACTCTGCAGGAGCTCTTCTTATTTCTGCCAAGGTTTTCTTTTTTTTCTCCTCCATCACACAAACACACACACACAAAATAGGCTATATTAATACTTTCCTGATGTTTCATCTCAGGAGCAGAACTTCAAAGTGATTTCATGGTCTAGCTCACTCCTGAAAAGAAATAAATCACGAAGTCAAAGAGGCTGGTGGCAGAGCCGTGGTGGGGATTGTTAAAAATGCTGTTTTCAGCCTTTTCCATTTTCCAGGGAGCTCTCCCAAAGACTGCCCGAGGGAGATATTTATTCTGCTTTGCTTCGGGGAAGACACATCCGAACAGCCCAGGCTTGCTCCTACCCTGCTGACTGATGTGACAAAGCGGAGGGAAAGGCTGCAGCCCAGTGCCCACAGCACAGGGCACCCATGGGTGAAAGGGGCCATGAGGCTGGGATGCTGCTGGCCACGGATGACAGTGGAGCTTGTGGGGGCTGCAGTGGTGCCCCCTGTGCCCGAGCAGGCTTACCTGAGGCAGCATGCAGCCTTCTTCCCCTCCCAGCATCACCCCTTGTCCCCCAAAATGCAGAAAGGGGATCTGATTTTTTTTAATTACTTCCATCTCTCACAAAAGCAGATGCCCCGAGCATGGCAGCTGAATAAATATTTGCACTTCACAACTTGGGGAAGGGAGAAGGGCTCCATCCAGCTGCAGTTTGGAGAGCAGAGTGTCAGAGGTGGGAGCAGTGGGGCTCCCCAGCATCTCCTGGGTCCCCATCTCCTCAGTGGGATGCTCCGGAGAGAACCAAGGGTTGCTTTTTGTGGTGAGCCAGAACCGCCGCTGGTTGAGGGAGAGCTTTAGGATAACAGCTCAGCTAATGCATGAGCAATAGCAGGGCTGCGAGAAGTGATGCTGATTAGTGTATTGTCAGCGCTGAGGCCTCCCACACAGACAGCTCTGTCTGCGCTCCCTTCCCTCGCATCCTCAAGGATGCCACATTCATTAGCGTGTTTCTGTGCTCGGTGCCCTCCATCCCTCACCCAGTGTCCTGTGCCTGTTTATTCAAGCTTAATGCCGAGGCAAATAATCCACCCACGAGGCACTTCTTCACACTCCTGGCGAGATGCTCTCTGCTCCAGGTTAAAAGCAGCAGCCCCCGTCAATGCTTCATCCTCGGGAGGGCTGGGGATGGCGGGGTCAAGGCTGGCTGCCACGCATCCTGCACCTGGAGACTTCAAATGCCTCAAGCAGATATTGACACCACTCCCCGGCAGTGCCGGGGTGCCTGCAGGCAAGTTTTCCTCCTGTCTTTTAGGTGACTGGGTTTTAAAAGGGTGAGTCTGGGTCTCTGCATAGGGTTTTCGCCCATTGCTGAATGAAGAAATACTAACGGTTTAAAAGGGGTCTCTTAAATGGACTCCCTGCAATGGACTCCCTGCTCTGCCCTGCATGGCCTGGAAAGGAAAGGAGACGCATCCAGCTGGCCACGTGCTGCAGAGAAACTGGGGCTGGAAGCATGCCTGTACTTCTCACACTGGGATATTCCCAAAACCAGAGAGAGGATGCCCTCCCATCCACGCTATCTTCCTAAGAGACTATGGAAGACCAAATCTCAGAGTTCCTAAGGACATTTTGGGCTAAATCAGTGGGAATTTAGTGTTCCTGAAGGCACGATGTCTTGCCTTGATCTCATAGAAAGCCTGTGGCAGAAGGAAGTGGTCTCTGAAGAGAGTAGGGCTGGGCTTTGTGCTCTTGAAAATGATGATCACAGGCTAAGCCTGTGAAAAGAGGCTTAATCAGGGCTGCTCCAAGTGCGGCTGCAGGATCTGCAGTTAGGGGCATTACTGGTGCCTAGCAGAGCTCCACGAGCCTGTAGAGCTCCCTGTGCTCCCACAAGGCCACCCTCCTTTTACTCGAGGACCATCTGAAGAGCACAATATTATCTGTGTCCCTGCAGCTGCTGCACCCCCCAGCCCGCTTCTGCCCGGTACCGGTGGGGATGTAGCTGCTGACATGTCAGTGCATGGAAAAATCATGGAAAACAACCACTCCTGTAGTTCTGAGATGGATTTGGGTCAGTTCCAGGGAGGTTTCACTAAGGGAGCCTCAACTGCCCTGCACTCATCCTCATTAACGGAGGCTCCGCCAAGCCCCCGCCGCAGCAGCAGGCTCCAGGGGCAGCTGGGGCAGGACAGATTCGGGAAGCAACATGTGCAGAGAATGCCCTGGCTTCATTTTGGTGTCCCAGGCTCCCAGAGGAGAGCTGTGATAGCATCCCAATAGTTAAACTGCAGCCAGGCTCATTTCCTCACTCTGATGTGTCTTCACGTAAAGGAGCCCGGGATGCACAGCATGTGCTGGGGATCCGGAGGTGGGAGCCCCTCGGAAATGAGCCGTACACCCCTCTGATTGCCACCTTCAGCAAGAAAATTGGCCTTTCAGTTCTAATTAAAAAAAAAAAAANGGAAAAGATCCGTATGCGTATATACACAGATATAAAAAGCAATTGCAGCCCCCACAGAGTGAAAGGAATAAATAAAGGAGTGGGAGAATGATTCAGTGGCAAAGGCTGGTTATGTGCATGCCCATTAGCAAAACTTAGAGAGGAATGGGACTAATGACACTGGAATAATAAAGTCATTAGAGCGAACAGCCAGAGCTGGTGCTTACACCTGGTAAGTGCTGCTGTGTGGTTGAGTAGATGGAGTTCATCCTAGTGACCACGGCTGCCTCTTCTAAAGTAATTATTGACAGATCCGTGAGCTGTTTGCTTTGCGTTTAGTAATCAATTAGAATGCAAACACTCTCCAGGCTGGTGGGAGAGATGGGATGTTTCCGTAGTTAATTATTTAAATGCTTAGGTGACAGGATAACGGATTTCAGGAATTTTGTTGTATTTAAAGCCTGGCTGTGCCCTGCGAAGTGGAAACAATCTGACTCTCATTTTAAAATTTCCATCCCAGCAAGAATTTGCTCAGTTAGAGAGGGGAAGTATCTGCAGATGCGTCATTAAGATCATGCAATAAAACGCAGGGTTATTGCAGTGCTCTGAGCCGGGAGCGCGCTGCATGGGGGGGGCTGGTTCGGGGGAAGGGGAAGGGGGAAAGCCAGGAGAGCCAGGAACCTTTCAGCTCGATGCGGCATAGGTAAGGGTGCTGGGGAAAGCACGCACCAGAAAAGACCTTGGTGTGGTGGATGCAAGAAGAGGACCCTGAGCAGGGTGAGACACAAGCACTAGGGTTAAAAGCTCAAAATCTTAGGTTCTGTCCTTCCCCCTTGCTGCCCCAGGGTGACAGTCACCGTGGTTCTGAGCATCGCCTGTCCCTGAGAGCATGGCACTAGGGGGCAGCTGGAGCTGCCACGTCCCACTGCTACCCCAGCATCGCACGCCGTGGTCACGACAGCAGCCAGGACCTTCCTTTCAGGCCAGCAAGGGATGAAGCACCCCACATGCTTGGCCATTCCCGTTTCCCTGCCCGTGTGGAGCTGGTACCCACGGGTCCGTCCTCCCCATCCCTCCCACAGCAGACATGCAGAGAGTCCCGCAGCCAGGGTGGATTAACACAGCAAACCACATCCAAGTGGCAGCCTCTGAGTCCCATTATCCATCTCCTAAACCATCCTGTCCTCCAGCGCAGCATTCTTCGCAGAGCAAAACACGATTGATTTCAGTGCCAGTTTTCCAGTCCCGCTATTTATTCAGCATGAAAAGGCCAGTTTGCACGCCGTCTCCCTCTCTGCTTATCAGTCAAGGGATGTTTACACTGTGAAAGGCATCTGTTAAGACAACAGCATCTTTCTCCATAGCAATTTACTGTCCTTAAAAAAAGAGTGGGGCATTTTAGTATCTTGTTAACGAGTCTGTCAAACAGACTGTGATGGCTGGGGAAAAAATACAAAATAAAAAATGGAGCTGATATCAAAATCAATGGGAGTTTAACTACTTTATAAACTGGCATTTTTCCCATTGCGTGTCAGTTAAGCTGTCAGACTTAATAGGCCTGTCCCAGAAAAAATATATATATATCTTCAGTAAATAAATGGCCTAGATAAATACATTAATAACTGGTATGTACTGAAGGCTCCTCTGTTCTGATATTTTTTATCTTTTTTCTCCTCTCTTAAGTTTACATAACTGTCTGAGAGTTAAAAAGCACTTAATTCTCTCCTAGCATATGGCTATTAAGGAGGATTTACTGGAGAAAGTGCTTTCTGACATGTGGCTAATAAAGCCTGTGTATGTCTCGGCTCTTTAATAGGCTCTTGAACCACAGCCACATTGCCATGCTGCTGAGGACTCGACACAGTCTGCTCTCTCCTGCTGCCACTCTCTGCCAGCTCCACGTTAGTGTAGCAAACCTAGCTAGTGCCTAATTACTTTTTCCTCCCCAGTCCCAAGTCCCCGTCCCTGCCTTCCCTGCCTGGGTGCGGGCAGCGCTGCCCCGCTCCTGCTGACGTGCTTTTCTGCCAGCACCAGAGCCCCACTCGTGCTTCTAACACCCATGGTCCCAGCAAGGCCAGGACCTAGTGGAGAACGTCATCAGGATGATTAAAGTAAATGGGTCAAAGGCTCCGCTCTGAGTTTTTACCCCACGACTTGGCCACGTCTCATTTATCTGCCTGAAGACTCAACTGGTAGGGGATCTCTGGGGCTGGACACCAGCACGGAGGTGTAACACTAAACCAAGAGCTTCTCCTGATCTGGGTTTAAAGAGCAACAGAGAGCCCTGAAACGGCTGGAAATCACCCTGGGGAGACGACCGAGGGTGAGCCTGGAGTCTTGCAGGCTCTGTGGCCATGCTAACTGAGAGATCACTTGGTGGAGTTGCATGCAGCCAAAAGCGCTGTATCTGCTCAGCCCTCTCATCCTCCCAAAGGCAGGCAGCATCGCGGGCTGCTCTTTGCTCCTCTTGTTAGCAAATAACATTCTCCCCTTCTGAAGGAAGTCTCTGTTAGTTCTCCTGCTTGAGCCACACGCGGGGTCCTCTAAGCCCATCAGCAGCCTCCTCCGGGGGCCACGAGGCTGGCTGGGGCTCGTGCAGCGTGCTGCCAAGCGCAGCGAGGAAGATGTCCCATCCGCGGATGCTCATTAACGCCCGGCCGTTCCCATCAGAGCAGTGCTGACTGTAAGCCACAGCAAAAACAGGAACCCCCACGGAGGGGGGCATCTCTCTGCAGCAGTGCTGATTAGCTCCTCGGGATGAAGCCTCCCATGGGGCGTGCGCATGGGGGTCCCACGTCGCGGGGCCCCAAGAGGGAGCAGCCCCGCTCGGGGCTGAGCTGCCAGTGGTACAAGTGGAATTACTTAAATATTCACAGCCTCCTTCCCTCCCAGTATTTACTGGGGATTTACATTTGTGTGAACACTTTGATTTCGCTGTGTTTCCTTTCATTCTTCCCCCGGGAAGGACCATGAGGGGAGATTTCTTCTCCTTTGCTTTCCAGCAGAGCTTCAAGCCCTCACATTTCAATTTGGCATGTTTGCTTTTTCCCTTTCCCCTTTCCATTTTCTTTCAAATGGATAAAACAAAGAGGCAACATCCTCCCCCACCTCCTCAAACACGACATAAAAGCCCTCCATCCTTCCCAAGCATTTTGCCCATGATCTCTCCTCTGCTTTTGCCAGGAAACAGCAGCAGCACTCGCAGGCAGCCGAGCCTCTGCGTGCTGCCGCGCCAGCTGCCACCGCGCTCACTGGCCGTCCGTCTGTCCCCCGCTGCGTTTGGCCACCAAGCTGGCCGGGCACCAGGAGCTGCCTCTCCACGGCTGGCAGAGCCAGCAGCTTCTGCTTCTGCAGGCAGCCTGTGGGCCAGATGCTGCGTGGATCTGCACTATGGTAATAACTGTAATTAATAACAATAACATGCCTGCAAACCATGATGACAACAGGCACCAATCTTTCATAATACTTTTAAGACAGGAAGAGGAGAATCCTGCCACACAAGTCCTGCTCTATATCAGTTTGGAACCAATACTTGGAGGAGGCAGAAGACCTCTTAAATGCCATGCAAATTTGTTTTTCATTGAGCCAGGTTCTATCAAAACCACCAGTCCTTATGTTGCCTCTGGATTTACTTTGTCCCACTCTGTGTCTATAGCATCAGGCATCAGATCCCCCCCTTGCGGGCAGAAAACCTGCAGGCAAATGGCAATGCAAGGTGATTGCAGCTGTTCCACCAAGGGGGAACCCGGGAGGACGTACTGCCCTGCAGAGCACATGGCCTCTGTGCTGCTCCTTCTCCTGTCGTCAGGTGTCTGCTTTGGTGTGCTGGAAATTGGCTGGCAGCGGTGCTCCCTGCACCTACCTTAGCAAAGCAACACTTCTCCCGCTGCATCCCTGGCTCTGCCCTATGGCACCAGCCCCATTTAAACCAGTTTTCCCCTTGCTGTGATCAAGACACTGCTTACCCCATAGCAGAAAACATCTTTGGGGGATGTTTTCTTGACAGAGGACTCTTCACATCTGCTTTTGCTGACCCCATGTCCCTCCTGGGCAGAGGGGACTGGTCTGTTCCTGCACTATCTCACAGCCACCTGCCTCAGTTTCCCCATCTGTGAGATGTGGGCTGGATAAATCCTGCTGGACCACAAGGATGAACTGGGAAGTTTTCAAAACTCTAGACAGCCAGCGGGTACCTTAACTTTCTGGCAAGCATTTATGAGGCAAGTGGAGCTCCAGGACAGAGGTGTTTCAACACAGGCATCACAGAAACAACAGATGCTATTAAAACAATGCTGTTGCTTTGTCTGCCTGGCCCCACAAGCAGGGATTACAGAAGGTTCCCAGTGGGAAGCCAGAGCTGATGGGCCCCTTCACCCTGCCGTGTGTCGAGTTATGGGACTGTCTCCCACAGCAGTCACCATAGCTCAGGGGCTGGGTGGGCTCTGCCGCAGCAGACACATCTCCCAATTACACTAATGAGGTGTGCAAGTCCCCCAGAGAGGTCTGGAGATGAGACACGTCACTTGAAGAGGATTTTAATTGGCCTGGGAGGCCGAGGGCTACCAGAGGCTCTCAGGGGTCCTGCTCCCATCTCGGCACGGAGGCCAGGCTGGAGGCTTGGCACGTCACAGTTGGATGGACGTGGGGTGACCTCCACGAGGCCAGGGAGCAGTTTGCAGCCGCACTGCCGTGACTCTCAGAGGCACCTGCGGAAAATCACGGCTTGCTCTTCAGAGGGTCCACTCAGCATGCCTGCCCCAGGGGAGCTGCCAGGAGAGCCTTGGCTGTTGGAGTCACTGCTACTCACAGAAAGAAAAATTCAGTTTTAGCTTGCAGAGCCCTCTCAGCTTGTCTCTATCATGGGCAACTGCTAAAGCCTGCCCTGGCACTTTCTGCAGGGGAGGGATACTCACTCTGCACCTTTCCTGCTGGGCTGGTGCCTCTGAACGGATGCAGAGTCCCATCCTTCCTTGGCTGTCAGCCGTTAATCAGTTGTTCCACATCTTCCTCCTCTCTTGCACGCTGACCCTATCTCCCATTCCCAGCCTCCCAGCCTACTCCTTCCTCCCACAAGAGGGCCACGAGTGTCAGGGACAGCATCTCTGCCCAACCAGGGAAGGGAGCAGCGAGGAGCCTGTCTACCTCCCACACAGCAGAACAAGACGGGCAGGGCTGGAACAGAAAAGCAGGGCAGCAGCTCTGGGCTCTGCCTGCTGCCCCCATGCTCCCAAATCCTCTGCCAAGGGCTGGCTCATAACCACGTGCTTCCACGTGCCCAAGCGTGGAAATCCCAGGGCTCTTCTTTCCTTCTCAGCATGGTGATTCCTGCCATGATAGCCTGTTCCGAGGTGGTTTGATCTCATCCAGGGTAACCCACTTGTGTTTGCTTTATCAGGAAGGTGACCTTGGGAGGAGCAGTGTAAAATTTATTGAAGAAAAGATATCTTTTCTTGACTAGCACCACGAGACCCTGCTCTGGGAGCAGCCACTGCATTAACAACCCCAGCACACCTATGCTCTGGGTTTGGACTCTCGTTCCCCTGCAAGGACGGCACAGGCATGACGCAGAGTACCCAGAGGGGCTGTATCCATACGCAACCGCAGGGCTGGACAAACCCAGCATTCTGCCCAGGTTCCCCTAGAAAGGACCTTGCAGAAGGACCAAGCCCCACACACATTTCCTTGGGTCCCTTTGGCAACCACTGATCCTGAGTTGCAGAGCCCAAAGTGCTGCAAGGAGAACTAACAACAAAAACTGAGGGAAAAATAGACTTTAAAAGGCTTCCGATTAATGTGCATTTAATGAGAGCTTCATTGCAACCTGAGCTGTGTACCAGCTCAGGGGGACAGCACAAATCTCTCCTGCTTTGGCCAAAGGACCAGCTCCAATCCCTTCCCAGTAGTGGCTTGCTCAGCATCTGATGACATGGCTCAGGCCTGGGATGGGACAAAGATGTCCGCTATTTTTGCCGGGGTTACAGCAGTGGGTATGTGTGAGTGCTGGTGCCTGTGTACACTGAATCTACTCAGAGCACCCCTAGAGCAGCAGAGAGAAACGTGAGGGTGGATTTGGAGGTAAAAGCGTAGTGTTTGTACATCAGTGCATGGATAACCGCAGGGGTCAGTGAGGAGGGAGGGAGGGATGATGAATGGACAGACGGATTCACTAAACAGTAAAATAAACCAAATGCTCAGAAACAAGTTATTTGAAAACTCTTTGTAATGTCTGGTCTGAACTCACTGTGACTGTCTGCTCTGTCGGTCTCAGGCTCACAGAAATGGGAAAAGCTTTTACAAATCTCCTTCCTCATGCCAAAGGGGTAAACAAACAGGATTGCCTGCTCCTCTAGATTGGGGTAAACTTGTCCATCAGGTGATTGGAAATCTGAAAGTAATGGGAGCTTTAGAAAGCATTGTCATTATCTATCAGCTTTGCATTTGTATTCTGTGTTAATCCTTTTTTTGTTTTAACCCAGACAAAAACAGTCCTTCGTTTTGGGGTGATTCTTGGATTTTTGATGCATGACTGATATTTTTAAGACTGCAGAAAGTGAGCTATCTGTAGGGGAGGATGAATGTTATTCTTCCTGTCGAGAAAATTATTAATAGACGGGAAGAGTGGTTCCCCTTATCTTTGTTTCAGGTGCAGAACTACTGCACCGTGCACCAAGCTTAGTGTTGTAATCCCCTTCCACATCTGCAAGACCAACGCAAGCTTTCTCTAGAAGAACTGCAGGCAGGATCAGGAAAGCTTAACATATATTGTGTATTAGTGTATAAAATCGTTCATACTTCAAGTGTAGGTAGAATTTACCCATTCCCTCCAAGTCTAAGTACTGAAAGAAACACCAAGCATGACTAGCTGATCATTATAATTAACATTTTCTACAACAGTTTAAAGGAAATAAATTCAGTTTGGTTTCTTTGGGTTTTTGTTCATACTTTCAAAAGTAACTACTTGCTATCTTAAGAAAAGCCTACAGATGAGGCAGAGACAGAAACTGCTTATTCAGAATGTTCCTTATTATGGAAATGTTTGACTGCCCTTTTGGGATTATTTCAGAGGAATTAGGCACACAAGACTGGAAGGGAAGAAAAGGGTCTTCAAGCCATATCCCCTGCAATCACAGCCTCCGGGCAGCTGCGTGGTACAAAAGAGTCCCCAGAGCATCTTGTCGACACCCCACATGTAGGACACCCTAACATCCCCTGAGATGTCAGAGCTGGGTCAGAAAACAGCTATCGCACGGCACAGGGAGAGGGGACGGGAGGCAGCTAATGTGTCCCCAGATGTCTGAAGTCACAGCAGATTTGCTTGGGGAAATGCAGAGATGAGTAGCTCAGGAGATGGGACACTGGGTGTCGCACCCCATAGGGTTTCTCCCAGCTGCTCCATGCTGAGCCTGCTTGTGTAGGACAGGGCTTGTGCTGCAGCAGGACCTGCAGCCTAGGTTGGAAAGCGCTGGGAGAAGGGGGATGCACCACGGTCCTTGGCTGCCTGTTCCAGGTAGAAGCCACATTGTTAAAAATGCATGACTCATCCAACGATCTGCCTTCAGCCCCCAGCTGCTCGCTCCTCTGCTGTCTTTTCTGCCTGCCCACAACGCCTTCCAGCACTCGGTTTGGCTCCCCTTTGCCCTGCGATCAGTTCGCCCCGGGCTGCCAGCCGATGAGATGTCAGAGGTCTTGCTGAAATCTGGCTTTTGCCATCTGTGTCATCCATGCAACAGATGGACACACTAAACAGGGGTCCTTAGCAAAGGCCCGTTTGAGCCCTAGGTTTTGATGAGCTGTCTATCAAACCCATTAGCAGGGCCTGCTCTGCGCACAAGCAAATGGGTTGTTGACTGGCCAACAAACCGATGAGAACGGCGTTAGAGCCATGGGCCTACTGCTCCCTTTGGCAAGGCCAACACTTCACAAAGTCAGCCTGGCTGCAGCTGCTGCCAGGAGATGGGTCAGAGTATGGCCCACGGTGGCTTCGTCCAGAGGGAAGAAGTGGCTTCACCCAGCAGCTGCAGGGAGAGAACGCCGTGGTCTCCTGGCTCACTCTCCTGGCTCTTTCCTTCATGTATCCCTTCCCATTCCCATGGCAAGAGTAGCCCAACTCTGCACTCTCATCAAGAGCCATGATTTGGTCTCAGCCTGCAAAAGCAAGGGCTGAAAACTCAGAAGGAACTCAATTAGCAGAGACCACAGCTTCAGTGATAAAGGTCCAAGGCATCAATGACAAAGATTGCTTGAAAGCCATTCTATCCATTTATGGCCTCTGGGACATAGTCCCAGAGCTATAAATATGACTGTGTGACCTAGACTCCTAGCTGTAGGAAGAAAAAGCCAGCAAAGGCTGCAGGAGCCTGCTGTAAACCCCCCAGCCCACGGAGCAAGCAGCTTTCAAGCAAGGGGAGGTGGCCCTTCCACTCAGCCTTTGTGCAGGGAGACTGACTCACGGGTGATTTCATCCAGCGCCTTTTGTGGATCTCACTTCATCTGCTGTTCCTGCAGCCTGCAACTTCCCTCCCGCGCTGTTCCCCCTGGGCAGCCCCCCGCATCTCTCTCCTGCAGCCATACCCCAGCTGAAAGCATGAGTTTTTCTCCTCTTGACTCAACAGAGTCAGTAGCAGGGCGGAGGGGCAAATGAGCTTCCGTTCTGCCTTGCACATTAGCAACAAAACATGACTGACTGCGTCCTGATTGCAGACACTTTATTCTTGGTGACAGCGTGGTGGAGGCACAAAAGATACAGCTGGATTTGCAGAGCCCAAGATGAGCTCTGCAGAACTGATAATTAGAAGAAATCATCTTTTTGACTTGTGAGCTGAGCACATTTGAACTGAGATCAGTGAGGGGGAATAAATATGAAAACCAATTATGTCATTTGAACCAAGCCACTTCCCTGATTATAATCACCTCCCCGTATGGGCATAAAAAAGGTGAAAAAATGCCCATGTCAAATTATTAAGCGAATTAGGGTGACCAGACTGTGCTTAATGACTCTGTCGCTAGTAGAATGTAAGGAAGTTGTCTGATGGGATTCTGAAGTCAGATGTGCACCGAACGGGATAATTGGAGCATCGAGATGAAGATTTATGGCACCGTTGTGGCAGAGGACTCAGTGTACTGTAGCTTGTACAGCACTGCTCTGCTACAGCAGGGAGCGGAGCAGTGGCAGTGAAGCCTCAATATGTTCTGCAGGGTGGCATCCTGCCAGAAGGTTTCATTGTGGTGAAATCCGGTGTTACACAGCCTGATGGTCCAACACCACTCTTGGCATCCCAGCGATGACTTTTTGATGGCAGCAAACAGAAGAAAGGGGGAAATCTCACTTGAAATGCAGTGAGAAGCCAGAAGCTGCAGGAAACAAGCAGCTGCCATCTTCTTGTGAATGTCGCTGAGACCGAGCAGGGTCAAAGATCCACAGGCAAACCACCAGCAGCAGATATCATCCCAAAGGATGCATCCCAAACCTACTCATCACCAATTAAAGGCTGGATCATGTAAGATGCTGAGCATCCACAAAGAGGTACCCAGTTTCTTCCCTAGAGCACATTTAGATTTCTTCTCTATCAGGTCTAAATTCACCAAGATTAAGTCAAGAATATGTCTACACTCTCATTGTGCTCCAGGCAAAAGACAAACCCCACCAGGAGCCTGCAGTCCTCACACCAAGCCCCAGCACCCACCTCATCGTCACAACCCTCTGGAAAGCCTTGAGATGAGACAAAAAGCTTATGAGCTGTTTGCTGGCTTCTGCTGCACAGGCATTGACCAAGCCTGTGCTTAAGAGCTTGTGGAGCAGTGTTTATGCACTTAAGTCCACTAAGCTTCAGCAGCTTTGTTACCTCTTAGTGGAGATGTTAGTGGAGATAAATTTTTGATCCTTTGTTAGCTATCCACTGGAGGTCCCATGGAATCCAAATTAAATACCATTAGGAGACCTTTAATCTGCAGCGTTTCCAGCAAAACCAGCTGGTCTCTCTTGAGCACTCATTCACCAAAGACTCTCCGGCATGCTTATCCCTCACGCTGGAGATCAGACAGCGAGCCAGGCACGCGGCAGGCCTGACTTGGCCAGGTTCCCCTGGCATCAGAGGGGAAAAGCCAGTCTGTGCCAGCCAAGGGGCTGAACCAATATTTGTTCACAGGGAGGAAATCAAGGAATTTGGACAGCTTTTCCCAGTGGAGTGCCAGCAGCATCTGAGAACCTACAAAAAGCCACTACTGTCCTCTGTCCACAAAACAATTTGGAGAGGCATGAGTACTTATGTCTGTCAAACTGTTTAATCTCCCTGGCTTAAGCTGCCTATCCAAATTTGAAGGCTAACTAGATTTTCCCCAGACTGCTTGTAACTTTGTCTTATCCTTTTATTAAGATGAGGAGGATTATTTGAAGCTTTTGTTCCTTACAAATCCCCTTGTTCAAAAGCAAGGTGCTTTAGATGAAATCTTCATCCTGGGCTTCTCAGAAGAGATGCAGTCCTTTCTCACAAAGGGTTTAATGACTTTGGACGCTGAAAACTGGTACTACATTTTTTGAGTGACCTATGCAGCTCCAGTCTCCATGACTGCTGCTTTTCTTCCTTTGAGCCTAAGAAGCTGTGACTCTTCAGCCCTGCAGAAGGTGGCAGAAATCCTCTTTTTTGGTGCTGGAAACATAAAAATATTCAAACTTCCACTTGAAATAGAGAACAGGAAAAGAGTTCCCTCTAAGTGCTTGAAAATGTGGTCTGCTCTGACAGCCTTTGTTCGGATGTATCACTTGTTCTTATTTTAGCTTGGTTTAACTGATTGGCAATCAGCACCACTTAGCTAAAGCATGTATAAATCTTAGTCCTGGATCCTTGCAAGCTAAGCGCCCGAGGCAGGCGTGCATCAAGGGTCCCCTGGAATGAGCAATGAGGTGGGAGCCCCCAGACCACAGGTGTTAGCAAGCACCTGGCCCTGCTCACGTGCCCTGTCCAAGAAGCAGGGCACAGCGATGGTGTGCACCCACACCTCACGCGTCCTCCTTGGACCCCGTAGGGCCCAGGGGCTGAGCATGCAGCTTTGGGATGGAGCGATGGACACGGAGCTGCACCTGCAAAGGTGACACCCACCAGCAGCTGCAGGTGATGGTTGGGTGAGCAGGGCCTCTCCGGAGGAACACTCAGGCCAGGGACCAAGGCGTGAAACCCTGTTCCTGTAGAGCAGGTACTGTGGGTGAGTCACTTCCTTGTTCAGTTTTTTCCCAAGCATTTCTCAGCAGAGAGAAAAATACCCCTTTTGTTGATGAGGCCCAACCGGGAGCTGTGCCAGTTTTGCTGTGGCCCTGGGGGACTTCCTTGGCATTGGTGAGTGGCTGAGGTGCTTAAATACCTTTCTGAAGCCACATCTTTCCCTGGGTCTCCAGCCTGCCTTTTGTACAGTCCTTTTAGATTGTGTTTTAGAGCAAGAAGTCTCTCTTGCTACGTACAGCACCTGGCACCCCGCAGCCCACTCAGTAGTGTCATGAAAAGCCCTGCTACACGCCACCAAGGGCAAGGGTGGAGCGGAACCAAAGGAGCTCTCATTAGCAGGCCGGGCAGGGATGCCTGAGGAGCTGCCGTGCTCCGTGACATGCTGCTTAGGCACCCAAGAAGTCACGAGCTCTTTCAAAGCCGCCTGCCATCACCCTGTAATCGCCTTGCAGGATGCAAGGAAGCCAGCAGGGAAGCAATGTCCGACAGGCACAGCCTTTGGCTGCTGTTGTAGAGAAAAATTAGCAGGATCGGGTGTCATTTCCATCCCTCCGTGCCTGTCTGTGCTTGTATTTCTCAGTATTTTCGTGTTGCTGTGGCAGAGCCTTCCCTCCTAGGTATCTTGCCGGCAAGTTGCAGTGACTTTGGCTTAGTCTTTGGGAAGTCATTCTGGGGAGTGGAAAGTGGAGCATCCCGTAAGCAATTAGCAGGAGGAACACGTGCATTGCAGATGGTTAATCTGCCTGCTTTCATGTGAACAAAAGAGAAGTCCCTTGAATGAAAGGAAACGGGTAACTTTAATGCAAGCTACAGTAAATGCAAATTAATTCCACAAATAAAGAAGCTTTTCTTCTTGTAGCCAAGAAAACATTTCTCAAAGTCTGTATTTTAGATATACAATAATCTCTTTTATACCTCAGAAAGCCATCCCTGCCGTGAGCAGTCTGATATCTTCCTTGCAGACTGTAATCAGCCCATCACCAGCACTCAAGGATGAATATTAATGTCTGATTGTTCTCTTTGTGTTCAGGCACGTCCAGCGATGGGGCTAGAGCCAGACCGACTCCCCTGGCACACCGAGCTCTGAGGCATCCAAAGATCTCGGTATGGACCCACTGCCGTCCTCAGCACTACGGGCAGAGGGGGGTTTTGAATCCATGATGCTGCAAAAGCTCTGCACCAATTCAGCTTGCCCCATGCCACTCATCCCTTGCTAGGGATGCTAGAGCTGGACAGGGCTGTGTGTCCCTTCAAGGGCACCTGTCCATCCCTGGCTGCTCCAGGCAGCCTGAGGGCCAGGCAGAGGCAGCAGCTTTCACCTGATGGGACAATGCAGCTGAGACAAACAGAAAGTTCGGGGCACAGCAGCACTTCTTCAGGCAAGGGAGACGGTGCTGGTTAGGAGAACCACCACCGCCCTCCCCTATCACGGCAGGCTGGAGGCAGGAAGGTTGAGATCAGGCTGAGATCACATTTTCATGCGCAGGGCAAAGGGTGAGGGGCCCAGCAGCCCGCAGTTGTCGGTGACATAGGTCTGTGCTGACAGAGCAGCTGGACCAGCACTAATGGCCTGGCTCCTGCAGATGCAGGGGAGGGGAGCGGAGCCAGATGGAGACGGCAGGCTGGGCCAGGCAGCCAAAGAGGGTGGGGAAGCCTTGCCTGGAGGTAAATATTACCAGCGCGGTGCCCCAGCCTTGAAACTAGCCAGCAGCAGAGACTGCCAAAGGAATAATCATAGCCCCCTTGGCACCCATCAGGGCAGCTCTCCTGAGCATCTCCAGCCTCAGCACTGTTGGTCCCCCCTCCAGCCCGCTGCTCAGCGGTGCAAAACAGCCTACAGCCAGTGCAGACGAAGCAGAGGAGTGTATGCAACACCAGTTTCCAGCAAAGCGTCTGACTGTCCCAGTGCTGGCTCTTTTCACCTGAAGCTCAGGAAAGGACCATGAAATCCAAAGCCGTGGCAGGCTTCTCAGCCCATTCCAGCATGACAGATTTGTAAGTCAGTGAAGCTGATGGCATTTGTGAGGATTTGGTTGCAGCTGGATCAAAGAAAACCCATCCCTGGAGAGATTTGCAATGAGAAGTAAAGTCAGTGTGTGAGACAGGGAGGAGGGAGCACAGTGGGGGTAGAGGAAAGGACACAAAGCAAAAGATGATTTTAATTTCCTTCTCTTTATTAACACCCTGCCAGATCCCTGGCTGCTGCTGCAGTGTTAGGGGCCAGGCTGGGTGCAAACCAGGGGCAGAGCGAGGGTGGGGCACCTGCAGAAGCCACATCTCCAACAGCAGCCCTGAGAGCAGCGGGAGCTGGAGAGGGAGAGCTGGCGATGGGGAGTGGATAAAGAGCGGTGACAGCTCCTGCTTCTTGGGACTGCTCCAGGTGACCTGCTGCAGACTTGGCCCCAAGAGGTGCTAACGGGATGCTGCAACATCCTGGTCAGTCCATGTCTACTTGGGTCTGAGCATCACCTCCTGCTAACACGGCCCTGCCAGCCAGCCTTGCCTTCAGGAGCAAACTGCCTGCAAGGTGGCTCCCGTGGCCGGATCCTCAGCGGGACGCGTGGGCAGGGAGGGAGGGGAAAGCAGCTGTGGCTGGTACTGGGGTTGTGGTCCGTCCTGGGCCTGGAGGAATGAGGATCTTTGGTACTGAAAGGAGCTGCCAGTTTCAGCTCTCGGGTGTGGAGCTTCTGTCATGATGCTGCCCGAGATGCTGTTTCTCCCTTGGTTTCCCAAAGAGCCAAGGCTTGTATGGACCCGGTGGACGTGGAAGTACTGCACTGTGAAGGGCTGCCAGGGACACAAGTAACCGAACGAAATAAAGTCACAACCCAGGGAGACAATAAAAAGGGGAAATTCCTGACTCTCCTTACTCTAGGCATGGGTTTGGAAATATCTCCCAGGGCGGAGCAAGGGAATTTGCACCCATCTGTACCCATCTGCACTCTGGTCAGCAGCCCCAGGTTGCCCCCATGCCACCGGCGTGGGGACAGGATAGCAATTTTGCAGCAGCACGCATGGTAACCTCCATCAGGGGCACAGGAAGTTGCAGCAGCACCCGCGAGACAGGCCCTGGATTACTAGGGCTAATAGCCATCTCAACCAAATTAATTCAAATTGCGTTCAGTCGACCATTAAAACGTTTTTGGTGGCAGCGCTTCCCCATCCGCTCACATTTTCATGAAGTAATTAAAGCCATTAGAATGTAAACCAGCTTTTCTGGCTTGGGAAGGAAAAGAAAGCAGGAAGGGAAAAGGGAAGCTGAAGGACAGCTTAGCTAATATTCCCTTTACTTCCACATATACTAATTAGTTTCCATTCTCCAGCCATCTCCATACCAATGCACAGCTCAGCTCCAGTGCTGGTGCAGCTCTGCAGAGGTGCCCCCGCTCCGAGCAGCTGCACCCCGGCCCCAGCTCCGCACCTATCTCACCCTCACCCCTGGGGTTTGCATCCCTGGATGCCAGCTTGCTTTCTCCTCCACTGAAAATGTGTGGGAGGAGGGAAAAGGGCAAAGACGTTTTGTGCTCAAAGGAAAAATAATAATAAAAAGAAACTGTAAGAAAATGGGAAGAAATAGATTAGGGGTAACCATGCTGTCCTGGGAAGCTGTTTCATGGTTGAGAAACTCTGCTCGCGACGTTCAGCGGCGATGTGGGTCCCCACGAGTGATGGAGCTACCAGCTAACAGTACGGGGTCCTTATTTATCGGGCAACCAAAGGGGACCAGCACTGCTGCTGGCAGATGGCCAGAGCAGGCACCAGGGCCTTGCCTCCCCCTGTGCTGGAGGGCAGGCACAGCGCGGGGCTGGCAGGACCGGTGGTGACAATGGCTTCGTGACAGGTCTGGTGGCTGGGGACAAGCGGGCTGGAAAGCAGAGAGGCAAGACAGGGAGGCACAGCAAGGTGCAGAGAGTTGCTGGAGGAAGATAAAAATGGCTTGACAATGCCAGGGTGGAGGAAGCCTGCAGTACTGCTGCATGTAAGGAGCCTGCCCTGGTGCACCCGCGGCTCTGCGACGCTGCCGGGCAGCGGCTGGGGACAGCCACCTGCACGTGCGCCCAGGGCAGGTGCTGCCTGTGGGGCTGGCCCTGCCCAGGGACGCTTTGCCAGGCTGTATTGGTTAGGCAGGGATGGAAAAGCTCTCCAACCGGTTTGCAGCAGTGACTGGGCTGCTGCTGCTCCCCTCTTCCCACCCTCCTCATCCTCACCATCCCTGCTGAACCACCCCTGTGAGAGGGCAGGTTTCTCAGGTGGAACTGGGCACCGGGGCAGCTCGAGCTGTACCTCACCCACACCAAGCCCGGTCACACTGCGGTGAAGCCCGGAGAGCAGAGCTCTCCCACAGGGCTGCTTCACACACAGAACGCCCCGTGCTGGATCAAGAGGGCAGGACACAGCCATGCAGATATCTGGGAGAAGTTTGGTGTGGAGGTGCTCTCCCCGCAGCTCACTGCCCTCAAGCCCACCTCTGCTTCAAGCAGCTGATGTGGGTGGGGGTCATTGGACATTTATTTTCAAGGCAGAGCACAGCAGAGGAGTTCAGCGGCATCTGAGGGGCGTGCTGTGTCTGCAAAAACAGAGCAACAACTGCCTCCCTGCGAGGACCTTGAAGGAGACCAAGGGGCAAGTAATTCTGGATGTGGCAGCTATCTGGGGCTCTCCTGAGCTCAGCCTGTGCTTTATTGGGCCATCTCTCACCCTGGCTGACTTATCTCAATGCTTCAGAGCTGAAAGCCTGGCAGCATCATGTAGCCTACAGGACCTGGCACAGCATAACCAGTCGGGCTTGTAACGTCCTGCATCAGCGGGTCAGAGAACGCCTGACTTTCCCCAGGGATCAGTCCATCCGAAGGATGATGTGCCCACAGCCAAGCTGGACTAGCAGACTTGTGAGCAATCCTGGCTTAAGCTCAGCTGGTTGACTTTGCCCAGGAGTGGTCCAGGCGCACTGGCATGAGCCACCCTGCGGGCACAGCAAGTGACAGCCGTGGATGCCTGCTGGGGCTGTTTGCACCCAGGTCAGTGGCAGGATATGGACTAAAAAAAAAAAAAGATATCTTTGTTCAGAGGGCTTTTCTCTTCATCCAGGTCATTTACCACAGATGGTTTAGAGAAAAGGCCCCCAAACTCCTGCAGTGATGGGACAAGGAGGGCAGCAACAGCAGGCAGGAGGTGCCAGGTACCCCCAGGCTGTGTTTGCAGGCTGACGGATGACAAGGTGGAACAACACCCTGTACCTCTGTTTTCGCTTTCCCAGTATGGCCCAGCCCAAGGCCCAAGGGAAGCAGGGTGGACATCAAGTCTAGAGCATCCTTTACCCAGCCCCAGGATGCCATTTTGTCTCAAGGGGATGCCATTTCCCTCGAGGGGTACCATTCCCTTGTGCAAATCAAAGGATGCTCCTCAAGAAGTATGTTGCTTTTGATTCCGTCTTCAAAACGGGGTCCCCACCAGCAGCTGCTCCTGCATGTACACACTGCACAGACGTTGGGATAAGAAGAAGCTCTGGGAAGCAGGGGCAGGAGGAAGGAGCTGCATTTAAATGGCAGATCCTTGCCGAGGGGCTGCGCTCACAGCTACCCGAATCCCCCCGCACAACCTCCCTACAGCTCACACAAAGTGCTCCTTTGAGAGCACAATGCAGCAATCACCCCGGGCATTCATCCCACCTGGGCCTCTCATCTGAGCAGCGCTTTCAATCAGACAACATGAAAAATAAGACAGATTCACTTTTCCATTGGCATCAGCAAAAAGGGAAGAAGAAGAAGAAGAAGAAGCCAATTGAGCCCAAGGGGCTAAATAGCGTCTTTCACTCCATTTTCTATGGGCTCCTGAAACTATGGGAGAAAATTGAAATCTGTCTCTTTCTGTCTCCTCTTCTTTCTTTTTTATTTTAATAATTCCTGGTACACAGGGCCTTGTGCTGGGACTGGCATTGTGGGGGATGAATCCCGAGTCAGGCAGCGGGGAGGTTTGTGTCCTATCCGCGTGTGCTTGCCGCGGTTTGGGATAATGCGCCTGCCGGCTTGTCAGGTGCTGATGGGGAGCAGGAGGGGTGGGGGGGCTGAATGCATTTTTGATTGCTATAATTGCCACAGATTGGATGCTTGAGAGGAGCTAATTAACAAGGAGGCTATAGGCGGATTATACTTGCAGAACAGAATCCCAGGCAGATCTTTTCCTTTTGTGCCACACGCATGAGATCATTGGTAGGTGATTATGGCTGTGAATGCGGGGCTAATTTACTTTGCACGTCTGACGAAAATCCTGCACATAATAAACCATGGAGGCAGCTCAAAGTGGCCCAGTTCAGAGGGGAAGGATGACCTTGCTGCTAAAGCCCTGAGCCCAGAGCTAAGCTCCTGAAGCCTCCCCACTTCCCTGCGAAACCTCAGCTGCCTGACAGATCTTCCCGCTGCCTCGGTTTCCCTCCCTACCAAGTGGAGAAGGCAAGCTTGTAGCTATGGATGTCTGCACAGCACCAGGCACCCTTTCAGGGAGGATGCTATAAAGGAGAGAACAGGAATATCATCATGCCATTGGAGCAGATCAGACAGCACAGCAAAAATAGCAGCCAGAAAGCTGTGCACGTGGAAAAAATAGCATCTTAGTGAGCACTCTTGCTCTCAGAAGAAATGAATGGAAGCAGCAGCCCCAGCTGTTCCAGCAGCCTCAGGATTAGGAAGAACTGACAGGCAGGGTTAGCTCCACCATCCTGGTCCTGCTCCTCTGACATTGTCTCACCAACCTATCTCCTACAACCTCCCAGGTTTCATCCATCCATCCATCCACATCCCTCCAGCCCCGAGGATTTAGGAATAGGCTAGACTGTGCAGTACCCGTCTTGATGTGGAGAGCTGGAGAAGAGCTTGGCCAGGGTCCACTGCTGCTGTTTGTTTCTGTGTTGCCTTGCTGGGAGGCAGGCAGCTTGATTAAACATTTGCAGTGTCTTTTAGAAGGTTGCAGTATAATAATCACATCTTTCCACCCAAAAATGGAAGTGACACTTGCAGGTTTGGTCAGACCTTTCGTAGTCTCGGGTAATTTTCATTCAAAATATTTTCCGCACTTTTCAATGGATTTTTTCGTTGTATGTGTGTGTGGTTTTTTTTTCATTGAAGTCAGAATTTCAGAGGGAAAGAAACAAAACCATTTTCCAAGGGTGTTTAATTTTTTTTCTTCTGTAACTAAAGTCAACATTTTGGCTCCAAATTATATACAGGGAGTTGATTTGAGGAAGGAAAAGGTCTGTTTTACCACAGTCATTTTTTGATTAAGGCCACTGTTTCAATAATAATGGCTCCCTGTTGATATCAAAATGAAAATATCACTGGAGTATCTCCTAATAGGAATACGCTGTTTCATAATATTTCCTCAGTTTTATTTCATTTTGTGCCTATTTATTATTCTCTGTATGACAGTTCCTAGAAAACAAAACTCCAAAGCCGCTTTTGTCCTGGCATCAAGACCTACTCACCTAAATTTTAAGTTTAAATGAACCAGGCCCAGAGGAAGAGAGCTGGGTCTGCAGGTTTGGAAACAGGGCTCATTTCAACAGCAAGAAAGGTTTTGTTTTGTTTTGTTTTGTTTTCTAGAAAGACAAACAAACAAACAAAGAACCAGGGCTTAAGCTTTGAATAAAATGCCCAGAGTTGATGGGGCTTTTTAGTGCTGGTCACTCCTGTCCCAAACTTCACAAACGTATTTCTTCTGGTGACCCCTTGGCACCTTGGTGCTGACCCACCTTGAGATGGTGACCCACCTTGGCCTCTAGCTTTGGGCCTCTTGACAGTGCCCCAGGCAAGGAGCATCCGCTGATGTCTTTGGGTACCGCTCAAAACCCTGCATCCCACCAGCAGCACTTCGATGCAGCTCCCATCCCAGTCCTCCGCAGCCCCACAGGGGTCACAATTTATTAATTAATGAGCTGTGGCACTCTCTGTAGATCAGATATCACCCTGTCCCTTCTCCTTACCCTGATGCATGGAGGGACCAAAGCTTGGTGTGCTGTGGGGGATCACACCTGATCATCACTGGGAGCCTGGATTCAGCATGAGGCCAGGTCTTTCCTGGCTCATTGCCATGGAAACCATTGGTGACATTTTGGTCCAGGCCCCAGTTTTGATGCTGCCCGTGGTCTGAGGACATCCCAACCCCCAAGTTTTGCCATGGGTCCTTGTACACTGGGAACTCAGCCTCCACTGGAAGCCCGGGGTGATGCACAAGAGGCTCGAGCCTTCCTGCCTGGGCAGCCTCCTCCCAGCCTGGGATGCAGCCAAGAGACGGGCAAGTATCTTCTGCTGGGTTGTGTTTAGACCTAACATTTTGATGATCCCAGTGCACTAAGTGCATTAAATATGAATTAAACTTTAGGAGCAACTTGACTTTGAAACAATGTCTGCATCATGCTGAAGTTTCTCTTTTTGAACAAACCCTCCATTTGTTTTTTCTCTCCTTAACAAGATGCGTTTCCATCCCTCCAGGTCAAAGTCTGGAAATTTCCCTTTGGAAAGTTGAAGGGGGGACAGGACGGAAGGCGGAGATCAAGCCCAACAATGTGGAGTCACCTCTGAAGGCAATGTGATGGTAAGCTCGGTGGGAGGGCAGTGGTGAGAAGAGAGAGAGGACGTGAGAGGATGTCGTCATGGGGCTGGCTTTTTTTAACCATTCACATTGAAACATCAGCACGATTTGCCCTGGTTTCTAAGCAAAATATGTATCTCTGGTGGTGAGGAGAGACAGGTTGTCACAGACGCGAGGCGCAGGACGGAGATAGAGGCAGCACGCATTGCTAGCGCAGCCGCATTAGCATACTGGCATTTGGG
Organism: Chauna torquata; assembly: GCA_013399475.1. Taxonomy (NCBI): domain Eukaryota; kingdom Metazoa; phylum Chordata; class Aves; order Anseriformes; family Anhimidae; genus Chauna; species Chauna torquata. The sequence goes on along the minus strand of VXAL01016085.1, from coordinate 29,374 downwards.
CTGGCGCCTTATCTGGGGCTGACTTCTGAATTCCAAGTCATTTCAGGCACTCTCCTTCTCCCGTGGAATGGTACTTCATTACGAGGGTGGGTTTTGTTCTGCCGAGCGCTGCCTTCCCCCGCCGAGCGGCCGGTGGGGCCGGATCCTGCCCCGGGGGGCGGCCGTGCAGGCGCAGCCTTGTCTCCCGAAAACACGGGGGCGCGGGTCGGCTGATAAGGGAGGGGAGGGGAGCCGAAGAAAGGCCCGATGACGAACCCGGCCCAGACAATGAAGCGCTATCCGGGCTGCAGGCTGGCAGCTGGCAAGTGCGCAGCCCAGATAACGAAGCATCGAGCGCACGCAGCCCTCACCAGCTCGCTGCCCGGCTCCGGGTGCTGCTGGCCCCTCTGTCACACCCCAGCGCACCCCTGCACAGCCAGGGCTGTGGGGATGCTGAAACACCAGTCCCTCTCTGGCATCCTGCTCCCTCAAAGGATCCATGTCCTTCTCATCTTTAAAAAACAGAAGAGTCTCATTAAATATCATAAAGACTTTATTGGCCAGTGGGTAAAATGTATGGGTTTCTTTACAGCTGCAATGATCATTAATGAAACTTTATGGTCCCTGTTGGGATGGTGGAGTAGAATAAGTGACCTCTTGCTGGTCGTTCTCTCCCTGGTTTCTAGCACTCAGAAATGATGAAATTCCATTTAAGGAAAACCAGAAGCTATGAAACAGACTGAAGTAAAAGCACCCTGTGCCCCAGTTCTGATTTAACCGTGATGAAAAACAGACCTAGAAGTAACTTTATAATGGGAGGAAGCTCATTTAAATATTCCCTCCCAACAGAAAGAGATTTGAGAATTAAATGAATGAGGAGATTTTCCTTTTAATGAGATTAGCCTTTTCTAATTGCTCATTATGGACCACTCAAGAGATTTGGAAGAAAAAAGTTAGACAACATACCTGGAAAACACTACATTAGAAATGGCAAGACCTGCCCCTTCACTGTCAGCTCTAAAAAGTGAAATTCAGACTAGCTTCTAGTTTCAAATCGCTCACATAAAGCAGCAGCAGCACCTCCAGATCCTTGCTGCAATTACTTTGCTTTGTAAAGAAAGCCAAACAGAGGCTTGAGATTTGCAAACCTTAATACATTTGCTTGAAATTCTCCCTTTCCCCCATGTTTCAATGGAAACCTATACTTTATTTTTGAGTGGCAACTACCTGCCAAGATCATATGATTTGTGTTCGTGTTTCCAAATTTCAGCTCTACCAAAATAACGGCTGGTCAGAGCAGTCCCTTCTGGGTTTGAAATGCCAGCTCGAATCACAAGCACCGCGGTGTGGTCAGACTACAAGGTCTGCATTTGTATCTGGAACATTTGGATCCAAAGTCCCAGCTTTGGGCCATGTAACAGCACAACAGTAGGGACGTATAAACACATACCATTTCATCCCTCTTTGATTGTGATTTATATTTAGTGTCAGGCTCTTTTGGATAAGCTGAAACTAATATTCAGAGCAGGGTTTTGTCACAAAGTGGGACCGAGCAGCTGTTTTCCTTGTTCCAGCCGATCGGAGCAGGCGGTAAATGAGATCAGCAGCACTCTTTGTTAGTACACGTTTCTCCACATGCTGCTTATTTGCTACAACCACCTTGCTCCTTTTACTGATCTCCTCACCTGCTGTGGTTGCCGTGGACCAGCACCTGGCAGCACCAGTATGCGGGCATTTCTCAGCCACACGCTGCAGGTTGGGTCTAGCACACTGGGATTTCCAAATCCGTTTTCCAGCCTTTGAATACCAGAAAGGCTGGGGGAGCACAACGATATCCTCGGGCAGCCCAGGGTGCTCATGGGGGATGCCTGAAGCAGCTCACCAGAGCTGGCTGCTTGGCACAAGGCAGCGGTCAACAGCCAGAGGTGTTCACCTGGCCGCCAGAGCTGCCTACCCCTGCTCTGTCAGACCGCTTGGGTTTGGTGGGAATGGAGAAAGGGCTGGGTTTGTTTTCTTCCAGTTTCAGCTTTTCACCAGAAGTCAAGTCTTTAGGTGCTAGGATTGGTTTATTTTGATTGATACTTCCTTTCCGTGTTTGTAAAGGCAAACACTGTTTGCTGAGCATCTCTGCTACCCGCTGACCGCACTCACTTGTAAAGCTGCACTGGTACCAGAACCAGGGTGGAAAGTGGGAACTGCCATGAACGAACCCAACATTCACCCACCCTCCGATGCCGTGCGCTCCCCAATGAGCTCCCCATGGCTCGGGAGATGCTCCTAATCGTGCATCAGATAAGAGGAACTCAGCTTAACCGTTCTTGGCCTTGAATGCATACAAATAGGCTTTATGTTAATATTTGCAAATAGCTTCTCAGAGGAGAAAGCTATCTCCTGAGCCTCTCATCTTCTGGGGTTCTCCAGGCGATGGAGGTGGACAGATGTGAGCAGACAGCACACCCCGGGGATGGGGCAGAGGTAGAACCGCAAACAAGGGTGCTGGCACCCACGTCAGCCTCACGTCCACCCCCAGCTTGATTCACCCAGCTGCTGGGCAAGCCAGCATCCCTGCAGGGTCCTGGCACCGTGAGCACCCGCAGAACGGCTCCCAGATTTACATCGTTGCCTCGCATTGCTGGAGAGGCAGCCTGGGTGCTCCCAGTCCATGCTGACCCAACGTCCTTTGGTCACTGCAAAGAGAGCAGTGTGCAGGGTCTCAGGGGTCTGGCTGACAGACACGGACAGGCATTTTCAGTGAAGAAATTGGGGTGCTTTTGCTGAAAGCCAGACTTTCAGGAGGGCTGGAGCTATTTGAGAATTCAGGTCAAATGCAGCAAGGAGTCTTGGTGGAGAAGAAGGGAGGGCATTTGGAGAGAGAATGTCAAAACATTTTGTCTCTTTCTTGCCCACCCCACAAAGTAAGTTTTCTTTCTTCAAAAATTGCCCTAATTTTCTGGAGACATTGAAACAAAACCCAGACAAACAAACCCATCTGCACCAGATCGAGCAGAAGATGGGGGCTGTCTGGAAACCTCATCTTCCTACCTTTGTTTTCACTTGGGGAGCACAGGGTGTCAGGGGCAGGAGGCTGCTCTGGTGAAGAGGAAAAGCCCTCCTTTCAGCTCACCCGAATCCTCCTCACCCGGGCACAGGACTTACGGCTCTGCTAACAAGAGAGCTCTGCTGGAGAAGGTAGGATGGAGTAGCTGGGACAGCAAGATATCAAAGACTGCTGTCCCTAATCTCTGGGGTGTCCATATAAGCAGCGCTCGGAGGTTCCGGTCTATCGGTTTCAAGGAAAAAAGGAGGAATTGCCACATTCATTGCAGGGAGCCAGTGCCCACTCCCCGCTACCCTGCTGGGATAGCAGCCTGGGGAGCAATGTCTGCGCTTGTCCCTGTCCCCGAGCACGGCAAGGGAGAGGATTTCATCCCTGCTGTCACCTCAGCTCCATCCACCCCTGCTAGACACTTGGAAATTAAAATAATAAACAAAGCAACCAGCACCGCGTGCGGAGGCTAATGTACCATAATGCTCTGAAACCCAGGCAGCCGCTGCCTCACGCTGAGCAGAGAAGACGCGTTTGCAAAATGTATCTTCCTCTGACAGCAATTATTTCAACATTACCTTTCTTTTTGTCACTTCAGATGAGGCATTTTCTTTCCCTCAGATCATAATCTCCTTACGGAGGAGAGCAGAGGGCGGTGGGGAAAGGCGGAACGATTACACTTTTTAACGCAGTCAAGGTTGGTGGGATTTAAATCACGGTAAAACAAACAGATTGTAAGAGCCTCGCCAAAGTCGCCTTCGTATCACGGGTATTTATGGAGACCATCACGACAAGGGGAAGACATCAGACGTGCCCCAGCATCTGGGTGTGGCGGTGCCCGTTGTGCGCCCACGCACGTCTGTGTTTGGCTGGGGGTACACCGCAGCCTGGGGAGCATGTGACTGTTTGAAGTCTTGGATTCAAGTTTGGTTTTGGAGAGGGTATTTCTGGTGGAAGAATTTCTGAAGACGTTTCTGATACCAGGCACAGGTTCAGCACGGTGTCGTGATCCTCTAAGCTGCTCTGCATTTGCATTGCACTAGTTTTGCACTCCACAAATCCTCCTCTAAGTGCCTTTGGATGACTTTTTAGGAACAAAGCTGGCCCCTGCCCAGCACAGGTTCCCAGCGCAGCACAAGGGGTCCTCAGGGCTGTGTCCTGGCCACACCACTGGGATGCGGGTAGTTTGAAACTCCCTCCACAGCTCACATTGTGCACCAGCAGAAATCAAGTTGCCCACCAGAAGAGCCTTCCCACAAAAAAGGTGACCATGGGTTGCCTTCCAAAACTGGCTTGTTCCGTAGTTTTGGTGGCCATCCCAGAAAGACCTCAGCTGGGCTGCCCTTTTTGTCACACTGGGGAACTCCCCAATCTAGCACCCACCCCAGGATCCAGGTGAGCCCACATCATCCGTTGGTGTGTAGGGCTCTGAAGAGCATCCAGACAACCATCCCTGCCAGTATGCCCAGTTTGGCAACTTACCCTATCCCCGCAATGCAAAGATTTGCCGAGGGACACCCGAGCCAACCCACCCCTGGAAGGAGGCAGCCTGGACACCTCTCAAGGCCCATCCATGTGGCCTGGATGGGACCAGGGACACAGCAGCCTCTAAGTACTGAATGCTGGTGGTTTGCTTTTCTGAGCGGAGTCGTGATGGGTCAGTTCCCCAGCAAAGCCATCTCATCTCAGCTGCAGGAAAATAAACCCCTAAATAAATGTAATGCATACAGAAAGAACTGCTGAATTGTTTGAAAGGGCAAAATCCACTTAGAAATCCCCCTTTTCCAATTCCCAAACTAACATGCCCATGTTAATAAAGTGAAGTGCTCTCACCCAGAACAGCTCCAGGAGGGGAGAGAGTTTTAATGCACTGAGCGGCAGAGCGGGACGGAAAATTGGCTTGCAAGAAAGCCGGGTCCCCAGGGCCTGCAGGACACAGTTAGAGATCTGTTTTAATGAAATTGCTCTTAAAAACCAGAAAGGGAAAAGCTTTCTGAGAAGTCTGACTCTTGTGCACCTCAGAGGTGGGGTCTGGATTATATGATGTCTGGCTCTGAAGAAAGAAAAGGGGCTGAGTCTCATTTTAGGGGTGGAAAGTAAAGGAGGGAAGAGGACAGACAGGTCATCTGCTGGCTGGTGCAGGTGGATTCAAACCCATCTGAAGGCACGATGGCTCCAAAGGAGACCCATAATACAACCCTGACAGGAGCAGCTTTCAGCTGGACCTTGACCCCGAGCCATCTCCCTTCTGTGATCATACTCCATGCTTGGGTTTGCTGGTGTTGGAGGGTCTGCAGGGAAGGAAGAACATGAGACCCAACTGCACCTGAGGAGCCAGACAAAATAATTAGCAACAACATCAGTGAAAATAAGTTAAATGGGCAGTAATGTACCAAAAGGATGGGAAATCATCATTCCCCACCTCTGTCCTCTGGACAACACACTGCAAAGAAGGTGTTGGAGAGGGAGGCTGATGTAAAGCTGTCTGTCGCAATGTGAATACTGAAATGCCAGAGGCACAAGCACATCTGCACAGATGGGAAAATTATAGTTACGGCACTTGGGTGGTATGACAAGTAATTTTTTTGCACCCCGAAAAACAACTCAATTGTGGGAGGAATATGTCAGCTGCAATTTTGTAACTTAATGAAATAAATCAACCAGATGGAAAGAAGAGATGAAGATGAGCCCACACAGTCTCGTGGGAACACAAAGGCCACATGAAGCCAACTGCTGGGAAGCCAAGATCTCATCTAGAAGACTTTGGAGCCACCCTTGGGGTGAAGACATTAAATTCCCCAGATGAGGAAGCTTCTTTGAAGTTTCACCAGCTTCTGGATGAGGTCTCAGGAAAGCATGGCCGTTGGTTTACAAAAAGGCAACTTCTTGCTCAGCTCAGCAGCGATCCTGGGTGATCTGGATGGCATTCTGCCATCCTGACCTGCTGGGATCCTGCTGGGTCTGCTCAGGGGACACAACAAAGCAAAGGCTGAAAGTCTGGGAGGCTGAAGCCTGCAGGACGAGCAGAGGGCTGTGCCAAAAGGCTGGGAGCATCTGCACAGCTTCACCCCACAAAGACCGCTGCGCTCACCTAAGCCACGTAGACTGAGCAGACACAGGCAGAGCAGCAGAGATGGAGCAAGGTTGGGAAAACACCGTGATGCTCCTTGTAAAGGGGGTGGAAAACACACAGCAAATGAACAAGGAGCATCTTTTCACAGCAGAAGTCCAGGAAGGCTCATCCTTTGGCCAAGGACGCACAACGCCGCCCACCCAAAATAACCGCCAAAGGCCCACAGTACACGGCTCTCCAGAGAGGAGGCTTTGCAGCAGGAAATTGATTTCCATAGGCTCCCTCATTAATTTTCATGGCACCCCCAGTGTGTTTTTAGAACAAGTAGAATTATTAATGTTCAAAGTTACCCAAGCACTGGTAGGAACACAAGGCCCTCCAAGAGCCAAAGCAGGGCTGACAAACTGGGGAAGGAAAAGACAGAACTGACCGAGTCCATCCTTCAGACCTCAACAGGTTTGTCCTCAGAGCAGGGAGGAAGGCAGAAATCTTGGAGAAAAGGGCTCATGCTCCCAGATGCCTCAGCTGTCTGGAAAGGAAAAAAAAAAGAAAGACAAAAA
>VXAL01016085.1:1352-22692 GCA_013399475.1 Chauna torquata | reverse complement strand
AAAAAAAAAAAAAAAACCATAGGCCATAGCCTTTTAAAAAGGGAGCGAATTGCCTAACTGCACCATTTCAGGGCTGCACCGCTTCTGGGCTGCGCTGGGCTTCCAGGGATCAGGAGAGCAGACAGTTAGGAAGGATGAAATATTCACACGGACTGGTAATGCCGATCTCCTCCTTGAAATCGCTTCTGAGCTTTGGTGACATCTCAGCTAATTAAGGAGAAAACCAGCCCACCTCTCCCAGATGGAAGTACTCGCTCTGGTCAGACGTAAGGCAGCATCCCATACCCGCCCTGAGTTATCTCCTGGCGGGTACAGGAGGGAGGACGGCCGCTTCCCTGCCCAGCTCTGCCCCGTCTGTGCCGCTCGCAGCGTGCCCGAACACCGGGCGCAGCCCCGCGTAGCCGCAGGATTTGGCTGCGCCGGGGATGCTGCTCCGCACCGCACCGCCCGTCATCTCGCCCCGTTGGAGCAAGAGGAAATAAGCCACATTTGTTAACATGCCAATCGTTCCTTACACCAGCTGATTAAAAAATAATTACCCGCAGCCATTATTGAGCACTCTTGCAAATGAGCTGTGGGAAGCTGTGACCGTGCACTTAGCACACTGTGTGTTTTGCTTGTTTCAATATTATTTTAATTAAGTATCTGGGTAAAAGGCCTTTTCAGTGTAACTTTCTTTTCATAAGCAGGGCTGAGCAGGGTGGATGAGTGGCTCCAGGCTGTGGCTGGTGTGGTGGCTGGACCCATTTCTTACTCGAATTCAAACAAACGAGCCTTAGGTAGACCCACAAGGGGAGGAGAGCTCATCTGCACCCCAGGAACATGACCACTGTCCTTTATTTCAGGGATTTTGCCCTTTGGCATGTACTTACATTCTCTCAGGTAGCTTTTAAGCTGCCGCACTGGTTTCAATTATCTCATGTTTGCAAGCAAATTAACTCAGCAAACACATTTCAGATCCTCAGCCGATGTAGAACTAACATTGCTCTAGAGAAATTGAATTACTGTGTAGATTAAAGCAGCACATAACAGCCCCAGAGGTTCTTCTTGATCTCTTGAATCTCTGCCTTATCAATTGACATCCCCTCTCCGGTTATTTCCATCAGGATAAAGAGATGCCCCAGCGAGGGTGCGCCTGGAGTCTCCCTCAGACCTGGCCTCCCCGCTGCAGTCAGGGTGGAGGCTGAGCCTGGGGCTGGGTCCCTGCCTCCAGCTCTGTTTTGGGGGATGAGACATCTGGGGAGGAATGACACGTGGGGACAGTGGGCAGGAAGGATGCGGCTGTAACAAGCCAGCACCGCGCGGCGAGCTCGCAGCAGGATGGGTGAGCCATCTCTGCTTCTTCGGCTGAAGGTCAGGTGGAAGGGTTTGCACAGCAAGCTGGTCGTGCTCTGCACCCGGAGAAATGCAGAGATCACACAGTTTTTGACCAAATGGTCGCTTGCTTCTCTCCAGACAATTCCTCTCTGTAAGTTGAGAAATGTACTAATTCCAACACGTGCTCCAGAAAGCTGAAACCCTGAGCTTCAAGCTCTGAATAAACAAAAATAAATAAAAATCGGAAGGATTTTCCCTTGCTTCAACAACAAATATTCTCACCAGTCTTTCTTTTGCTGGAAGAAAATAACACATTTCCGAAACAGCTCTAATAATTGCAAATGACTTCGTTTCCCATCTCGGACCCTGCCACTGCAGGCAGGCAGGAGCAGGACTGGGTCAGCGGGGAGCCTGCCGATGGCGAGCTGCTGCCGCTCCCTCCACGCCCGTTCGAGGCCGTGAGCCACCTCCTCCCCTCTCACCCAGGGTGCTGCCCCATTGCTGAGTTCAGCCCCAAAAGGCCGCACTCCTGCCTCTCAGAATTCCTTCCCGCAGCCCCAGCGTGTGCTTCCCCCACCGGAGGTGGAGCTCCAGCGAAAAGGGAAGGAATTGGTGTGTATCTAGTTCAACAATGCACTTTGGGACCCCTTGGGATGAAGCTTGCTGGATCAGTGCACTTCACCATCATGAGGATCTTGATGACTACTCCAGTCTCCCCTGAAAGCCAGGCTAGCAATTTCCAAAGTCTTTTTTTTTTTTCTTTAATGCAATAACCCTTCCTCGGAGCTTCCCCCAGGCAGTTGCTGCTTCCAGCGTAGCTTCACACTGGTCACCCAGATAACCTAGAAAGAGCCCTTTTCAGCCCTTCCTGCCTTCCACATAAAGCCCTTACATCTTACTTACCACTGCATTAAACAGGCTGAGACCATAGCAGAGCTGTGGATGCAGTGCAGTTTGCTCTAAGTCTTTTTTTTTTTTTTTTTTAACCTTTCTTGGATAATTTCACGGTCCATTAGTTTCCTGTAGCTGCTCCCTGCAAACACACACACATCTCCATGGTGTACCAGCTTCCCTCTCTCTAGCGCAGGCACTGAGCAGACTACACTTGTAGCGGTCATACTTGCACGGGGATCAGGGGAAGCATCCTCGCTGGGCAGCGCCCGTGCACAGGGCGGTGCGGTGGGAAGGGCAGCCCTGCTTCTGTGGCCTCTCTGGATGGGCACGGTGTGGGTGCTGGGGACTGATAAGACTGATGTCTCTCCAAAATGACAGCTTGTGCTTGGAGTTCGCTTTTCTCTCTCCGACAATTGAACTTTGAAAAAAGCCAGGAGCAGAATGTGAATCCTGCCTGAAAAAAAAAAAAAAAAGGTGGATGAGATTTAGTGGATCTAAAATACAAAGAAATGTTATTCATGAGCATTATTGATTAAGTTTTCCTCACCGACACATACGTAAACACTTATCTGTTAAATGAATAAGAGGCTTTCTAATGCTGAAGGGAAGAAGGAAAAGATTATTGAAAATGTGAGGGTCAGAGCAGCATCCGGCTGCAACGGATGCATTGAGAAGATAAACGAAGATGTCTTTGTCAACAAATCAGTCTGCCAAAGACCAAGTGTGATAGAAGGCAGTGATTTTCAGCCACTAGAAGCAATGCTTGGGCTTTGATAACAATGAAATAAAGATTGTGGAGCAGATCCTCACCTGGGATAAGTCAGTTCCGGGGCCACGATCGCAGGGCAGCTACACCGATTTACATCACCTGAGCATCCTGCTTGCTCTGGACAAAGCAGCCCATTAGCAGCAAGGCAGAAGCTGAGATTTATGACAGCCTCTGTAGGGCAGGGAGAAAAGGGAAGAGCAAATCACCCCGGGGGGAGAGAAGCAATGAGTGGGATCAAAGAAGAAACAGAGGAGAAATGGGGGCTGTGACCCATGAGCACCACTGAGCCTGCCCGACCACTGGGTACCATCCCACCCGGCACCGCCTTGCCTGCTGCCTCTGCCCAAGTGGGGGGCACCTGGGTCCTTGCCTACAAAAGGCTCCTCTGGGGGCTGGCTGGGACACCAAAGACAGGAGCCAGATCCAGTGAGGTTGATCTGGCCAACGAGCCAAATCCACAGTCTCGAGCGGCATTGTGCAAACCGGGTTTGGCAGAGCTGGGCTCCCACATCCCCCAGAAGGAAGCAAGCAGCAGGGGAGGCTTGGTGCTGAGCATGTGGCAGTACCAGCCCAGAAGCACACCAGCCATCTTAAGGCCATGAGGGAGCATGGAGGTAATCTGTTCTGGCATCCACCATCCCCATGGGATCAGCTCCTACGTCCTGCCCATAATTTACTTCTCCATCACCACGACTCTCGCAGGGCAGCAGGACTGCCCCAGGCACACGTTTAACCCACACAGCACAGCTCAGGTCTTACCTTTCTTGCCACCTGCCACCACGTGGGCAATGAATGCTGGGCACCGTACGGGCTGGTTTCCCACTGAACGGGACATCGCAGCTGGTGAAAGGCAGGACATCCCTGCTGTGGCCAGCAGGACACAGGTCCCAAGTGCCACCTCACCCAGGATGCGCAGCGGAGTGCTTAGGGGTGCTGACTGTGGATGCCCAGCCAGGAGCTGTAAGAGGACGAGCTCCCCGCAGCCCACGGGGGTCAGCAAGTGCCAGCATGAGCACTGGGCTCTTCGGGGTGTGCGAGTGCAGGAGTCAGGCAGCCGTCTCCGCACGGCTCCTCATGCCTCAGTTTCCCTGTTGTTCAGCAGGGACACGAGCACCTTCCCTAAGCACCCGGTTGCTGGGGCGCCTGCTCGATCCACTTGCAGAAGAAAGGCAAAGACTTCAGCGCTTTTCCTACCACCTTCTCTTAGTGCCTAAATCACAGGCAGCAGAGCCGGTGCTCGCCCCAGCGAGCGAAGGCTCAGGAGCTGGAGCAGGGCAGCCTCTAGTGGCTACAAGCCAGGAAATACTGGCCCCAAAGCCGCGTCCAGGAGCTGGCTCTCTGAAGCAGCCGGCCTGCAGAAGCCAGAGCCTGTGCTGCTGCTGCATTGCCCAGAGCCCCTAAATAAGAGACCTGGGTCTCCTCCGCCGTTTTACATCTGTGCCCCTCCAGCCGCAGCAATCTCTCGCACACATGAACCGTGCACGAGTGAATCTCCATTCACTCCTCCACAAGTCTCTGACCCCCAGCAGTCACAAATACCAGAGATGCAAGTCCCAGACCTCACAAATGTGCCACATGACATGTCCTCATTGCTTTTCAGCATCACTGGAAGCAGCTCCAGCCCCAGCACAGATGTGGCCGTGCTGTTGGTTGCCATTAGCCATCGGATCCATGGTGTGGTCTCTAATTGCTGAGGCTGACTGTTGGCAGCAGACCCATCCAAATTCATTAATGTCCCCCTCGGAGAAGCACTGTCCTGTGTGCTGCAGGGTGAGGGGACGTGCGGTGGCCTCTCTTGCATGGGCATGGGGAGGAAGGCTCCCCGGTACAGCCCTAGGAAGGGAGGGTCAGGACCTGAAAGGACTCCTCCCAACATTGCATCTACGGCCAGAACTGCCTTTGCTGTCTTGACCCCCTCCTCTACCAAAAAGACCTTTGTCTTTCAGGTGGAAGGCTGGGGTTCTGCAGCCCCTGCTCTGCAGCGCTGGGCTCCCTTTGGTGGCCAGCCCAAGGCTGCAGGCTGGCTGCAGCACATCTCCGCTTCTTCACACCACTCCTGCCCTCTCTGTGCCTTCCCCAGACCATGGAAAGCTGGTAATAAGAACTAAAGATTTCTGACACCTGGAGACATAGAGCAAAGAGCAAGCCAGAACAGGGGCTGGCCTGCTCCCTGCCGATGTTGGTGATTCATCCTGGGCAAAAGCCAGGGGTGGCTGCTGTCTTCCTCTGCAGAACCCAGCAGGGACAAAAATGCAAGCAGCTCATGCACTCCTTGGCAGGAAGAAAGTGCCAGGTCAGGCAGATGCATGACATCTCCCTGGCCAAATGCAGACGTCCATCCAAGCGGTCAGAGAGCTTGGACATGAGGGATGTATCCCAAACAGCTCATCAGTTGGGTGCCGATGACCTCCTTGCAAGCTTCTGCTCCTCCCAGGGAAGGGAAATACTTTCCCCTGTGAAGGGCCATCCCACAAATCTATCACAGACCTTCAGCTTCCCCTCCCACAGGACATGAAACAAGGAGAACAAGCCAAGTGAGACAAAAATCCTCCCGGCTGCCTCCAAGAGCCGTTTGGCTTCAGCTCAGCACATCCCCGCTCCCTGCCTCATCCTGATTTTATTCCTGTGAGTCAGAGCTCTCCAGCTAATGGGCAAGCATCAGGGTGGGGACAAGGTAAGAAAGACAAGATGTAACTGCTAGAGCTGACCAGGGACCAGGCTGGAGGTGGGATGCTTTGGAGGACAGACACCTATCCAGACAGACAGATACATAGATCAGTTGGGCAGAGGATAAAGCAGAGCAGAGCTCTTTGCACAGCACTGTGTTACTCCCTAAGTGCAGAGGATGCCCAAACCTCGCAGGGGAGAAAGCACAGGTCTCCTGGTTAGCAACAGAAATCTGTCAAGTTCAAGTCTGAAACAGCTAGGAGTGTTTGGAGGTGCAGGTGATTATCGTGGGTGGTGACAGGGCCGGGAGCATCCTCTGGTAGCTGGAGGCTGAGCATCCGGACAGGCTGGGCTGCATCCCCGCAGCATGAATCACCTGTCCAAAACCAGGCAGGGAGTGTGGACGTATAGTAGAGAAATTTTTACTTCTCTCTGTTGAAAAGCACCTTGTTTCTTTTGACTGTTTCTCACTTTTGTCTAGACAAAATAGAAGCTGGAAATGTCCCAACAGCCTTGCAGGATTATTTCTTAAAGCCCCAGATCCTTCTTTTTGCCACTCTATAACTGTTCTTTTCAGAAATTTCAAAGGTATGATGCTTCAGAATGACAGATTACAGTTGCCCACATCACAGGCAAGATAAGGCAGGACAACAGCCAGGCAAGCTGGTGAACAAGCTGGCAGGGCTGCAGGGGAGGAGATAAGAGGAGGAGAGGGGCAAGATACAACCTTGTATCCTCTGCCTCCACCACGATATTTGTCTCTTCTTCACTGATCCGGACCTCTGACCAGCAGCACCCGCACTGAGCAAGCCCCAGAGCTGAAGCAACCTCTGCTGTGCTGGTGGGAACAGCAGCTGAGCACAGCGGGGCTGTTTTCGGTCAGACCCCTGCCTCCCACCACTGAGAGCTCTCCACAAGGCCCACTCGACACCGAGGCAACAGTGGAATTAATGGCTGTGTTTCTGAAAGGGATTTAAATGTTGATAATGAAGAGGGGACACAGCTCCGCAAGGCACATTAGCAGTCATCTGAGGGTTCATTCACTTTGTGGGTCTGTCGTTAAGCATGGATGATTAAAAAATGGCCAGCAAAGCACAAGGGTCCTCTTGTGACGGAAACCCCATCTGTTGGGAGTGAATGGAGATGCGAGACGGGCTAATTTGACCTTAACTGCACCAAACCGATCCTGTCTCCCCTTCACTCCCTTTCCCTAAACCACACTGGATCCAAATATGTGGTTTCTCCCAGAGCATGGAAAGATTTTGTGTTGACTCCACGTTTCCTCTGATGGAGAAGCCATGCAGCTTTCCGAGTCACTCATGCTTTACCTGATCTGTCCCCAGAATCGTCTCTCCTGCCAAGGCTGTGTGCTCTGCTGTTGGAAAGTATGGCAAAATTTCTCTTGATCAGAACAGAAGAGGGGTCACCAGACGAAACTTGCCCACTGAGTTCTCCTTACTTGCTTCTTGGTTGCTGAACTTCTGCAGTCAAGCTCAGGCCATGGTTTTTGAGCTGTTTTCCGTGATTATGAAGCATAAAATGTCCTTTTCTTTACTAAAAGCTTAGAGTCACAAGAATCCTTCTGAATCCAGAATGAGGAGCTTTAGAACAAATGCCCATTCTTGCAAACATCACAATAAAATTATGTGAGCCAGCGATACTTGAAATAACATCCAATTTATCTTCCTATTTCCCTGTATGATTATGTTTTTCATTTCTCTGGGGTAGGAAAACAAATGAGTCAGTTTGACTTTTGCTTCATGGAGAAGTTCATTTCCTGGCTCCTTCGCTTGCTCACCATGTTCAGCTCTCAGACTGAATGCTTCCTGAAAAAGGCAAAGACTTTGGAAACATGGGCTTTGTGAGCTAGGAGGACAAGTTCCCACACCCCCGTGCCACCCTCTGATTTCGCAGCAGCATCCCAGTGCCTGCGCTATCCAAGCACTGGAGTGTTTTCCTGGCCTTCCTCCAGCCTCCCAGCTTCTCTTCCCACAACTCTCCCATCTCTGAACTCAACACGGTAGATGGCCAACAGCCTTAAAGCTTGACAAGGCTGGACTTGGTAGCATTCCTCGAAGAACTACGACTGAAGTAGCAAATAAAGCACCAGCAGCACCTCAGCAGCCTGTGCTGGGGTGGTGGGAGCACCGCTCATTCCTCCCCTGGCCACCCCAACCACTGCCAGGGAGCTGTCGCAGCCAGGACACCAGCACAGAGCATCATTTACCCCTGGAAATGAAGGGGACAGACCCTCCTGGGGACACAGGTCCTACCTGGGGATACCTCTCCTGTTTTGCTCTGGGTTTTGTTCCCATCGGTGCCATTCAGGTCTCTTCAGCAGCAGTACATCCGCCAGTACAACCTCCTGGGCTGTCTCCAGTCTAAATCTGCTTCTTTGAGCTGGATCCCCAAGCTCTGGAGACCTCACAAGTAATTCAAGACTCCTTCCACCCCATCCTGAGGAACAACCTTGCGTCCTTGAAGTCAGGCCCCTTGATTTGCTTTTCAAGGTGAACCCACCAAGCGATGGAGCGGTCCAGGGGTGGCTGAACCTTTCCCTTCCCCAGACCTTTGGGCAATTCCCTCCATCCCCTAGGTCTGTCCTGCAGAGAGGAGCCCATCATCCTTGCCAGGAGGATAATCAAACCTTGGAGAGCATCCCCTAAACTTGTACTCAGCACTACTCCCCATATCTGCAGGAAAAGCACTGCATCGCTCCAGCCAAGGAGGCACTTGAATATCTCAGTCTACCTCCCGAACCCTTCCCTTGGCTTCAGCGTTTCGTCTCCCCCATGCAGCCGCTACTCGCAGACGTGGTGTTCTCCAGCCTTGCGAGGAGTTATGGCCAATTTAACAGCGTAATGAATGTATGTACATAAAAGTTCTGATTCAAACACTTGCATTAGATTTAGTCACTGGCTCCCAGCACAAAATGATGGTGACACCAATTCCTTCTCAGCCTGAGTGACTAATTGTGACACAGAGGCAATTAGGCTTGGTTAAATGATCCATGTCCCTTCAAAATAATGGTCTGTCAAACTGCATTCGCCCAAAATAATCCAGGATTGACTTGACGATCAAAATATCTGTTTCTTCAAAATTAATAAAACTCCAGAGCTCCTTGTTTCTCCGTGGTGCAGTTGCAAAATGAAACGGCTGCCTGGCTGTGCAGGGGAGGATGGGCCACCCCGAGGGAGGTGGGAGCCAGCATTGAAAGGCTGGATGCTGGTGGAGGCAACAGCTACCACAAACTACTTGCTACAGGCAGAATACAGCTGGACAGAGCTGGATGGACCACTCTGGCCTTATGCAAACCCCTCCAAAGTCTCCAGCACCTGCAATAGCTGGAATGGGGGAGGACAGGATGGGCAGGGGTCTCCAGTTGTCTGCCCCAGGCCGTTACTGCAGGTCTCCTCATCACAGGCCCCAAGTCACCAACAGGAGCTTTGCTGGCGGTACCTCGAGGGCAATGCTCTGTCTCCAGGAGCTTCCCTCCAAAGAAGCCCTGCCAACGGGCACCTCTGGCTGATGAGGTGATGCTGCGAAACCCACAGCCCTGGGAACCGGATGGGCCACCTTGTGGAAACACCTTGCAGAGAGCACAGCGCTCCCAGGGACTGTGATGGTGATGGGGACCATGGGATGCTGCTCACACGAGGAACGGGGATGCTCAGGAGACAGGAGCTGAGCTTCTCCAGGGCTCAGCCAGCAGATTCTAGAGCACCCTGCACTTTCCCATCCAATATCCCAACCCAGAGTTAATGAGGACCAACCCTCGAGGTCCTTACCTAGTTATGTGCCTCCACAGGGAGCTTCTGCTAATTAAACATGGTGGGTTAATTGCAAGAGCCCACACAGACCTCCCCCAGGAGCAAGCCCCAGGAATGCACTCCCCATCCCTGCTGCCGCATCCCACCCCACACCCTGCCTCCCCAAGGGCTGGGCAGCCCCTGCTGCACACCCGCTGCAGAGCAGGGCACCCACCTCCGTGGGACCCCAGCGACAAAGCCCTGGCACTTCAGCTCACTTCTACAACACCCTCATGCTGTGCCTATGCAATTCCCAGCCACTCTGCACAGCTCGCTGCGCCCGGCTCTGAACAGGGAATCACTACGCAATTACCCACCTTAATGGAATCAGATACTCCATCCCGCCTCGCCCCTGTCTCTCCACCCCCAAGTTCCAGTGGTGGGAAGGTGTCCTGGGGCCATCAAAGCACAGCTCATGGCCTGCCCATGGCCTGCCCGCACCAGCATGCCACTTGTCCACTCTCCTTCTTCCACAGAGAGCAGAGCCTGATCAGGGACTTTCCTGAGTGGATTCTTGCATGCCTAATGGTGAGTTCTCCCCTTGGAGATGCTGATTTGGGTCTTTCTCCTGAGCTGAGGAGGAATTTAACATCTCTGGGACTGTTGCATGATAACTTTGGCTGAAATGGGTCAACCAGCTCAAAGCTAACAGGAGCTAGGGTGAGAGATGGGGAGCTTGGCTGTGTTATACTCTCATTCCTGGGACACAAAGCTGGAAAATGAGACATTTCAGGCCCAGAGCAATGTTTCCTCTCATTCTTGCCACTGTAACCCACACAGCTGAGCCCTCTGTGTCCCCTCTCACCACGACCCTTCTCACACCCATCATCTGAATCTGCCATCACCACTTTGCAGTCAGAGAGTCTCCACCCACCATGGCTTTAGAGGTCTCTTTGGGCCACTTTCAGTAACAGCAGAGAAGGAGAAAATCATTTGCTGAGAAGCAGATTACCACCTGGGAAACAAGAAGTTTCACTGCCTCCTCCCAAAATACTGGCCCATCCCATGTAATTTCCTCCTCCATGCAATTTCCTTCCCCATGCAACTGCTTAAAGCAGAGCAGACTGGGGGCAAGGGTCCAGGGGGAGATGAGTGTCGTGTTCACATGTTAGATGAGCTCTCGCCAGCGGCAGAAGATGGAGGAGGGCTCCCTGAAGCTTATATGATGTTGTGCCCATGGTAGAAGGGAGTCAGAGCTGATGATGCCATAGGTCTGTAACCCCTGTGCACCACAGAGGACTCAGCTGCACAGTCAGTAATGGACAGAAATAGAAACTTACTACTGGGAGAGATTTTTCACCAAACTGTCGTATTATCTGTGACTGTCTGGGCTGATCTGCGAAACAAGGCTATAAAATACCTCCAAGGAGATGTGGGAATAAAAACACAGTCCTCCACTGGAAAACTAAAAATCATTTAGAGATAGCGGTTTATTCGTGTTAGCTGTTATAGCCTGTGATAATCTCCCTCCCTGCAGCATCGCCTCAACGTTGCAAGGAGATAAATTACTTGTATCCCCCATTTTCCAAAGGAGAAAACTGGCCTATCACTACTGCTCCAGCTAAGCCTCTCTGCTCCGCAGGTGCCAGTGGTTTTAGCTCTCAGGTTAAATGGACCAACACGCCCACTTAAACTCAAGATGGTTGTTTTCAGCGTGTACCTAACTTCAAGGCTTTCTGCTTCAACACACAGTGACCCAGCCCAGCACCCAGGGGCTCCCACCACATCTGGGGCTCCCAGATGCTCCCAGCTTGCAGCAAGGAGAAGAACCACAGCAGAAGGCATGGCTGGAGGTGGGCAGGAAGGCGTTAAGTCTCCAGTGCTGCACTAGCTCTCCCCCTCCTGCAGTGGGGACTTCATCCTTTATTTATGGGCTGGCCTCCTCTCCAAAGGAGACATTTAAATTTTTCAGCAAGGTCCATGTCCCATCACCCAGGGCAGTTTAAATTTTCACTCATTTCATCATTCACAGACACTGGCACAGGCATCAGCAGGAGGATAGTAATTACAGCAGAAAAGGATAAAAAGGAAAAAAAAAAATCAGTTCTGCAATGATTATTCCCTATGTAAAATAGAATGATGCATATTTTACAAGATGAAAACGATCAGCCTGTTGCACCACTCAGCCCTACCCACACACAGAACAGAAACATTAAAAAAGCTTTTCATTAAGGTGTTGTCTCAGCCAAAGTATGTTGTTGCTGGAAACAACCACTAAATGTGAAGGAGTCCCATGTAGCACTCAGCTGCTTTGGAGCACCAGGTGCCCAATAATGACTGATTGCTCATCACAAGAGAACTCAAGAGCTGAAAATTGCTAGGCACAGGAGTCTCCAAACAGAGTTGTAAGATGGGATGTTTCCGTGTAGGGTCCTGGCATCCAACTTTTAAGGGCTCACACCTTCAAAGACTTCTAAAACCCACCTCTGAGACTTCAGGAGAGTCATTGCAGTCCATGGAAAGTCTGGGCTTGCTGCATCCCATCACCAACCACACTAAGAGCAGAAGCCACTGCTGCCCAGCTGCCCAAAGAGCCACAGATGGGGACAGCTCAGTGTCTCACCCCGGCGGGATGGGTTTGATCCCTGGTCCTGCTCAGACAGGCAGGGTTCATGTGTTAGAGCTCCCAGCAGAAGCTCCTGGGTAATTTGCACAGCTCAACATAGCAACTTGCTCAGAGATGATTTGCAGGGAGAGAGAAGCAATGCTGTCTGAGCGTGAGAGAAGAGATCTGGTCATTGCCTTGCCATCCAAGGCATCGCTCCAGGATCATTTTGCTGGATTTGATTTAAATGGCTTATTACTGCTGCAGAAGAACAGGGGCACTCATTGAGCTATGCAACGCAGGGCAGAAGAACATATTCAGTCAAAAGGGGGGCCAGGCAATGCATGTGGTCTAATCCTTCCTCATTGCTGGGGAAACCGAGGCATGAAGAGACAACGACTTGTTTATGGTCACCCAGGGAGGCTGCTGCAAAGGTAGAAATGGAAATCCCGTTTCACAGCCTGCACCTGGGAACCTCCACTGGTTTTTCCTCCTTTCCCGGCCGCCCACCTCCATCCACTGGATGGATGTTGCCTTCCCATCCCTCCAGGTCACTGGCCACACTGGAGGTCCGCAAGGAGTCACCAAGCTTTGTGGATACCAGTTTCCCCAACAGCAGAATGGAGAGGTGGCACAGAAGTCCCCGTTCCCAGGCCACCGTAGCATGGAAAAGGGGGTACCCCTGGGAACTCCACTTGTCATTTCTGGAAGGGGAGGTGAAAAGTTTGTTTGTTTTCTTCCACACGTAGGAAGCTCTCTAATTGCACTAGACTGTTTATCAGAGAAGGGAGTAATTAAAAGTGAATGGCTCTAAGTCCTTTATCATCCCCATTATTAAAGAAAGGTAAACACGGCATCAATATTCATTTGAACATAAACAGAAAACAAAAGGCAGGACATGATCCTGGCTGGCACTTCAGAATTTTGTAAATGAAATTGTACAGCTAGGGAAATATTAATAATAATAATAATAATAATGACTTTCAAACAAAGCAGCAGGGACAGGCCAGAACCAACAACCATGCCTTGCCACGCTCTCCTCAGCACCCTGTCTCCAAAACCAGTTGCTCAGGGGAAGGTCCAGGACACGCCAGGGCTGACAGTTCCAGCACTAAGTGGCCCAGGAGCTGGGAGTCATCTCCTACCCGACAGCTCACCTTTGCCTACAGAACTGATGCACAAGTGTTGGCAGAGTCGCTCCATAGATGTACAGATCTAACTGGAGGCTCTTGACTGCTCCAGCCGACTACACTAACAGTCCACCACGCTCCAGTGCTGCTGTGGGCAACCCAAAACCTGCTGAGTGAGCCAACCCCACCCCTCACAGTCCCGTCACGCATTCGGGATTTGCCCACTTGGAAATGGACCCAAGTCATATTTTCTGTCCACCTTCTCCCTCTCCATCCCTGGTTTCACCTTTGCCTCTCTTCACCAGTGCTCCCTCAGCAGTGGGAAGACATGGAGCACAGCTCAGCGCTCGCAGCTGCTGCAGGCAATGGAGCTGCATGTCCTTCAGTCTCTTGTTAAGGCTGCTGGAGTCTCATCAGCGACCTGTTTGCGTTGGTTTGGTATCTTTATCACTGTTTATGTCATGGTAGCACACAGCATCTTCACCCGCCTACGCTGCCTAT
Organism: Chauna torquata; assembly: GCA_013399475.1. Classification (NCBI taxonomy): domain Eukaryota; kingdom Metazoa; phylum Chordata; class Aves; order Anseriformes; family Anhimidae; genus Chauna; species Chauna torquata. Next base: position 9,060 of record VXAL01016085.1, on the reverse strand, counting down.
GGACACAGCCAGCCCATCCCCAGCGCAAGGTACCCTCCAGCCTTCAGTCCTCACAGACCAGCTTTCCCCAGGGAGCCCAGGCTGGGAGCTGAGCAAAGGCTCGTGTGTCCCAGCTCAGCCCCCACAAGCGTTATGAAGATACCATTAATGAGAAAATGGACGGAGTTGCCTTGCAGGAGAACCCTGTGTGCCCCGACAACTCTACATCCTTCTGCCGGGGGACCCAGGGGTCCCCACCCACACCGTCATAGCGGTGCGCTCTCCTAAGGACCATGCTTCACCCAGGCTGCCTCCCTCACGCCCCTGCGTGCCCTGAGCCTGGCACCGATGGAAATGGCAGAGGAGGGAAAAAGAGAGCAGAGGGACCAGGAATGAAGAAAGCCTTCCCAAGGCTCGGCATAACCACGCAGCACACAAGCTCTGTAGCTATTTCTGCAGCTTCCAGCCTGCCTCCGACCGGTCCCCAGCACAACCAGTGCACCCGAGATAGCCCAGCAGTGCCAACCCCCAGTTTCCAGCAGCCCCCAGCACCCTGTGCTGCGAGGAGCACGCAGCCCTGAGCTCTGCCCCGAGGCGGTGGGGCCAAGTGCTGAGCTGGACCTTGTACGGATGAAAAGGCATCGCCCCACGGCAGCTGTGCCCTGCAGTGCACAGAGAGGTCCTGGCCACAGCACCCGGTGAGGCACCAGCTTTGTCTGAGGTGTAAAATCGGTGTTTGAATTTCTTCTGTCTTTAAGCAGGGGCAAACGTGTGTCTCGGTCAGTGCGTGACGGTGTCCCAGCCAGACGCTGCCTCCAGACTGCTGCCTTCCCCAGCCCGCTCCGCTCCGTTTCTGCTCGTATGACGTGCTTTTGGGAACGGCACTCAGCCCCAGGAGTGGCCGCATCCTGACAGCAGGAGAAACCATCTGTGTGCAAACTCCTTTGCAATGTTAGAAATATTTGGTATCAGTTTTTGTGCTCAAATACACCTCCAAGAGCTGCCTCATGAACGAATAGTGCAGATGTCGCTCTCCACAAACAGCCCAAGGCACCGTCTCTCTCTGCCCACTGCTGCCCTCAGGACTCACTATCTTCTCCTTCTCCCAGAAGTACGACACGTCTTCAGCTGAGTCTTTGTGTCTTGGAGGGGTTGGTTGGGGCATGAGTAAGAACCGAAACGTGACTTGAATGACATTGTACACATGGTTGTGTGTAAAAGCACAAGCCGCAGCAGATTTTGAAGATAACAAATGGCCCATAGCTGGTCTCATAAATGCAGGTAGGTTGTTAAAATCCATCCAGCGCTCCTGTCTCCAGCTATGTGATCTATAAGCTGCGCTCCCTCTCCAGCCTACAGAACATGTTGTGCGCTGCCTGCCGCTCGCAGGGTCTCTGCACACCTCCTAACGACAGGCGGTGGGTGATTAACAGGTTGTTGATGAGAGCAGAGCTGGCGTTTGTCGATAATATTCCACAGCGAGACCCACGCAGCCCACATGAAGAATGAGCGCTGCGGGCTGGCGTGCAGCAATACGCAGAGGCAGGCGAACAGCTCGCCTTCCTCTCCCTGCACCCCTCTTCGGCCACGTCCTCCCCTGCCCGCCTGGCTCTGCATCGTCACCAGCCCCCAGGCTCTGCATCGCTGCTCCTTGGGTGGACACTGGCATCAGGGGCCTGAGGACTTGCCTGAGACACCTTCTTCTTGCACAAGTCCCCCATACAGCTCTATCAGCTTCCAGTCTTAGCAGCTCTGCAGCAGCTCAGCTGCCGTGTCCCACCCCAGAGGTGACTGCATGTCGGAGGTGACAGGGACAGTTCTCAGAGCGACTGAAAGGCCCTGCAAACGTCTGGGTTTCCAGGCTGGCTGCAGCAGCGGATGTTTCCACTCCTGGCTAAATGCAAAGGAGCCACTCGGCACTGGCACTTGCATGTGGAGAGCTGCCGAATCGCTGAACCAGTCCAGTGCCAGAGGTTGTCATCGCTTTTGGCCTCACCAAGTCCAGAAGTGCTGGATATCATGGTGGCATTTCTCCATTCACCAGACCTTCCTCAGGTCTCTTTCTTTCCAGGCCATTTTACTTGAGGTAGCCAACACCCTGAGGGCAACACCATCCGCCTTTGAAAATGCTTCCTATCGAGGACATCGACAGGGGCCTGACGCATCAATATGCATTGACCAGGGCACGCGTGGGCAGCGTCCGCAGCCCCAGTGACACACAGTGAGTCGCCTGCCCCGCTCCACAAATGACTGAATGGCACCACCAGGAGCCACCGCTCATGATAAACTGCTCCCTGGTCACCAGCCTACCCAGTGCCACCATATTGCTGAGGCCAGCAGGCAGGTGGATCCAGCGCATCACCTGCAGTGACAGGATCATTCAGCACGGCAGCTAGCAAAGACCTGCAGGCTATCCCCTCCATCTCAACCTCACCACCACCACGTCTAGAAGTGATGCAGCAGCCCAACACAGAGGGCTTCCCCTTGGGGGAGTTCTGAAGGGTCTGCTGGCCCTGAGAGAAAGCAGACATCCATCTCCTCCAGTAGCAGGAAGCCCTGGGTTCCCCAGGCTGTTCATTTTCAAGCTTCCCAGGTGGAGAAAGAGGTTGCATTTAGGGCAGAGAATTATATGCCCAAAACAGGGGCTACAGACCCAAATGCTGGGGGTATGAGCTGCAGAATTTGCTGTGAGCACTGGGTAGGTGAGCAAGGGCTGGTGCTGTCAGAAGCATCCCTGGCAATGACTCATGCCATGGTTCGACACCGATCAGCTTCAGGCAAGCCAAGCCTTTGGAAACAAAAAAAAAAGAGAGAGAGAGAGAAAGTAAATAATGCTCTGGGTTTTTCTGCATCTTTTTTTTCTTTTCTCTTTTTTCCTGGGAAAGCAAGGTCCTGCAAACAAACTGTTGATTGAGCTCAGCCGGCTCACGTTATCTGTGCTCGGGAGCGTGGCACAGCATGCAGTCCCGTCCAACGCTGCAGATTTGCTATCATCCCCTGCCACCCACGTAATCACTTCAGTCACGCCAGGCTCTGCCCCCGCTGCAATTTCACAGCCACTCGGTCAGGGGGAAATCACAGCGATTTGGGCTTGTCTGAAAGCATTACAACAGCATGCTGCCTTTTAAAGGAACACTGGTATGCACAGAGAGGGGTGGCCATGGTGGGACCCTCATAGGGTCCAGAGATCCCCAGTGCTGGAGCTCTCAGATGAGCTTGGACAAGAAAAGGGTGCCGGACCTGGGCTTCTGGGGATGGAAAACTCCCTTTCCTTGCCAGGAGCTCCTCTGAACTGAGGAGGGCCGAGCACATCAGGCTGCGAGGCAGGACCATAGGCTTCAAAGCCTGTCCCTGCCCCAGCTTTCCTCTGAACTGCTCAAAAAAAAGTCTCACGGTTTTGGTTTCTCTCAAAGGTATGCAAGAGATGCTCTGCTCCCTGCCTCTGCGGGTGCTAAGTGCCTGAAGCCCTCACAAATCTCGCGCTTGTCCTTCAGCAGTGGTGTAGACACAGTCAAGCTCGTATCCTGTCATGCTGGTTGATGCTCCTGCACCTCGAATCTCACACTCTCAAAGGCATTTAGAGGCATCCCTTCCAGCAAAATACCAAGGGGAGCAATGCCAAAATGCGCATCAGAGTCAGGGCCAGGACTCACGGCTAAATACCAGCACAGTCGCAGCTCTGGGAGCTGTCAGGAGCCGGTGAGGAAAAGAGGAGGAAGAAGGCTCAATATTTCCATCCACAGCATTGTGGATCTGGTCTTCTCTTGCAGCCAAGCGAAGCCTCGATTTATCGCGAATAGCCACTGGGCTGTGCTGCCAGCACACTGGATTTTTTTAGGTACCTTCTCACGGACGCTGCGTGCTACCTCAGCAAGTAACCTCCGCAAGGGGCCGCGGCAGGAGCCCCACGGCAGGACGTGTGCCCGGGAGCGGGAGGGCTGCAGCTCGCCTGTCCCCAAAAGCCCCCCGATCCCGCTGGCCGGGCACCCCGGCGTCGCGCAGCGCTCGGGCCGCTGTCCCCGCACGCAGAGGTCCAGGTGCCACCTAGCGGCAGGCGGGGCTGCCGGGGGACACACGCACGGCCAGCCTTCCCCCCCTACCGCCGCTTCGGTGCGTGCTCCCCCCTCCCGCCTCCCTGCACCCTCCGTTCCCCCCCCGTGCATCCTCCTCCTCTCCCCACCGCCACGCGCCGCCTTTTTCCCATTGCCACATATTTTTCCCACGCCTGCGCATCCTCCCTTTCTTCCCGTTCAGGTCTGGGCTGGGGCCACCTCCGCCTGGGACTGTCACAGCGCATCATGGAGAAGGCTCTAAGGGCAGGGGACAGCAAAGACCCCGAAGGACCTGCCTCATCCCAGGCTCACGAAGCAGGGAGATGGTTTTGCAAGGGGACTCTATGTCCCGCTTGGGCACCTGTGGGTCTCCGTTGTCACCTCTGTGCTTTACTCCCCCAGAGATGCCCCCAAGGAGGGTCTTGCTTACTCCATAGCACCAGGGATGCAAGAGAGACCCCCGCAACAGGGGGCTGTTGGCCCACCAACAGTTCCCCAAGGACGTCTTTGGTGGGACCCCGTCGGCGGCGAGAGCCACGAGGGGGCTCCAGGAACCCATCTGAGCCAGAGGAGAGATGCTGGGAGCAGAGCTCGCATCTCCTGCAGGATGGAAGAGATGCCAGGAGCACAGCTCACAGCTCCTGGAAGATGGGCTCTTCTCCAGCAGCCAGGGTGAAGGAGAGCAGGAGAGGTCGCAGCTCTGTACAGCAGCAGGACCTGCCAGGGTTTTTGCTTCTGTCGTCACGCCAAGGAGCAGTGCGCATGTTGCAGTGGGCACAATACAGTACCTGAGAGAGGCTGTGGCATGGGCTGTGCTGGATCAACTCAGGGAAGAGCAGGGACACAAGCTTTTGCTGGACGCTGATGTTCAGTGTACAATCATTTACACCAGCTGTGGATTCATCCCACAGCTTTATTCCTGCAGGGCCAGATTTATTCCTCACAACTGTTTTATCACTGTCTTACTCCACTGAGTGCAGGGTGTTATTTCCAGGAGGTGAATCTGGCCCCATGATTAAAGAACTGCCTTGGACAACACTGCTGAGCTCTCTCCTTGACAAGCACCATGGGCGCACAGAAGTAGCTCCAGGGACCATCTCTTCAAGGATGGGAGCAGTAGATGAGAAAGCAGGTCCAAACCCGTCTGCCGGTTTGTCACAGTTTAATTCAACTCTCCCACCAGCACCTGGGAAAAAAACACTTCTTGTTAAAGACTCTGTGTGCCCACTCCTGTTGCTTTGTGGTCAGGACTCAGATAACATGTACACAAGTCCCCCCGGTAAGGTGGGGATAAAACTTGACATCCCTGGCATCACTGATAGCCATGTGTAACCGGAGGTCGCACCAGGTCAGAGGCATGGTGAACCTTGTCTGGCACCCTGCCTGGCCAGCACCAGATCCTCCTCTCAACGACCTTTTTTTTAACCTTTACTCTTGATGTACACCACTTCACACAGCCTGTGAGGGGCCAGGCCGTGAAGGACCCTCCTCTTGCTCAGAGAAGGCTTTGCAGTCGGAGCAGATTCTCCACCTTCCCTGGCCGTTACCTCTCCACCTCCCCGCTCTGCAGCACAGGGTTATATCGCTGGAGGCTTGGGATGAGCTGGAGTGCCAAGCCAGGCTGCTTGGTGGCACAGACCCAGGAGAATGACATCTGCATGCAGAGCCTGGCTGGAGGTCACCCAGCCCGAGAACAGGCGCAGCTCTGCGGCAGAACAGCAGCTGCCGCGCGAGGTTGGCTTCCCAAGCATGCCAGAGGGGAATGATTTGGAAGAGGTTCCTGGAGGCTGGAAGGTGAGCGGGCAGCGCTCGTAGGAGGGATGTTCACAGCACCTGAGCAGTCAGCTCTGAGGGCTGCCGATGGGTCTGCGCTGACATGCCTCGGGTGCATCCTCTCCTGCCCTCCAGGGCCTATGGGGTCAGTGTGGATGCTTTAAACTCATGCTATGCCCAGCAACATGGGCCAAAATCACATTGAACTTGCATTGCCACTGCACATGTCGCGGTCCAGCCTCGCAGTACAAACACAGACTTTGACCCTCAGTGATCTAGCTTGAAAGAGGCATCAGCCAGCAAAAAAAAGAAAAATGTCACTTGAGACTTAAAGCTGCTCCTGAATTACAGGAGCTGCTCCAAAAAGCTATAGAAGGCTGTCATGGTGGAAAAATGAGTGTATGAAGGACCCACCCTGCTGAACAGGCAGGGAAAAAATAGATCACAATGTATTCAGACAAGAGCACGCTTGCCTGCAAAAATAAAGCCCTGCATTTGACACATTGCTGAGCTATTAATTAGTTTGATCAGCTTGCCTGGGTGTGTTAACATGAGTGAGAGCTGGTGTTTGTACAGTGTTAAGAGCTGTTAAAACTTCCCAAATGGAGATACAAACAACGGCAGACTGAGATCTCCCCTTTGCCCAAAGCCTTTCTGCTATTCTTCTAGTGCTTTTCCACTCATATTTTTCCATTTTACTTGACTGAGTCTCCTAGGTGCCATTTCTTCCCTAGTGCAGAACCAGAGACCCAGGGGAGCAAGAGAAGCGGTTTCTGCGCTGAAGGCCAAGGAACTGTCAGCCCCCAGAACACAAAGGCAAGAAATGGAAAAACCGCTCTATTTTCTTCCCCCCAGATCCCCTCCGTCCCAGCTTCTCAGGGGCTGCACATTGCTGAAGGGGCGGGCGGGGGGCTGGAGTTACCATTGCCCCTTTAATGGCAGAGCCTGGGGAGTCCTGGGAGGGCTGGGAGCTGCTGCTGGAGGCCGGTGCCAGCACATCCTTGTCTCCCTGCCCCTTGTTCGTGTGTGCGTTTTAACGCACCGCATGTGTATCTGCGCCTGCCAGGGGATGTCTGCAGGGTTTACGTTAACCAGCTCAAGCTGAAGTTGGTAAACAGCTATTAAAGTTTTGCTCTTAATGTCTCCAAGCCTGCCATTTCTGGATGAGAGGGTCACTTACATCCTTTGGCTCCCTATGGGCCGCCTTCTTGCTGGCAGCCCTAAGAAAATCTTCGGACTGGTTGTGCAGACAGGAGGGGTTTGGGTTTGTTTGTTCCTGGAGCAGGGAAGGGAAGCAAATCTCCCTTGGCTTGGGAGTGTGCAGGTCTTTACCTGCTTCCTCGCCAGGAGGGAGCCAGGCTTCAAACCTGCAGCTTTGGCATTTAAAGTTCTCTCTCCCGACCAGAGTCCGCATCTAAAGCTGCTCTTTTGCCCTTGGACGAAATGCTGAATCGAGCAATTGCTGAGCTTTGCAGGAGGTTCAGAGCTAGGTCTCGCCTTTATGCCAACTGCCACAACTAGAAAGTTTCTTGAAAACCAGACTGCAGTCCCAAGCCCTGCATGGCTCAGAGCGGAGAAGTTGAAATCGGGTCCTGAGCGCGGCTCCCGGCTGCAGCACCCATCTCCACAGCATTTAGTTCTGCGCAGGTTTTTTTTCACACGTTCTTGCCTTCTGTTTTTGCTGGAGGCTCCGTCCCTATTGAGAGGCAGATTTTAGCCATCTGGCAAAGCAGCCTGTTAAAAAAAAAAAAAAAAAGAAGAAGAAGAAGAAGAAGAGAGAGAAGAAAACACAATGTGCATGGGCACACACACACAAAACTCTGGAGATTAGGGAAGACAAAAACTTCACTGAATCCCGCTGCAGTTGCCGGAGAGGAGAGGAGAGGAGAGGAGAGGAGAGGAGA
>VXAL01016082.1:184840-217466 GCA_013399475.1 Chauna torquata | reverse complement strand
TTTCACATGTGCTTTTGCTTCCCCAGTACTTTCTCCAAAACATTAAGATTTGCTGAAAACTGTTAGGCTGGTTTGAGAAAGAACGCTGTAAGATCAGAAGAAAAGTGTTTTTAAGTTATCCGGGATAATCTGTAGGACATTCTAGCATACAACAAGGTAGTAAGGAAGTGTCAGAGAGACCAGGTACAGCTAGGTTTTAGGAGACAGAAGCCCTTGCCTCATTTTTAGATCTGTATAGAGACCACCACCACTAGATATTTGTTACATTTCTAGAGACATCTATCATTGATGGTTTTACTTGGCCGTTTCAACTCACATTCATTATCAGAAGTGTGTCTATTTTCAATTTATTTGCAGTGTCTACTAGATTTGGACTTTATATGCTTCCAGTATTAGCCCAACTGACAACTTTTAGATTCATTTCTGACCATCTAGTAAAGGTATGGAAAACAGAATTGCTTTAAGGAACTGCACACAAAGCAACTGGTATGGTTCTCTGTATTATCTTCTGCCTTGCTTATGGCAGGCACAAGCTGTCAAAATCACAGGTAGACATATATGCCTTTCTTCATTCTATGAATCTGCATTTTATTGTGTCTACTATGGTTACTGTATCAGCTTCCAGTCTGCTGAAAAGGCCTCCTGGCTACACATAAAATTAAGCAGTAGTTGTGCTGCCTAACAGAAATAAGGTTGTCAGCATTCGAATTTTTTCTTTAAATAAGAGGGTACAAACTTTGCAGTCCTCTGCTACAGTTAATTTACGAAGCATTAAAGAAATTAACACTGTGATCCCAAAACTAGGAAAAGAAAAGCAAAGACAACAATTTCTTTATTCACAGTTTGAAGTAGGTTGTTTTTTCTTTATTTAAAAGGAGTAATATTTTTCTTAATTGATTAATGCAATCAAAACCAAAGTTAGAAAGCTCATCTCTTTCCTCATTCTTCTCTTCAAATTTCTCCTTAATTGCTTTCATCAGCTTTTGTTAGGTCCTCTGGGGCTGCAGGACCAACGCAAGCCAACATGCACTTTTCCATTGGGTCATAAACCCTGACTAGATGACAGTTAACCCCACTGGCCAACTTGTTGAGGAAGGGCCACAAAAACATTTATCATTCAAGACTAGTATGTTTGAATGCATTTCAAATATTATTTATGCCCTGCAGCAGTTTTATAGCTCTTCACAGGAAAGCCTACTTATTCTGTAAACACCCACTATTTCACTGAGGACAGTTTTTCCTCAAGGTGCCTTCATTCTCCAGGTGCCCCCAAGTTGACTCTGCACAAGTGATGCAGCTACTTTATTGTAAAAAGTCTAAGCTATCATGCCTTTGTCAATAATGAATACTGGTACTCAGATACCTATTACTACTTTAAAAGGGCAATTTCATTATTCTTGGTTATTGGAGAGGCTTGTCCTTCAAAAACAAGTTTGGAGGACTTTCTTCTCCACAAAGATCTTCATGAAACAAAGCCATATCACATTTGTACATGATAGCGAAAGATGTGCATTTGAATGTCTAGTGTCTCAGACATGCCTGCATGTTGGCATTTTCAAGATAATACAGGACAACACACATTCAGAGTAATCAAGAAAATTTAATTACCACATTTCATAAATTAGTTTCTTCATGATCATTGCCAGTTAGCTCACTGATCTGTGACTGCACTATTCCATTTTGGTCTTTTAAAACTTATCAGTTCTAGTAGTTTTTTTTTTTTTTTTTAAACAGAAAAAACATCTCTAACCCATTTCAGTAAGAAATAAAATTGTTCCTGCTTGCACAATACTTAATAATGTGCAAGCTATATACCAATATGCCAATGACTACAGAAGCAAGGATAAAACAAATTCAGATTCATCAATACCACCAATGAGGTTGGCTTTCCTCACCCCCAGTGTCCCTTTCCCATTTCTTGTCTAGCTTTCACTAGCCAAAACAATTTAGAATTAGCATGATCCCCAAAGAAGCAGAAAACAAGACAGAAAGCACTTAAATGAGACAACCAAAGTTACAATGGACTTTTTCCTCTCATCAGCTTTAAAATATTATCTTCAGAAGCATTTCCACAGAGAGCTGAATTACTTAGAAGAAAAACAAGAAATCAAAAGTACAGAGTGTTTTGCTGAAATACATGATGCGCAGCCGTATATGCAAATGGTCTGAGTATCTGTTGAATGGTACTGTTTAACTTCAGTGATACCACAGCAGACCCAGAGGAACCTGAAGTAGTTGCAGATTTAGGAGAAAACAGGTTCATGGTGAGACAGCCATATTGTCATTTTCTGTAGTCTTATGCAATTACCGTACCTCCACCCCATTCCCAAAAAGTTAGTGCGGAATGTGCTTTTACTACTATCATACCACAAAATCTAATTAAGCCACCCTCGTCATCCTGCAGATGTGCATTAAACATTCTTATCACAAAGAGTGGATATATTTCCAATGCGGTTAGAGAGAAAACATGAGAAGTTACTCATTCAAACACAACACACAGTTAAGAGATATAGCATTTTCCTGGGAGTGGGGAAGAATATCACCTTGGATAATTCCTATTATTGCAGGAATGGCTTTTGTGCTGGACATTATCTGACAGAATACTTTACCATAGTGCCATCTAAGACACAATCTTTTTGATGAAAGCATACATGCCATATGAATAACTACCAGAAACAAAATGACCAGAGCTAACGTTTGCGATCTGCTTATCCAGATGTATTTTGTTATATCATAACAATTGTTTTTCCTTTTCCCGAACACAGGAGCCAAAGGGTTTTTTGGGTGTGGGTTTTGGAGTGTGTATGTTTTTAAATTGTAAGATTTCATTTCTCTAGAAACAAGTATCTTACATTTATTTTACCAGATTAGTACTAATCTACTCAAACATTATTGTAGACAAAACAGTAGAGTTAAGTAAGAATTATGAAAAGCATGACAAAAATCGGGAGTATTTGAAGTCACCTGTCCTGTGAAACACCATCTTCATTTATTTTAGCTCTTGTGCACTCCTTGTGCATGGTTCATTACTAAAACAAAGCTCGCAGCTAGCAGCATTTATCTGTCTCCTCCCAAGCGTGCTCTTAAGGAGCATGTCCCTGCCTCTTGTTGATAATATTTTGCCATTAGGCAGGAATCTTTGAAAGAAAGATAAGGACCATCTTTCCTCTCAGCTGCCCCATTTATTCACAGAAACTAGTATATGAAGAGGAAAAATACTTGAAATAGTCTTTTGGGAGAAGAACTGAAATGTAATCAAGTTGGTATGGTTTACATTTAATAAGCAACACTTATCACGACCAGTATCTGCACGTCGTTTTACTGCCTCAGAAGGGTTTACAAGCAACTAGTTTATCACTGTGGGATTTGCTGTTCAGCTCAGACCCAGAAGAGGTATTTCCGCTCCCCCCAACCCCATGGACAGGAAAGCCTCTCCTGGGAAACATCAGGCAGACCTAGGCGTTCTGGTATTTTAAACAGCTGTAAATATGCTTCAAGTCTCTAGAATTGTAACAGACCCAAAAGCAATCTTCAGCTCCCTCCTGCCCAACCAATGAAGTCTTGGGAGTCGAACGCTGACAGACTGGAGAATCACCATGCAGCATTTCCAAGGATTAGCCACAGTTTGCATGCTAAATAACCAAATAAGCATCAAACAACATTAAAGTGTTAGCGTGTGGAAACTCTTTAATGCCACCTACTTTTTCCCCTTTCTGAAAGCTACAGAATGAGAAAAGTTTCAGTCAAAAGGTAAACTCAGTTAATTGGTAAATTTTGTGGCTTTCCATCTATTTTCTGGAAGGTACAAAATTCACTTAAGCATCAAAACAGCCACTGCTATTTGAGGAAATCCCAATTAACATTTCAAAGAGACCTCTGTCACTCATTTTCATCTTACCACAGCATATTTCAAAAAAAAAAAATCAAAAACAACAACAGAACACCACCCCCAAAACTCTACAGCTGTGTGTAAATAATACTCCGGACTCCATTATTTTCATATATCACCACTTAGGACGAATGATAGAAAAATGAGGCTGTACCAATCTTAAGCTTCCTCAACAGGAATTTTCTCCCACAAAGGCACTGGTGTGCCTTTGGATCATGACTCAAATGGGCTGAACTATTTCTAGTCTTATCTATTACCAACAGAAGTAAACTGTCAGTTAATCATGTCCTGTTAGAGTATTATTATTGCCTACCATTGAGCTGATGAGTTGGGAGCCTGGTAAGTTTGCACATGTTAGATGAACAGAAACATACATCAAGTGTGCAGACTCATTCTTGTCCTTGTCTATTTACTTATGGGTTAATTAGACCTTCTTTATACGTCTATTTTTGCCATGTTTAGTTAAATATGATACCCACAAGCTCCTCTATCTCCAAAGTCCTTGCTAACAACCTGCCAAATTTAACTGGAATGTCCTACAGAATTATTCCTAAGAAAAATTCAACAAGAGCATACCTGTGGATGTATGCATACACACAACCATTAGCATCATCCTTTCATATGCATTTCCATAATAGGGCAGCTGAGCACAAAAGTAAATTCATTCAAGCATGCCCTGATATTGCTGAGGTTTTCCTCACCAAGACATTTCCTATACAGGAACGTGGTATTCCCCCCCCTCAAGTACTTATTTTCCCTGTTAAACAACCAATTGACAACACTGATGGTTTGGTTGAGAACAAAACTTAAATTTCTCTGAAATTTCAAAATGCACAAATAAATGTTGATATTGTATATACTGAAAATCCACATTGCAGGAAGTCCCACATCTCACTTGAACTGATTTGAAGTAGCGTGCTGAGCACACGCGATTTTGGTTGTGACAGAAATACCACCACCTGGGGAAGTTTTGTTTCTCAATATCCATGACAGGGTTGGGGTGGGTCACGCGGGGAAGCAAAGTTTTGCTCAAAACCACTTGAAGGGAGTGGAGAAAGTTGCCCAGTCTAAGTGGTCCTAGCCACTTTTCCTTCCCACCCACCTCCCGCCCCCCCTGTACCTTTTTGTATTATTTTCATGACACTGTTCCCAGATTAAGCATGTTTCTGACACATTGTAGAGCTACATGACCAATGTAACAGCTAGCGAGGTCATGTTGCTCATGAAGATTATTTCTTTGGTACTATTCAGTAGTGCCATAAGGAAGCCCAAACATGAACCAAACTGAAGGAAGAATTCTTCACACAATCTGCCTTTGTATTTATTACATTTGCTGCAGCAGAGCTTGCCCTGCCTCAGCCCGGTCCCAAGGCATCTGCCTGGCATACTCCTGCCAACTGCAGCACATCCCCACAGTGCATACATTCAGCAAGGAGACAGCACAGGGCCATGTGAGTGCAGCACCGGCCCAAGCCAGCGCTGACTGCTCTCCACCTGCAGAGCTCCGCAGTCCTGCCCAGGAGCTTTGTCCTCACCTGGCTTTAACAATTCCCTCTCCCTCAAATATACTGCTTGCAGCCGTTTTGCTAACACTGTTTGAAGAAACTCAGCATAGAGAAGGCATCCTTAGTATACAGTTATTTTTAAGCAAAACACTAGTGCCCTTCACGTAGCAGCTTTCCCCCTTGGGAGTATCACTAGGAAAAATCCAGGTAAGGAAACAACTGAGAAACTGACTAATAAGAACATAGTTAAAAGTTTAAATATGAACATTTGTTATGGAATTTAAGTCATTTTTCTTCAGCTTCAAAAAAGCAGAAGCTGCATTTAGAAGCTTCCCCCCTCCCCAGCTGGAGTGAAAGGTATACTCCCATACTAATTTGTAAAATAAACTTTAACAAATGCCCAAGCCCAAATTTTATGTATATTTTTGTGTAAACTAACAGAAAATTAACCATCACCTTTACGGCCTAAATAATTGAGTTGGGACAATCATAAGCAATCCCAAATTCAGTGCCAGCTTTTGAGCAAAGACAAGGTACACCTGCAGAGCACTCGCAGTATGCATTGCATGTCTTCCTCTCCCAGCTCCTCTCCAGACCATGAGAATCGCTTCCCTAGTTCTCCTAACAAAAAGATCCAGTCTTCTGTGTCCTCAGGCAGTCAGACAAATCCCCTGAGCAAGAAGGTCCTAAGAATGAAGGTCAAATGAAATGAATTCAAGTGACATACATGCCAGCTGTTTATACTGCAGAGCTGAATAAATGGACTATTACCTCAACTCTCATCTTCTTGCTTATTTACAAAGAATCATTTGGCAGAGAATGAAGTACACTTCAAATGCAGCCATCAGCCTCTCTCCAATAGGTTTCACAAACTGTTTTATACTGACAGTCATGAGGTATTTATTTTTGGATAAGTGTCCCAATGCAGGAATGGATAAGGATATGTTGAGTGTGAAGGGTCTCATTCACTGGGGCAAAAGGCCATATTTGGCTACTATAATCTCACGACTAGCCAGACACCGAAAGCCACATCAAACATTTCATAAACGTAAGCAGCACACAAGAAGCTTCAGCAGGGTGGTCAGCAAGACAGGAACCCATAAATCAGTCTGTGGCCACAATACGGGAACTGGTGGTTATAAGCACATTAAGGGGGTTTGGAGATGAAATGGTAAGAAGCCAACTCATTATAATGACAAACAGCACCTAGATGCAGGAACATCTGCTCATGGAGTTGGACACCTGCCCTTGCAAACAGGTACTGTTCTCAGCCTGCAGACATAACAGCCACATATCTGCACAAGCATCCTGGTACAGAGACAGCTGGTATCCCAGCCAGCAGCAGTGGTGTAAGCTCAGCTCAGCCTGATAGCACTTGAACCCTTCAGTGCAGGGCACTCTGGTCCTGTGTGCTACAGTAGTAAAAGGAAATATTTTCTTGTAAGATGCTAGAAAAATGCAATGAAAGTCCATCCTCCCTTCCCACAATTAGTGATCGGTTATAGTTAAACTTGTGGCTCCATCAAATCAATGTTACAGCAGAGGAAGAACCACTGATGACAAATACGAAGTCTAGGAACAGAAAAGCATAGTAAAAGGTGACGTACAAGCAGTAAAACTGAAGAGAGTTGGCTCAAGCAGAAAACCAAGTAGGAGGGGCTGAAGACAGAGTCCAGGAATGTTAAATGAGACAGCCCAGAAAGGGCTGATAATTAACAAGCTCTTAGGCAAGGTCTACAAGAGGGCTCAAGAGCACATGCCTCTGACAGGTATTGATTTCAGGGAATAAATACTGCCTTTTGAACAAATGGTGAGTAATGGCTTCCATCTGGAAAAGATGCTCTTAAGTTCTTTAGAAGAGGTTTTTTAAAGAATAAATAAAAGTCCAGAAACCAGAATGCCTGTTCTTTAAAGTGCTTGATTTAACTAGATGTGAAAGTATCCTTATTAGGGTCCACTGAAGGCTAGAAGCAACACATGGTTAATCATGCCATTAAATGAAAGGAGTAGCTTTCCTCAGGATACTTTGACTAGTCAGGAGGTTGAGGCTCCATACCTGGTTGTTCAAACCAGACACCCTAGATTATGCCATGCAATACATTATTTTTGCATCATCTACATGTCTTCAAGCAAGTAGTATTGAGAAAAGTTGGGTATACAATTGTGGTCTTAGAAGTGCTTAGCAGCAGGAGAATATGAAGACAGTTACAATTATGGAAGTAGCATAATAGCTGCTTATTTCCCAGAATTCATTCAAATCTAGAAGGACTTGGCAATTTTCTGTCAAGTACGTTCAGGAACCCAGTTATGGTTCCAGATGACAGCAGTTCATTTAGGAGTGGGACATTACAGTAAGAATGAATAAAAGGCATCTTTAGATGACATGAAGTCATTACGAGGAAAAAGCTAAGGGGATCCAAGAAAATGACTGTCGGAGCACTGAACCAATTCAAGGACTGAGACTGGAATTACTGTGAAGTTACTTTCAGTAGTGACATGACCCAGCTATGCCTCAGCTGACGTAACAACAAGAAGTCAGAGATACTTGCATATCTTCTCAAGCATGACCACCCAAAAGCAGGTTGAAGTGAAGCCATTATTCCTCCCACCCTGGAGAGAAACAGCAGCAGTAAGCGGCAGTCCTGGATGAGCTCCCTCCCCACTTCCAGAATTGGATTATTAGAACCAACACACACCAAGAACATAGCTTTCAGTGCTTGAAGTTGAGCTTTAAGTTCCAATTATATTCAAAACCCATTTTTAAAAATGGAATTGTGATTTTTGAATGGAACTGAATTGTGCTCCCTCCTCGTCTCACCTCTCCATCCTCATCGTTTAAGTGTCAATACAAACTCAAAGATGGTTTACTCAGTCACAAGAGTTTTCCTGCTACTGGAAAAAAACACACAGTATGACTACAGTTTAAGCGTAGGTCTTAATCTGTAACTGAAAGCCAGAGACAAAAAAGCTTCATAAAGCTTTTGTTACCATTGGGGAAAAGCTGCAAATGCTATAAATAAGAGAAATAAAACCCTCTCAGATTACCTTCTTTTAAGATTAGCAGAGACAGATGCCCACAAATCACAGACAGCAGGCAAACACAAAGCTAATCAGTAAATACAATGCCCACATAGTTGATATTTAAATGTGGAGCTTAAGCTACAATGAACTAATGCCCTAAATTCATTTTAGCCTGCCAGGTATAGCAGCTCAGTTTGTATTTCTGGTTGCTCTGTTAGAGTTGTTTACTCTCAAATATCAACGTAAATTATCCAGGCCTAAGCATTTTGTAGATTTGCATGTCAGTCACCTCAAAGAGCATTCCTCACAAATATCTAAGTCATCACAGAACTTCATATAAACAAAGATACATGGGATTAAGATGCTTGTAAACTACTCTAATTCCTTTTCTTCTTAAGAATGTTATTTTGTTGATAGACTAAAACATTTTTTTTTGTAAAACCTGACTGCTTTGGAAACAGTATGGTAGAAATATATGCAACAGCAAAAACTTCTGCCTCTCTAGCAAAAGTCTAAAAAAAGTCAAACCCAAAAAGCCTATTTCCATTCAACCTACAGTCTGATTTTCTTGAGTAAACCTGCCCATCGGGCTCATGATAAAGACTAAACCTAAAATAACATTACAAATAGCTCCACTGAGCTTGCAGCAAATTATGACTTTTATAGGTGCAAGGGGAAAGCAATTTTTATGGTAACACTAAAATGACTGGTAGAAAACACTATAAAGCTTGCTGCTGCTTGATAAAGAAGTGCTCTGTATTTAAGAAGTGAAGAAAGGTGTGCGCAAGTATGTATAAGAAATAACGGAAATGGTAACTTCTAGATTTGTTTTGTTTTCTAATAGCTAGACATTCTTAAATGTGCATTTCTGGAAAACAGGAACTGAAAAAGTTCAAAGTTTCTTATGCTTGTAAGAAGTACAAGACACATGCAATATCTGTCATAGTTTGAAGGCTGTAATAAAAGGTTCCACTTCCAAATCCAGAACCAGAGTTCTAAGTTCACCCAAATCCTTTTACATAAGCAAAACCCAACACCCTGTAATATTAAAGTTGTAAACATTCCTTAAATACTCTAAAACATTATTGTCCACTACATAGAGGATGGCTGCTTAAAGTCCTTGGGAATGAACATTTTTATATCAGTGCTTTTGAGAAATTCCTCTTTTAGCAACTAATCATCACTAAAACCAGACTCCACACAAATCTAGTTCTGCAAGAGTTTACTGAATATCTAAGCAACCTGGGTCCAACTCTACAATAGCACCCCACACTATTGCCATTGAAAGAGGAAGGATTTTCCTCCAATTCTTAGAGTACCGAATGACAAAAAAACAGCAAACATTGTTTTCCTTTGTATTTAAATAAAATGACAGAGAGGAATCCAAAGATGAAGAAAACATGGTTTTTGAGCACCCTTACCATAACCTGGCAAGCTTGAGAAGCATTCTACAAAATTTTATACCAAAATAATCCAAAATATTTGCTGTTGTAATTTTTTTCTTGTGTGTTAGGTTTGGGTTTTCATAAGCATGCAAATTTGAGGTTGCATTAGAAAGTAAAGAACAGCAGAGTTATGACAGCAGGTGTCATTACTTCTACTCTTCACCATTTTTCACCAACACATCTGCTATCTTGTATAAATCTGATCAGCAGACCTGCTGAGGAAATATCCTCCCTCTAACAGACTTATGATATTGAATTCTGAGACTTCAATATATATATAGATATATACATAACGAAAATAATAATATTAAACAAAGATTTTCACCTTTTCTTATTGTGATGAATTATCAATATCATGCCTTATCAAACACATGTAACATTATCTAAAAATAAAGTTGATATGGGCTGTTGTGCCATATTCAGCTTTTATTCTCTCTCAATAGCTATATCTAATATCAAAAATTGCCAGATGAACAGATGTCCTTCCATTTTTGCCTCCTGATTAATAAATGTTCTGCAACTGTAAAAGCTGGCCAGTGCTGACTACACCCTTTTCTAGTTCCCTTTTGCAAAAGGGCACCCTTCAAATACTGGCAGTAGTTACTGCCTGACAGTTGTAACGCTTTCTGATCAGTTTGTTTGGGGACTTCTTATAAAAGTCTACCTGAAACACCATTTAAACCAGAAAAATAAACACTAAATTAACTCTTAGAGGAAAGGTTTGCATTTCAGACCACTTCAAAAATTCATCTCATCCATGTTGCATGATCATCTGCACTGTGTATGCGAAAATCAGTACTGAGCAAGTACTGTCCACTAAGGCCAGCAAGTATAGCTGTCTAAAATTATTTCTAAACAGATTTCAAGTTTTGCATTCACATTCTATTACATATTAGCAGTTTCTGGGTGGACATTGAAAGCCTCTGAAAATTGCACAAAATTGCACTACACGCTCAGAGAAACAAACTTAGTTGCACAGATTCTGAAATAGTTCAATTATGTCTTTAATCTATGCAAAAAGCATGAAATAGATCAGCAAACACAAGTAACAAGCCAGCATGACACAGTTACTCCAGAACAGTCCGTGCCAGCTCAGCTTCTCCAGAGAAAAATTCAACACATTAGTAATTAAGCTAAGTACTAAGCAACTTGAACACTGAGTTTTGGCAATACATTTTACTGTAGGAACGCATATTTTAGAGAGTCGGTTACTCCTGGGGAAGCCGATGGCTGAAAAATGATATATAAAGTTAAGACTAATCTTTTCCATTTCAAACGGAACTCAGGTTCATCACTAAGATGTGGGATCCATATGAGAAGTGCAACTACTTAGTTTACCAATGATAATGAAAAACATATGAAGCACCCATGTCTCTTAGTGACCATACCACTGGAAACATTTAACTCATCTACGTACACTTCTAACCGATTTTCATAGAATCAAAGAAAGGTTTGAGTTGGAACAGACCTTAAAGCCCATCGAGTTCCAACCCCCCTGCCACAGGCAGGGACACCTCCCACTAGACCAGGCTGCCCAAAGCCCCATCCAGCCTGGCCTTGAACACTTCCAGGGATGGGGCACCCACAACTTCTCTGGACAGCCTGTTCCTGCGCCTCACCACCCTCTGGGTGAAGAGTTTCTTCCTAATATCTAATCTAACTCTCCCCTCTCTCAGTTTAAAGCCATTCCCCTTGTCCTATCATTATCTGCCTGAGTAAAAAGTCTCTCCATCTTTCTAAAGCCTCCTTTAAGTATTGAAAGGCCGCAATGAGGTCTCCCCAGAGCCTTCTCCTCTCCAGGCTGACCATCCCCAGCACATGCCTTAACATTCCCTCCAGGTGGATCTGTTCCAGGATCTTCCCAGGCACAGAGGTGAGGCTCACCAGCCTGTAGCTCCCCAGGTCCTCCTTTCTACCCTTTTTAAAAATGGGAGTGATGATTCCCTTTTTCCAGTCACCAGGGACTTCGCCTGACTGCCGGGACTTCTATAGTATGATGGCGAGTGGCTCGGCAACTGCGCCAGCCACTTCCCTCAGGACCCTGGGATGCATGGCAGCCGGCCCCAGAGACTTGTACCAGCTCGGTTTCAGCAGGAGGTCTCGAACCTGCTCTTCGCTTACAGCAGGAGGGACTTTGCTCCCCCAGCCCCTGCCTAGAGGGGCAGGGACTCCAGAGACACGGGAAACCTGACTGCCAGTGAATCCTGAGGCAAAGAACTTGTTGAGTACCTCAGCCTTCTCCATGCCTGTCATTACCACTTCTCTCTTCTCATTTATCAGAGGGGGTGCACTCTCCTTGGCCTTTCTTTTCTGCCTGATGTTCCTACAGAATCCCTTCTCATTATTCTTCGCATCGCTTGCCAAGCTCAGTTCCATCTGTGCCTTGGCTTTCCTGATCCCATCCCTACACATCTGGACAGCATCCCTGTACTCTTCCCGTGCCACATGTCCCTGCTTCCACTGCCTCCGCATTTCCTCACTACACCTCAGTTTGACCAGCAGCAGGTCCTTGCTCATCCATGCCCATTTCCTGCCTTCCCTGCTTGCTTTCTTACACATGGAGATGGAGAGTTTTTGCACTCTAAGAAAAGTGTCCTTAAAGAGCTACCAGCTCTGCTCAGCTCCTTTGTCTCTAAGGACAGTGTGCCAGGGGATTTCATCCACTAGGTCTTTAAAAAGCTGGAAGTTTGCTCTTCAGAAGTTCAGGGTCCTGACTTTGCTCTTTGCTAGGCCCATATTCCCTGAGATCACAAACTCAACCAGGGCATCGTCACTGCAGCCCAGACTGCCTCCAATCTTAACCTCTTTAATGAGTTCATCCGCATTAGTGAGCGCCAGGTCCAGTAATGCTTCTCCCCTGGTTGGTTTATCTGATACCTGGACCACGAAGTTATCCTCAACACACTCCAGGAGTCTCCTGGATTGCTTACAGCCTGCTGTGTAGCTTTTCCAGCAGACATCCAGGTGGCTGAAGTCTCCCATCAGGATGAGAGCCTGTGAGCATTGATGCTTCTTGCAGCTGAAGCAGAAAGGCCTCATCAACCGGCTCCCCTTGATCACACTGCCTGTAGTAGACCCCAACCACAAGGTGTCCTTTATTGGTCCAGTCCTCAACTTTTACCCACAAACAGTTCCTTCTTCTTTTTTAATGATTTAGCAGTATTGGCAGAGGGAATTAGCGTAGCTTAATTTTCCCCAAAAGGGCTGAATGAAAACATCAGCAGTTATTTAAACAATATTCATCCTGCTTAACTAAACCTACTGAAATTATATGGTCCCTACTTATGTGTAGGAAGTTAAAGGTAACAGAAGTATAGTTGCAGATGAGGGGAAAAAAGCAAACATTAAACCCTTCAGAAACCAATAAACAAATGCACTTTGATGTTACATATCACAGAAATACAGTATGTTCACTTGAAAACTGGGAAAATATCCTGGCACTTAAACAAGTGTAGTCAAAGTCATTGATTTCCAATCTCTACATTACAAGTGACAGAATAAAGACAATGACAAAAAGAACAAGCTCACATTTTCTGGATGAAGCTCTGCTATAAAATGGTGTTTTCAACACACATATGCTAGGTAACAATGGCAGGAGAAGATATTACAAGATAAAAATGAAGTGCCTCAATGGTCAGGCTGTAAAGCCCTTGCAATATTCAGGGCTACAAAACTGCAAAAAAAAATTGGTTGTTCTCAAACTGCAATCCATAGCCAACCATTGTCATACAGCACTTTCTAGGGATTTAATCAATATATGATTTTAGCTCTTCATTAGAGCTGCTATTATTTTTCTACTAAGAATAGAAGTAAACTTCAAATTTTATCTTTTTCTTTTAACTTTACGTTATCTACTTTCATTTCATAGAACACAGAGAGAATTTGCATCTATGGCTTACTGAAGACAGATGAGCTTAGCAGATCATGCCACTTTGAGTAAGTGAACCAGAATTTGACTCAAATAGCTGCCAGTAGCACAGTCAAATCATTATCCATAATAATCTTAAGGTTTCAGAACTCATATCGCAGTGATAAGGGGATCATAAAAAAAGTAGATGTTTCCATCAAGAAAAAAGTCCATGGATGTCAAGCTCTGCAGTTGTGTTTTGTAGTTTCTGACTGCTTGCTAATTATAAGACAGACATTTGTTTCAGCCTTAGCATCCACTGGTTTGGATGCTTCAAGATGCAGCAGAGAGTAACCTCTAACCCTTGTTGCCTGGGGGATTATATACAATGAAACAAACTAGGAAAAGTTTAATTAATCACTACAATATACTTCTGTCAACGTCTCTTCGGAAGAAAACCTTCTGCTCTTTCAGCTATGTGCTCACATTTGGGACCATAACTCTTGGGGTGGGGAAATGCTTAGCTATGCCCCTTAATTCTGTCCTGATCTAAGCTCTTTTTATAAAGGAACTGATTGGGAAAAAGGTGGCCATTCCACAGAACTCACCTACAAATATCAAAATAAAAATGGATATTTCTATGAAGAAAAAAGAATGGTGTTGTATTTCATGTGATTAGCACCATATACTCTCTCCCAAGTATTAAGGAAGTGACTTCAAGCCAAGCATAAAAGCAATAAGCAAACCACCAAGTTGTTATTGGTTCAACTTTTCTCAAGAGTTTCAATTTCAAGCATTAAATAAAAGCATTTTGCTTACAATAAAGTCTTATCAGAGTCTGCAATATTTACATGCACTGTATGAGTAATAAATCATACACCAATTTAATCTAAAGGTTTTTTATACCATCAAGGATCAGAGAAAGGATTCCTTGTAAATTGTCTTTCACCAGCCCTTTGTGTGAGGCTCTGTATTCATACCTTAGAACAGTCTGACACTAACATCCAAAGAAGGAACATGATACTTGCTCAGTCACAGAGAATCTGTTGCCATGGGAAACACGAAGATATAAAATTCAGGAGCTGGTAGCAGAGTAAGTGAAGACCTAGTTTCCAAACATACAGAGAAAGTACAAATCAACATATAGGGGTCGGCAACAACTGAGATTTAATCCTAATTTAGGCAAGGGTATGGTCTTGGAATATGGTAGCTATATCTGAACAATCAAAACAGTTAAAACTTCTTTAGTTTAATATCTTAAAGACATTCCTTTGCGCTACCCATCTGTGGAGTAGCACATACAGGCCTGCACGCTCACCCCAGTGTACTTTTCTGTGGAATTGTCATGATTTTGGCTGGGACAGAGTTAGTTTTCTTTGTAGAGGCTTGTATGATGCTGTGTTTTGGATTTTTGATGAAAACAGTGCTGATAACATGCCGATGTTTTAGTTGCTGCAGAGCAGCACTTACACAGAGCCAAGGACTTCTCTGCTTCTCGTGCTGCCCTGCCAGTGAGGGGGCTGGGGGTGCACAAGGAGCTGGGAGGGGACACGGCCAGGGCAGGTGACCCAGACTGGCCAAAGGGACATCCCACACCACAGGATGTCATGCTCAGCAATATAAGCTGGGCTAGAGAAGGAGGAAGGGCAGGATGTACGGAGTGACAGAGTTCATCTTCCCAAGAAACCACTATGTGTGATGAGCCCTGCTGTCCTGGAAGGGGCTGAACACCTGCCTGCCCATGGGAGGCCACAAATGAATTCCTTGCTTTGCTTTACCTAGTAACCTGTCTTTACCTCAACCCACAAGTTCTCACACTTTTACCTTTCCAGTTCTCTCCCCCATCCCACCTGGGGAGTGAGCGAGCAGCTGGGTGGTGCTCAGCTACCTGCCGGGTTAAACCACAACAGAAATGATGACCCACTGCAGGTCCCAATGGGCTCACCACAACAAACATGAAAAAAGGATCACTGTGAATGAACCCATACTTAAACAGAACATTGTCAAACTTTTTTAAAACATGTTATTCATTTTACCTGCTAATGACCTAGAGCCTCCTCTCAGCTGGAATTTAAACATGAACTACTAAGCACATGCCAATTGATAATGACTCATTTTAAGTGATTCATAACAACTCATTTTAGAAAGTTGTTGTACATGTTAATTTCCACAAATCTAATTTCAACAAGGCTTTGCTGACAAAGCATTGAAGTTAAATAATTTGTAACTTGCTAATGACAAATGAGATAAAACGCCATGATATCAGTGTAACAGCTTCATAATTTACTCAATATGCAGAGGATTAAAACTTCATTATGAATCAATAATCCATCAGCCATGGTGTTGTGAAGTGCATCTGTTATTGACACTTAAATTCCTACTACAAATTTGAGTGGAACAAAAACTTTGGTTGTTCTGTTCAGCTTTGAAGAAATTATTGCAGTAATCAATAAAAAAAGGAAAGTGCTTTGTTTTATTCCTACTTTAGTTTCTAAGGGATCCAAAACACACATAAGCTTAACAGTTAAATGTATTAAGGGCCTTTATTCAGTGCTGCATTTCAGATATATCAAATGTTCTTTGTTTCAGATCAGTTTGTATTTTTCCATACCTACACAGAAAATGTTCCTGATAGAATCTGTGCCTTTGAAGCTTCATTAATATTCTCTCTCGAATTAAGAAAATGAAGATTAGAGACATTACTTAAGTTTCATTTTTGTGCTATGCTTTCCACTGTTCTTGGCATATTGCCACTGGCATGTAGATTTTAAGGCTCACTAGCACTACCCTGTCACTTTCTGCTGTTCTGAGAGCGGCATAAAACATAAAACACTCAGTTGAAACTATAAAATAAACGTGTAAACAAAATCTCAAGGGTCCAGAGTGTCATGTACATAAATACTTCAATGTCTCATACTGTAGAGGTTGTCTGAGTGAATAACTTCAGACACTAAACATCCATTTAAAGACCATTAGTAATTATACAATAATTCAGACTCAATATTGTTGCAAGCCTCCAGCTTTACTCTTCAACTAGAAGAGAAATGCTACTGTACTGAGATCTGCCCCCTCACCCCCCTCAAATTAATGGCCAGGAAACAAACAGAGATTCCTTATTCAACTCCAGGCTCTGTAGAATATTCAGACTATTCTCCCACCCCCCGCAATTAGATGCCAAAAAGTGTTAATAGTTCTTGAGAAAAGGTATACCCTGTAAGACTGATTTTCCACAGGAAAAAAAAAAAATATTCTGGATTGCTTTGGTTTCCACTTAGTTGCAAAAGTCACTAAGTGTTACATGCTCTCTTGGGAGGAGGAAAGTAGTCACTGCACAAGCATTGAAGGTGCCTCATATTGGAATAAACAAACAACGTGCATTGAGGGGTTGCCCTTAGCAAAGATGACAGTATGACTGCAAGAGCTGAGAGTCTTTGAGCACCCTGTCTTCTAATGAAGATGTTTACAGGTTTATTCTGTAATGGCACGCAGGCTGGTAACAGAACTTTTGCTTGCAGCTTGCATTTCAAGACATGCCCAAGTAATCTGCCTGACAGGTAATGAAACTTTGCTATTACCTTTAGCTTGAAGCTGAGTTCTTAAAATATCCTTTTCATATCGATCTGTGTTGAAATCAGTTACATTTTCCCCACAAGCTGAAACCCATAGCTAAAAAGAGTCTAATCAAACCTACTGGGGCTAAAATGGTGGTAAAAGAACCCTTAAAATACAGAGCAGACAAAACCTTACTCCTGGTCTTTGACAGAGTGGCTTGGCTCCCTGTAGGGGGATAAGGGTTAAATCTCATCACAAACAGCCAGAAGCCCTTGCAGTCCACTAACAAGGGTGGGGGATTACCAGGAGCTCCACATCTGTTATTGACAATGCTGATGAGCCTAATTGGCAACACGCAGCTGATCCCCCTGAAGCAGCAGGGGAGAGAAACAAATAAAGAGCAAAAAGGTGGATAAGAGCTTGAGCAATGCACTTCCCAGAGCAGCTCTGTGAATAAGCTGCTCTTGCATGCTGCAGCTCACCGGCCCCCCCTAGCAGGGGAACCACTGAAGGCTGGGGGCGGCTGTAGGCTGTGACAGGGGAGTTCTGCAGGCAGGCAGAACCATAGACATACAAACATGTATGTGACAGCAAGATTGGTCACAGAGACCACTACCCCTTTCTCTCCCACGAGAATAAACCACCACTACCTTACCTGCCTCCCGCTGATTTGTTAGAAATACCATTTGGACTTACCAAAAAATCCTGAAGTCTGTGGCACTTTGGTAATACATGTACTATTACTTCATTCAGTTAAACAGAAGCATTACCTATATTGTACTATTTTATGATCTATTTAGAGCACGCTCTAGAGATATTACACTTAAAACAGGATATTCCTGTTCACTGCCAAAATATTAACCCCATCTAGCACGGCTTGGCTTTGAACAGTGCTCAAACTCTGCAGTTCAATTGCTTTCTACAGTGTTATGACATTATAGTAGCTATCTTAAAAATTAGGAGAGGGGAAAAAGATGTCATCAGGCCTAAGTTAAGTACATCCCAAGTTCCCCAAATGACCTTTGATATTTTATTACTTACAAAATATTAGTGTCCAAGGAATGTTATGATATTAAAAGGGTTCCCCATTGCAAATAGCAAGTAACCTGTGCAACTGGATTCCTGTTCAAGCCTCTCCCTAGCAAGATCCCAGCTACCTAGACATGCTTTCAATGGCCATGAAGTATACTTAATTAAAATATTGCGATAGTGATGTCACCACATACCAGAAATATGCCAAAAGATTAACTTAAGCGCATAATTAGTGAGAAACTGCGGTTATGCACAGCCTTCAGAAGGAGCAAAGCTAGGAAGTAAATTAAAAAAAAATAAATTAAAAGATAAATATGGAGGTTCAGCCTGAGCGCAGCTCACTCTTACATTCTACCAGACTTGCTTTGGCCGCCAGTGACACCCTGATTGACCTCAGTTTTCTAATTAGTTGTAATGCATTTGAAACTCATTGTAAAGACCCTCTGGAGGTGTCTTAAGCTTTTTATTAGCTTGCAAGGTCAGTACATTCTCTCTGTACTAACAGAATAAAAGGGATGTAATAGAACAAACTATACCAGCTTCACACCCTTCTTGGATTTTCCCCAGACTTCATATGCACCAAGTTCTACTGTATACTGGAACAGAAGCCATCATTTAATTTACTTGCCTTTCAACTAAATGCAGTCATTAGAAAAAACACTTACAATTTTGGCACTATGACCCATGTTAATATTGACAATTATAAAAACCTATCCAGACACCATTATAGACAACTTGGCCAAGACATCTACCTCAGCTAGATTCACAAAGTGCACAGCACGAAGAGTATGAGTAGTCATCTTTCAGTGATCAATGATCTCTTCAAGCTACAATACTGTTCTTTGTTAACACGAAGTCTCAAAATGACTGTCTAGTTAGAAATTAAAAAGGCATCCACACTAGGAAAGACAGGTGTAAAACACATCTGTCTTTCTCCAAGGATTATTAATAGCTAACAGGAAAATGATTCAAAAAGGCTCTAACTTGTGGCCTACAGCACCTCTTGAAAATGCACTGTAGCAGATCCTTCAGTTCTTTCAGTCTTTTTACACATCTCATTTTGAAGTTTATTCCACAAATTTTGTGAGATCTTAACTAATAACCTTCCAGGTGGTATTTGTCAACACATCCCAGAGTGCTGAACTGCTATGAGAACTGTTGCATCATTTGGGATTATAAGCACCCCATCCCAAACACCTCAGAAAAAATCCCCAGATCAAACTTGAAAACACCAGCTGCATGTTAAATAGCTTTTGATTTCACTTTATATTGAAATGGTTTATTTAGCAAAGCAATTCCAAACTTATTTTTACTCTGTGTAGATTGTAGCCAGAGTTAAAGGGCACTTAGAAAACCAGTCTTGCCAAGTAGCTGGCTGCAAGCTCTGCTCCAGCAGCCACATGTGCCTAGTGTCCAACTGTGCGGGGTTTTTGTACTTCCCCTGGGGTTTCACATGCTTCTGAAACCCACAAGCCACTTAGGTCCCTCTCTAGGCACAGAAATACAGTTCCAGAGCAGGACACCAATTCAGCAATAAAACCATAACAATTTCACACAGACTAACTCTAGAAGGCTGCTCTTCCCTCCAAGAAAGCAGACAGAAGTTTACTCGAGAAATATCCAAGAGCTCATCTACTTCTACAATCAACCATACAGAATCAGGCTGTTCCTATGTCAGTAATGGACACCTCCAAATCCTCTTAGGGCAACAACACCAAGAAAAGCATTGTCAAAATGGGCTTACAAGTAGACAGTTTATTTTCACATGCATTTAATTCCTTGCCATTTCATGTGCATTATAATAGATTTGTTTTACACAATCAGGAAACAAGTTTTTGAACATGTACTGTGCATTAAACATCACATACATTCAACAGGGAAAGAAGAACATTTCTGGAGGAATACAGTAATTTTACAGTCTCTGATTTCTAATAAATTTTTACAGCAATCCTAAACTGCATTAGCAAGTTCCAGTTTATTGTCAAGATTCTGCACAACATTGCTCAATGACATGTCAAATCTTTGCCAAGGCAGTTGAACTCCTAAAGCTGTCCTCATTGGCAGGAAACTTGTCAGATTAAATTGCCACCTCTTGTCAAGCAAAGATATATGATCCGATATCCCTCTGCTGATGATGACACAACCTGTCGTTTCACTTTGGATGGATTATGAATCTCCAGTGTTTCTCACTATAAGCAAAAGATGTAGCTCATGGTGCAAGGGGAAATATTGCTTGTTGACCACTTTAAACATGGTTTATTATAAAAACAGACAAAGCAATACAAGACCCCCAGATTTTTGGATTGTTTTGTTTAGGCTGAAACAATGTGAAAACTATTTATCTAGGGAAAAGTGTAAAAATATTTTCCTTGTCTCCCTAAAGTGCTGTATCTATCATCTGTTACCCAAATGCTTATTTACTGTCTCCAAACATTTTCTTAAATTACTACGTGTTATTGCTACTACTTACAAGATCTAGCAGCAGAGTTTTGCAAAAAATAAAGCGAACTGTTACATGTTCATTATTACATAGTACAGAGATGAGAGAACAGATTATTGAATGGAAAAAAAATGGCTTTGTGTGATGCCTTTTACAATCACCAAATGGCCAATTGCTTTACAAAGTTTAACACTTGCATTAAGTAACAAAAGCAGACAATGCAGCCAAGGCTTGCAGATCTGCCATCTCTGTAATCAACAACAGTATAGACATATGTAAGGTACCACAAATCCTATTAGGACTGTTTCAAAGCCCCAGAGCAGTCAGTGGAAGGTTCAGTGCAAAATAAAAGTCCTCCAGGATGATGGGCTGATCTTTTCCAGGCAAGATTTTTCTCAGCTAGGGAGCAACTAGCATGGTCAGGAATGCCTACATCTGCTGCAGCTGCACAACTAACCACTCACATCAAGGCTGCATCCACTCCCGTTCATTGGAAGTTTCATACGATCTTGCTGTACGCAAAGTCAGAGATGGCAAGAAGCACAGCGCTTCCACAGTGTCTCCAGTGGCCCAACATGAGGCTTAAACATTGTGGGGAGTCAATTTCTGGGTCCTAGAATACACCCAAGTCTCAAGGAGAACAGAAAGGGTTCTAAGATCTTGACAGTATATCAGTTAAAGGCTTATTTCCATCAGTGTTTTTTCCAAAAACTACAATTCAAAATCCTACTATTGGTTTACGTATTCAAAATATAAATACACAACTGACACTTACACACTGTACTCTAATCAGATTCCATAACTCTCTTGGAATAAAATGAAGATTAATAAATTATTTGACATACCTATACAATCTATAAAGAAGTACAGCAAAACTTTTGTGTTTGAGCTTATTAAAGTCCACCCACTCCAGATAAAGAAACCTAGAGCTCCGTACTTTAAAAATTCAAAAGAAGATTTAGACTTTTTTCCTCAAAACAGGAAAAAGCCATGTCTTTAACTATTGGGGAGAGAACTAAATTGTACTTTTATCTACAGTTTCCTAGTTATGAAAAAGAAGTTACAGGTAAGGTAGCTTATGGCTAGGGAAGCCATAGAAAGAGAACTTCACAGTGATTACAAAGACAAAATACTGTGATCTGAGCTGGTGTACTTGGGAAGTTTGTTTCAATTGTTTAAAACAAATTCCTAATAGCATACTGAAAGTTTTCCAAAGTACTCTGAAGCACTAGAGCTGATTAGCACTTTTTATTTCATCGCCTGCTTGCAGGAGCACAGGCTGCTTACTCTGTTCTCATCACAAACTGCAATGGCTCCTAGCAGTGCCTGGAAGCATAATTTAAAAAAATTGTGCACCAGAGAAAGCTGCTGAGAAGCCTGAGTGAACTCAGAACTGCATTCACAGCTTTTCCAACTGAGGGAAATAGGTGGGCTGCACAGGAAGCTCAACAGACATCAGATTTAAGGCAACAGTGGAAATTTTCTAGAATGTTATGAACTTTTGCAAGCTTCTCCAAGCCAGCTGAATGGAAGTTTAAACTGTAAACAACCACAACGGAATAGATAAGAATTTAAAACCAGTAAGAGTAGATGTCAGACTGTTTTTAGAAGTGCTAGTATTGGTGAATAAAAATTCCAAGTGAATTTCACCACTGATGTTCTAAGTTTTCTTTTTTTTGTGATCACAAAATGCTCAAAAATTGTTATTTTACCCACTTACAAATCTTACCTAAAATGAACTCTTTCAACTAACCTTTTCTATGACCCTAGACCCCACTTTAGATGATTCTGTTATCGTCTCAAAGAATAAAGTTATTAGGAAACTGAAGTTATAGACTAATGTTACCTTATTAAAATCCTATTTACATGAAATTAACATAAATACAAGTTGGTAAACCATATGCTATCACATCTGTTCCTCTGTGTATTAATAACAAGACTGTCCCCTATAGGGCTCTGAAATTAATATGTATTAGAATATATTACAAAGTATTTTGATTCCCTTGACAATATAATTTGTAGCTAGATTATTTGTAAGCTTCTAGCTCAGAATTATTGCTGTTGCACTATGCATCAGCTGCTTCTTCTAGTGTGACTAAAGTACAACACCTGGGTCTTTTGCTATTAAAACTTTGTGGAATTGTATCAATTTTCAAATACTCAGCTTGCTACATTTCAAGTATTTTCTGATTAAAAGTGTCAGAATATTTCAGTTCTTTGCCAACCACAGCATCGTTCTGGAGCTTTGTTTTCTAACTTCCAGGATGCTTAATATATGTCAAACACCAGTAGTGTTTACTAATTAGGTTAAGGAAAAAAACTCAGACAGAACCCAAATAGTTCCAACTCTGAAACTTGAGAAGAGATACGCATTCAGTCTTAATGGCTGAACTTTCTTCAAATATTTGTTTGCATCTTCCAATGAAACTAGCAGATGCTTTCTTGCACCAAATAAAGCAGGCGTCCATATTTTCTCTTGGCTGCACTGTACCAAATAAAGAACAACTCTGGCTCACTGGAAGTAGTGGAAGTTTATGACTACTGCTCTTCTGAACAATTCCTTCATTTTATACTCAGAACTATTACAGTCAGCACCACTAAAAGCTTAGCTTGAAAGGGATAAAAACTTAATTGTTTTCCTCTAAAAAAACCCCTACCAAGGGATCTTATTTTATCAAGAGTCAGGGACCCTACTGATAGCAAGCTTTTGATGATTGCATCTTACACTTCTACAGGCTATGTGAGAAATCACACCTGTAGAGGAATTTTAGTGGCTTATCACCACCACCTTCTCTGCCCTACACCATCCAAAGCAAGAGCCACATTTTCATATTTGCAAACCTTAAGTCATTCCACAGCAGCCACAGAGCGAATAAGGAAACCACGCCTTCCCACAGCTCCATTTCAAACAGGACAAACTGCTTTCTGGCTATGGTTATCCCCATAAAAGCAGCTGCTCCATTGCCTGCACTGAGAAAAAACATTCTCTTAATAACAGAAATGAACCGTTCTCTCTGAACATGAGAGTTAGAAGTCCCCCTCATCATTACTTCTGTTTGTTGCTCATAGGTACGAAATAAAAGAATTGGACACACATTAAGGAAGTTTGCACAAAGATTTGCATCACAAACGTATATAGATGGAACACCTTTAGTCCCTTCTCTAGAAGTAAATTGATACAATCAGGGGAATATTTTGTAAGACCAGAAAACTCTTTACTATTCTCCCCTTAATTTTTGGTATACATTGTATCACTAAAAAATACTGATAAAAACATCATTTACATGAAGGTTTACTTTTCTGCAGTTTATTCTTTTAGCATTTAGTTTATAAAACATTTATAATTACTACAGTTTCTTCTTCGTAGCACCAAAGACTATCCTCACAACACCACTGTAAAACACTTGCCCAATTTTAACAGTAAAAAAAGAGAATAAAGAAAGCAAGCTCTATGTCAGCAGATCATTTAAAAGGCTAGAAAAGAACAAAGAGTTCAAGCACAAGACCTCATAGGCTGTGATGAGCACCCAGGCCAGAGTGCGATAGAATCACTTTATTGCACTCCCAGCACCCAGTTTTAGGAGCCCAGAGGAGAAACCAGGGCCAGCCTGGAGCTGGCAGAGCAGTACCAACCTGCAGCACCGTGGATGAGCACACCAGGGTCACCACAGCAATTTCTCTGTGTTCGGTGCGATTTCGACATGGCTGCAAGGCCAAGGCCACATCACCTCATGGCCTCTCTCTCATAGTTTATTTCTTCTGCACTTATCACCCTCAAGATCACTTTTTTTGGTGTTTCTTATTAAGCATTCCCACAAGTAAACCAGGTATTACCAAAGACATAATTGAACTCACGTTAGTCCTGCTGTCTCTCACGCCCTACCTATGCCTCAGCCATGGGCTCAGGCCATGAGGTGCAGTAACCACCCCCTCACAGACCTCAAACAGCCACATGCTAACCTGGGTAGCTCTATTACCCACCTTGAATTAGTTTATTGATGAAAAAACACCATAGGAAAACATCAGCTTACCTCCTGAGAGTACTTTTTAAATCAAAAATAACCACAACCAAACCAGAACTATCTACACATTATCTTTGTTTTGGTTTTTTTTTTACCTGAGCAACAGGGAAAAACATCCTCTTCACCAAGTTAGTACCACCAAGCCAATGTTTCAGTTTGATGTCCTCATCGAACAGATCCCTGCTCACCACTGATGAAGTGTTTCAGACCCAAGCCACGGGTCTGAGGAGCAGCCCAGCAGATGCCAGGCCTGTGACTGAGGGGAGGCACAGGCCAGGGCTGGCACCTGCACCAGCACCACACTGGAGGCAGCAGCCACAGCCAAGACCCCAAAGCCAGACCTGTCCTCTGGCTGCTGCCCCCATGCATCTTTTCAGAATATGAGCCAAAATAGCCCAGGTTTGATCTTTTATCACCTGAAGATAAAAATATGCTTGTTGAATTGCTACCAAGCTGGTTACATAAAGAAATGTTCAGCTTAACTTTGAACACCTGCTGTTCCACACTAATAAAAGACTGCTTGTTGTCCCTCCCCTTAGACACCTGTGGCTTGTTTGTTTTCCAGCCAAAGGGAGAGTTGTTTTAGTTTTTCTTGTCATCTCTGAAATAGTACAATAAAATACTGCTGCAGATTTCTGCTCTGTGGATAATCTTACAGTTGAACTTCACCACTTTTGAGAACAACAGCTATGTACTAGTAAATTGGAATTATGTTTTATTGTTGGGCTGCTTTAGGGTTTAGATTTCCTGAACATACTTCTAAAAAGAGATCTGAGAGACTTAAAATGCCTCAGGTTTTTAGATAACTGTGAAATGCTCCAAGTGAGAAGCCATAGTTCTTTTCATTAGGTCTAAAATGCTTTACATGGAGGGCTTGTGCCATCTCTGTTTACAGCTGGGGAAATGGAGGCACAGGGAAGTGGCACAAATGGCCTTGTCCCCAGTAGGGAACCCTAGGGACGCACTGTCTTCCTGACCACCTGCCATGCAGGCACTGAATGTCCCAGGAACACTTCTAGCTAGTGACAGGGCCAGGAATACAGAAGTATTTCCATTGTTTTCACTTCTGTATGTTTGGAAATACTTTTGTTCTGCTACATCTCACAGCTGAGTTTATATTAATGCCTCAAAGCCAAATGACTAGTGTAGGGCTTCAAATGGAACTTATGAACAGATCCTCCCCTAATGCTTTTGAAGAAATACTGAGAAGTATACCTGAGTTTTCTTCAAATGTAAATAAAAAATGAATTGTAGAGAAGATATTATTAAAAGATTGCACTTACTGCATTGTTTTACTTTCAGAGTTCTACAGCCTGACTCATTGTTTTTAAATTTTGAGATTCTGCTAACACAAGAAAGTATCCAACATGTCATTCTTTTTGTATCAAAAAAACAATAAGAAACATTAATGAAACAATCTTTTCTCTCAGTGCTTTTTTTTTTCTGAAGCTGTGTATATTGCAACAAACCACGCACTATCTAAGCAGCCTTTTGATGGAAAGGCAAAATGCAGCCTTTTCTGTTTCTGCGGTATCTCAGAAACACTAAAACTTGTCATAAGTTGAGCAATGCAGGCACGGCACGTGTGATTTTAGGTGTTAGACACTGATTGCACCTTTTCTGGGATCAGAGGAGCTTTAAAATTAGAGGAAGAAATGTAAAGCTGAACAGTCCCGAGCTTGTTCTGCACTGGGTCTTCTCAAAGCTTAAATCCATTTGAATTTTATTTTCAGGCTCATACAGTCTTCTGCCTGGCACTCCACTGAAAGTTGAAATGGTGCATTGCAGGACACAGTGTGTACTGCATCAGCTCCTGGAACGAAAAACAGCCTAAAAAATAAAAGATCATTATAGGTGTTAACTGGCGTTAAGCAACAGAGGAGGAATTGCTATATTCAACAAACAAATCAGTTGGGCAGTATCGGAAGCCATGCAGACATGACTTTAATGGTCAAAATTTAAAAATTTTGAACTGCAATAATTATTCTGCTTTATTATGTACATGTTAGGTCCCATCAAGGATCAGATCGCTGCATAACAAATTATACAAACATGTGAGCTCTAGACCTTTTGATGTGCAATTTCATGATGCCTTCAAAATTTCCTTCAGTTTTGCATATTAATTATTGTTTGAGTTTTTATGGCAGTAGGTTCTACAGTGTTTCATTAATTTCCAACTTAAGACACAAATCTAATAATTTTTTCCAGTCAAAAACAAATGGATGAGATCCAGAGTAATCCCATTGAGCTCTGAGATTCAAAGTAGTGATCACTACAGGTCTCTCAGTTATAGACCAGTGACCCTTTTGAATGGTATCCACATATAATTAATATAAGCATGTCTTAATAAACCATATGCTCGTTCAGCTGTTCTTTGCTGTATTAATAACAAGGCTGTCCCCTAAGGGACTCCAAAATGAATGTATATTAGACATATGTATCCTAATAACCAGAAGGTAACACAGTTGCACTTGACTTACGTTAGAGAAGTATTTAATACAACATTATTTTAATGACTTTAACAAAACATATGTGCCTGTCAGCTCAAAAATGCAGTTTACAGAACTGAGGATAAGCTGAATATTGGGATAACAAATGTCCACAAACACCCTTCCCTTCCATTATATGTTAATAACAAATAGGATTCATGTAATGAATTCACTTGTAAAGCTGGTACAAGTATTCTTACCTCAAAAAAAGTGAAAGTGGCTATAAGGCAAAATGCAACATAACAAAACCTCTGAAAGCATCGAATCATTTCAGATTTCATCTGCTGTTGCTCATTATCTTATGACATGGACTATAACAGAGTATTGTTCTTCAGAGTAGTCTTGCTATCTGCACACCTGGTACTTCCTTCAGAGATCTTCGCTATGTCCATGATCAGGTCCCATAGCAGCTATCTTGTATATAATAAACCTGGATGAAAAATTCATGAATAACATTTTCTTATATCTGTTTCTTATTATCTGCCTTCACCTAATGCCTTCTCTCCCCTTCCTTGTGCCATTTTTAAGTACAGAAACATGTTGTTTGTGAAGTCAACAAAAGATTCACTTTTTTCTTGGCTTTGCTGCCATGTAGAATGAACATGAGTGTACTGAGTAATTATGTGAGTATTAGGGTAAACCCCCAAATAACAGGCTCATGTTGGATGAAACTTGCAATTGTCATCCCACCCCTTATACAGCTCTGCTTTACAGCACACAGAAAACCTCAAAGTTACAGCTCCAGTACTCTGAGCAGATGTGATCCCCACCTTACAAGATCCACTGATAGTTACAATACACTTGTCATTTTGAATCAGATAAAAAGCAGCTGTTCTTTAAGTGTTCTTCTCAAAAAAATGCATACTGTTCTGCAACAAATGGTAATTAATTGTTAAAAGGGGAATATTGTGAGCACTTCTCCAGATAAAATGCTCTTGTTTATCATTAATTTATAACAATGGTTGCAAACTTCAGAAGAAGATGCGAGAGTCATACAATAATGAAGCCTAAATATTCTGATCAAAACAACCGCAGCAGGTTAAACATCTCCACTGGGCTAACTTAGCTGAATTGAAATGTCTGGTCTCAATTGCTTGTTTCTGTGCTGTGCTTTCACCAGCTGACATGAGGAAACTTCTTTTCGTGACAAAAGACAAAACATTTCTGCCAGCTGAGGTGACATTGTGTTCATTCAATAATGATACAAGGCCCTGAGGTTCTTCAGCAAGAAAGATAACAAAGAAAATCCTCATTAACTAACTGCAGAAGAATGAAGGTCAACCCACAGAGAGAATTTCATGCTTACATGTCAGTTAGAACATTTGTTCTTCATTAATTCTTTAAACCCAAGCTGGGATATCATCTAGCAGCATTTTAATGTCCTGTATTCCATCAGAAACAACTCTTAGGATGTTGTTTTCTTTGTACTGTATTTAACAGACCGTTTTTATAAGCAGTTGACTTCAAAACATTGGGAACTAATAACGCTTTAGGTCTGTTACATGACTGGGTATAATACAGGTAATAATAGTTTGCATATTTCAAGACGAAATAAATTAGGACTGCCATAATATAAGAAATTCACTAAACGGACACATACAGATACTACCACTGTTACTTATGTTCGTGTACAAGTTTGTTATAGTCTTATTTTTAAGTGCTGTTTGCTGATTCAAAACATCATATTTCTGTCAAGAGCACATTCCCCATACAGCAGTATAATGTCACGCAAGGTACTGTATTTTCAAATATGAATTAGTGAATATTACAAGCAAAAACAAAGCAGAAATATTCTTTATTGTTTCTTATAGTACTCAAAACTTCGTGTAAAATTTCAGATAACTTTTAATCATATATTCCCATTGGCCACATACAGAAAAGTTTATACTACTATATTTCATTAGGCTTAACACTGGTACTTGCTCAGTTTCTCACTGGAAATCAGATAATACAAATTACTTCAAACAACACTCACCTCTGCCAGAGATTACATTTTCTTCACCCAAATCAAGATGATATGTAGATCTCTAAGCACTTAAACCAGAAGGTATTACTCAGAAAATATCTAATTATGAGAGTTAACTGGGTCTCATATTTCCAAATCCAAGGAATTCGGAATTAGTTTATGGTGTTTTTTTTTCCTGTCTCAAGATGCTTCTTTAACACTGCGCAGAACTTCCTCCTCCAATCCACAGAAGTTTATTGAAGCTTGAAGCAATGTGAATTCCTTTGGAATCATACATGGCTACTGCTAAATCATTTGCAATCTTTGTTTTCTTTTAATTAATGCGACATACTCCAATATCTGGGATTGGATTCTTTGGACACAGACACCAAAACAGGTTAATACATAAGTCAGTCCATCTAAAAACTTTTGGGGAAAAAAAAAAAAAAGTAACTTTATCCTGATGATTCCAAGTGCATTCATCATGGTTTCAGATGCCTATATTTCAGGGCACAGCTTTTTTATTTCTGAGACTTCAAATACATCATTTGGTCTATCACAATGTGACTGCTTCAAAATTACATATTTAGCTTGGGCTTCCCATTCTGTATCTACAGCCTTACCCTATGTAGTTGAAATAAAACTTTACAGATGCAACTATGAACATTTAGGTTTATTTAAATCTGTTTTTCGGAGGTATACTGTGTCGTGCATCACTAAAAAGCTAGTCTAGGATCATAGCCATGCAGAAAATCTGTTT
The DNA here is from genome assembly GCA_013399475.1 of Chauna torquata. NCBI lineage: Eukaryota > Metazoa > Chordata > Aves > Anseriformes > Anhimidae > Chauna > Chauna torquata. Next base: position 187,519 of record VXAL01016082.1, on the reverse strand, counting down.
TCTTAGTCTTTACCAAACAAGTCTTCACCATCACCGAGTCAACTTGTGGGATAATTTTCCTCATTTTCCCCTTCCTGTGATGGCCACAAAAACCCTGCAGCCTTCTGGTTCCTCTTGTTTATTACAAATAAATACAGCTCAGTTCTCATAGAAGTAAGAAGAAATAAGACATTGGATATACATTTTTTTTTTAAAGGACATCCTTGTAATGATTTTATTCTGCTTCCTATGAGTAGAGTGTGAGGGCATTCTGCACGAAACAGGATGGTAAATGTGAAACTCAGGCAGACTTCCTGCCATGTGCGAGCATGAGCAGAGACCTTCATCTGGTTCTACTCAGAAGGTCAGAAGATTCCACCTATACAGCAACACTGGCAAAACAAAGTATCAACACAGTATGCTGCAAAGGTTGACTGAACTGAAGCAGTTAAGAAATTCCCATACTTCCCATTCCACCAGGTCTGGTAAGCTCCATTTACAAGACAGTAACATCCCAAACCTTTGTATCTGTTAGTAATTCTGCCCTTCCTCTATGCCATGTAACTGTTCTGCTTTTGTTTTTATTTTAATTTACATACTGCAATCAGAGATATTTGAGACATCAGAGAGAATACGCGAAACTCCCAAATAATTACTGCTTTATGCAGGGCAAAAGAACCTGCATCAAACAGCAAGGCTTATTCTCATACCAAGTTTGTTCTAAAGTAGTTTGTTGCAACCCCAAATGTTTTGGCCTCACACTATCACATATTATTGGTTTTATTGGTCTTGCCTGGATTCCTGTTAGAAAATTTTTTAAAAAGTAGAAAGATGTTGGAGAGGTGACTGAAAAGCATGAATATTTTACCTGCTACTGTTTCTTCCAGTAAGGTACTGTTTGGTACCTTTGGAAGAAACAGAATGGTACCGTTTCTTCCTCAGTGAGATATCTTAAATGTCCCTTTTATCCAATGTCATCCTGATACCAACATCTTATTCAACGAAAATTGTGCAAATAAAGAAGCATTCTTGTTTCTCACCTGACTGTTATTGATTTGTTTAGGCTTTAATCTCCAGGTGACATTAGATTCCTAGATCAGCATAGAACCCCAGCACTGTCTGCAAAATTTCAGGAGACAGCCTGTGTCAGTGAAATTTGACTGATTAGCATGCTCTCTAATCTAACATAGAGAAAAAACATGATTCTTTGCCTACATTTTCAAATTAGAAACCTGGTAGTAGTAAATGTTGTAAGAAGAAAGCAGAGAAATAAAATTTTAAAATATAAGAACACTAAGGGGCCTGAAACAAAACGGACATTAAACTTAATTCAACTCTGCTGTTCTAATCCAAACTAATAGGGAAACAAAGTGTCTATTTGCATCACGGATCATGAAGCAGGCTGTAGCCCTGAGTGGGCTCATCTAGCTGGCTTTTAAAATGTTTCCATCCGAGCTTGTCCACTACAAAATTTTCGGTCCAATACCCTTGTTTCTGCTGTCAGGCAACACTGTGAACATGACGTTTTTTCTACACTCCTGTGCACCTGTAGCATTCTCATGCCTGTTCCTCTGTCTGACAGCCCAGCAGACAATTGCTCTTCTCTTTCACATCTTTTTATTAGAAAGGCAGCAAATTAGATGCTGCTCTCTCTTCCCAAACTTGTCCTGATTGGCTTGAAAGGAGATCCTTGAGCCACCCTGTCACATCTACTTCACAACAAGGCACTTGACAGAGTCTTAAAAAGAACAGCAGCAGTATCCTGTGTTTTTCCCTTTCCTAGAGAGCAAATGGTACATTAGTTCTACCTCAGCGTTCTCCTCTGCTGCTGTCTGGGGTCTTCATTACTTGGGCAGCCTCTCTTCTGACACTTGCCCTTTCAGATATAAATGGCTGAAACACCCCATTACAGAACATGCAGTGAGATACTAGTCCTTGCTACTCTATCATACACTACTGGAGTAAGCTAAGTAAATCAAGAAACATAAAAATTAATGGTGGAATAAAACTACCATTAGATTTAGGCGGTATGTCCATCTCAGCTGCCATTTATACATTCCTTACATCTCTTCCATAATAAAATTGGCACACAAACTCCTCTCATAAGCATTAATTTACAAAAAGAGAATTGTAGCAGGTACTGTTTCAGCTTTTTTTCTTTATTCCAGTCTAAAGTTGATCAATGAAATGACCCTACAAAGAGGAAGATCCTTACCTAGTAGGTAGATGAAACACAGTTACTTACAGCACAGATACAGAAGCTTCCTTAATTTCTTCTCTTGTGCTTGCACAATTCAGGCACACAATTTGGTTCACCCTCTTCTCTGCTGAACATTTATGAAGTAATGTCTGGTCTACTTAGCAAATGGTGCAATTTCCTCTTTCACTTTTATTCATTTATTTATTTTATAATGAAGAGAGAGCTCTCAGAGTGAACGAGCAATTACCCAGCACCTTCCTCTGGGATCTCTCTGGAAGTAAGGAACAGAAGCACTCAAACATGATTCCAATCCACCTTTGCTATCATCCAGCAGCAGAGTCAATTTGAAAAGCTTTTGATATATCCAAAGGTCTCACAGGCACTCACATGAGTTAAGTATGTTAATACTTTCCTAATCAAAACAAAAGATGCAAAGTTCCTATTGAATATACCCAGCAATTGCTAACAGATAATACAAGTGTGTCAAAAGTTCATAGTCC
>VXAL01016082.1:153201-181624 GCA_013399475.1 Chauna torquata | reverse complement strand
GTTTTGCTTTTGGTTTAGCTTAGTATATACAGAAACCTCGTAGCTGCTACAGGAACAGGTGAGTCTTCCCTGCACTGGAGAAGTCATGTCTGAGAGGAGTGGTGATACCACTGTCATGGAAATAAGCCATCCCCATCACCTGCCAGCATCATGAAAATGGTGGCAAATATAATGGGCAAAAGTTTGGACCTTTTCTTCTGAGATGAAAATCACCTTCTTGTAGGACATACAAGTGACATTTGATCAAGTGTGATCCAAAGTAAAACTGCTACAAAGCCAGTTGTATAACGTTTCATGTATGATCCCTATTGATTATAAAGGGGTAAAATCAGAATTATATTAGTTAAGCCAAAGAGGATTTGGATCCTCACTGGCTGAAAATTACCATACTAGCATTTTAGTTTTTCAGTCTTAAGTTGTGGAATTTCTTTTAGCCTGGTCCTACTTGATAGGAGACTAGGCAGATTTTAAATTCTTCAGTACAGGACAAAGAAAGAGAGCAGGTGATATGAAATAATGTATTTCATACCTATTCAGCTTCTCGTAGCTTCTCCAGACCAATGACCTTAAATTAGCAGAGTGATTGCCTGAGAAAAGCCCTATAGCACAACTCTGAGCCAGTCCAGCATTGATCCAGTGGAACTGCTTTCTCACTGCTACAAAGTCAATATAAATTTCATCCACCGCCTTCTGCTTTATTTTTAACTTTGTCACCATATCTGTTGTCATGCTGTTCTGGCATGTTGAACACTACCCTCCAGTAATCAACTGGGGAATGCTACACATTACAAGTATACGTGGTATTATATTACATTAGGTAGGAAATGCTGCAGTATCACCTCTTCACTGAGATCTTGCAAAATCTCACTTCCCCTTCTAGCAAAACAACACTGAACCCGTAACATGCAGTAAGTATAATCCAGATTTTTGTGACTGCTGGCTGAGCACCAGCCCATGAGAATGATAAACATTTTACTATTTCCAGCATCTGGCCCTAGCAAAACTTTTATTTTTAATTTGTTTTATGTGACTTGACATCACCTCAGATAACCTGCTGTAATCAGATGTTTCATTTTGTAATAGAAGCAGAATGTGATATGCAGTTTTTAAAATGTGCAAGAGATGCTGTGACGTCCTGACCTGGAGATGGCCTATTGCTAACCTCATCTTCGGCTGCCTTACCTCTGTAATTATTTGGTACGAGTTTTTCATGTCAGCATGGTGACACCACAACGTGAATATTTGCATACACATACTCATCAAAGCAAAGAAGAACTGACTTAAGGTTCTGTACTCTGCAGAAAAGGAATCACTTGTTAGACCAGCTATAGGTTAATTGTGTAATAAATCACCCATTTTTCTGCAACTCTGTTCCTTACAGGTACAGCAGAGAAATTAAATTCTTTTTCTTCTCTTTGCCCATTTAACTTTGAATTCTCTTGTAAGGTGAGGGTCCCTCACCACGAATATGCAGAGATGCTTTTAGAAACTACTATGAAACTACTGTAACACAAATAAAATATGAGCACTGACTAGACAGTACTAAAATAATTCAGACAAAGGCTGGGCAGATGCATGAAGAGGCCCCAAGTCCATTTTATACTGCAGGAAAAGCTCAGATAACTCTTAAACATTACTTCTTTGGAAAAGTGCAAAGCTTAACCCATTAATTGTAGGTATTCAATGTGTCTGTACCAGCTTTGGTGCAGTATATTGCATACCAAATAACTAACATTTATCTGTAACATATATGCAGACACAATAAGTGTATGTATAACCTTCCAAAAATATGAGCAATTAAAAGAACACAAAACCTCCAAAATTTAATTTGAAGATTATATAAGGCTGTATAAAATCAAGCTTGTGAGCTGTGGCTCAGTGATAGCAGAGATAAATTGTAGAAGTCTCTGACCTCACTAACCATGACTATGATATCTGATGGAATCAGACTCCATGGCTGATGAACTCCTCAGGATAAAAAATATTGCATAAATTCAAAGCGATGTCAATAGTAATGAAAAGTGATTAAAGAAAACTAAGACACCATCCAGCATAACACAGATGTTGAATTATATTCTCATAGAGAGATTTTTTTGAAGTTTTCCAGGAGGCATCAGTGGATCAATAAAGAGTAGAATTAATCCCTAAAACATTGGGAAATGTGAAGCTCAGTCTTTCATTTATCTTGCACTCATGGTGTTGCACCACGTATATCAGGGATCTGACAGCACTGTGTGATATTGCTGCTGCACCATCTGTGCAGCAAATGCACACCTAAGCTCCAGGGAAATGCTGGAGGAATGGAGCAGAATTTTTAACTCAGCATCTCTTTTTAAATATTTTATGGGCTCTCATTGCTGACCCAATATTAAAATATTGCTAGATATTGAACAGTAACAGTAAATGTGAGAATAGCCTCTTTGGAAATAGCACTGATTTTGTGGATACATATGGAATGAAACCCTACCTTGGAGAAGATGGCTGGTGCTTTGGCACTCAGATAATAAGATCCAAATTTCATCTAACTCGTTCTTATATATCGGACACGGACGAGGAAGACACTCAGAATAATGGGGAAAAACAAAGCATTGAACAGAGTATCTGATACAGGACCCTTCATGTGATGTAATATTTCAGGAAAAAATCGAAGTATTTGCTCTTTTGACAGACACATTCTCTGTTATGCAAATAAAAAAATAATAGCTGGTCTGACTAAAATTCTGCCCAAGCCACATTCACTTAATGAGTATAAGAGATTCTCTGGAAATCTGTATTCTATGTGACTTTCTTTGAAATTTTCTGTATCTATATTCCCACTAAATTCCCTATACTAACTTTAAAGCTGAAGATTCTATTTGCTATTTCCATAAGGAGCAAATAGAAATTTAGGTATTCTCTCATTTTAAATAAAAACAAGTTTCTTACATACTTTCTTAGATACATACGCAGAATCTCAGTAAATGTTCCTATTACAAATGAGTGAATAATACTCAAGTGCTCTTTTATTATTATCACGTGCATGGTGTTTACCCAATGTGAAGCTCAAAATTAATAAAAGATGACAAGCATGTTTTTCTTTGCACCCTGTAATGATCCTGTATACATGGTTGTTGGCTAGAACTTCATATGAAGAATGAATAGAAGTAATGGCAACAAGGACCCTGAAGAAGTGATCAGGCTTTCCAGCTGCAATTGCTGCAGGAGATGGCCACCTCTGCTTGCCTGGCTATAAGCAGCACTGAAGGAGCAAAGAGGAGAATTGACTTGTTAGCTTTTTATGATGAAAAAATTAACTTTTAGTAGTTATTTGTTGTTGTGGTGATGGTTTTTTTTAATCAATTTTAAAGCTGACATACATTTGTATTTTAAAACTCATCTGCTATTAGAAGAGAAATGGTTCCACCATGCAAATAAACTCCTAATCTACACTCAGTTTAAACAGTAAATGGAAAAACAGTCAGAAAAGTAAAACAAGGTTCCCTGATAAGGCTCAATCAATATGTAGCCATAACAAGAAAGTTGCAACGCAATTATTCTTGTGCGTGACTCCAAAATATGCTCTAAGTCCATCAGGATCTCACAGGTTTTCATTCTCCTCTTTTCTGAGAACACTGCTTCAAACAATTTCCACTGCTCTGAGGATTTCCACCTTGTTTTTTTCAATTACCACTCAGAGCTTATGTTAACTCAATCTACCTCCTACCTACAAAAAGCTAATTACTGATCTCACTTAAGCCCATAAACAGTGCTTACATTAAGCAGGGGTCATTAAATATCAAGGAAAAATCCCCTCTTCTCCAGATGGCTGGAGGGTTATATCTACACAAGATGTTCAGCACTTGTCCACCTGCAAAGAAGACTTTCAATTACCATGCTTTAACTTAAAATAAAAAAGTATAACTTATTACACATGAAGTGTTGGTAGCTGTAGGCGCTATTACTGATAGATGCACTATGTTCATTTAGTTACTCTAGTTTCATCACTTTACATGTTTATCTTGTACATGTTTTCTGAAGGCTGTGGTATGATTTCTCAAAAGTAAATGTATACTTAGAGTATCAAACTTAGCTCTGTTAAAAGGAATGGAGCCAAGTACCCAGCATGAGTCCCTTGAAGGCCACCAGTAATTAGTAAAAATACTTTGCACAGCATGAGTAAAATTCTTCATTTTAAAAACATCCTGTGCATGTGAGGAGAAAGTGATTCTATGGTATCCATTATGCATTCAAGATCTGTTGCTTGACTGGGAGTTAAAAATAAAGAACAATTCACTGAAATATGTTGTTTTCTCTTCAGAAGGCTATCCCTTGGAAATCAGTGTTACTATTATGGAAAATATGGCTTTTTCTTCCTACTGTGTAATCTGCTCAAGTAACTTTAGTCCAAAATTTTATGCCTCATCTGAATGAACTCCTGAGCAGATGAAAAAAACAACACTCATGCAACTCTCATCCAACAGAGTAACCTGAGAAGATTCTGGATGGGAAGACAGGGAATCAACATTTAAATTTGTATGAGACTATAAGTACACATAAATATAAAAAGAACACAGTTCCTTCCATTTTTTCCAGTGTATTCCTTCAAGATGAGAGTTTTGCAAGACACTTAATTATTTTCCTGTGTGTACATCAATGAGTGCATTCAGGTTCTAAAGAAGAGATGGATTATGAATAAACTGACTCCTGCTTTCATGCAAAGCATAAATAAGAGTGTGTGTGAAAAAAAGAATGGATATTTTATGGAAAACATGCTGAAAACAGAGAACTCAGAAATCCACATTCGTTCTTGCCTGGGTGGATGACATAACTAGTTTGACCCTAATTTGACACAAGCCATATTTTTAACTAATATTTGACAGTGCACAAAAACATTTTAAATCACCTTTCAACATTGTTGAATCACCTTTCAACATTGTTCAGACTGAAAAGGGAATACCATATTTCACATTATAAGTAGTGATTCAGTCGTATCAGTGATTTCACTTCTAATTAGATCTCAATGTTCCATTAAACCTGAAGCACCTTCCAATATTATTTTCTGCAGGAGACAACAAGCCAAGAAATCTATTATTTACCTATTTGTAATCACAGTTCTTTTGTAATCATAATCACAACTCATTCATATATTTTCTCATTTGTTGGGAAATATATAGAGAAAAATTAAATTCATTCATGGTTAAACAGCTAGTGCAAAGGTAGTAATAACCAGATTTGAGGATGTCTGTGAATTTTTAAAGGAGATTGCTACCAAAAACATCCACTATACAATTCACAGGTTATTTTTGGTCTGTTGCCCATTTTATGAATGGTTTATTCTTCTGTTTTTATTAATACTGTTGACTAGCTACAACAGGTGACATTTTTATCCCCTTAGGCTGTCCATTATCCAAATGAAGGGCCATCTGGAAAGGGATTCTGTTCACTGAAAAACGTGACAGAGCTGATGGCTTTTTAACTGCAAGTCATCTATGATTGCTGGTAAACACTGAAAATTAGCATTGATCCCCCTCAAATGAAAAAACCAACAACAATAAAGTACTTCAGACAGGCTTATGGAAACACCTTCTTCGGCAGATGTGCATGCTAATTAATAATTGTAGATGGCAACCCTTCCTCATTTTTGTAAATTAATGCCAGTTGAATTCTCTAAAACAAATAAACATGACTACAGATGGGGCAGCTACTTGTGTATGCCCAACACAGCATATGTAGATTAGGAAATGAGGTGGGCCTGAAATCTCTGCCATACTATAACACAGGTAGTAGACAAGCACCATTACAATAACCTGCCACACACAGAAAATCAGATAGCTCATCCTTTTGCCCTACCAGGTTACATTCTGGGAGGGTTTCCAAAGCTGGAGGTAGATGCCACATCGCCTCTCATTTTGAAGGCATTCAGTACAGAGACTAGGGCTGGGATGAATACACGAAGTAGTCATACAACCAGGTGCAGAATGAGACTGGTGCCATTGGGTATTGATAGCCCTCAAAACTCTGTTTTGCACCACCAGTGGAAGAATAATTACAATAGATAGTTAAAATATACTCCACTCATCTGTATTCCAGCAGTATAGTTTCTTCTAGGGTGATGAAAATGCATCTGTAATGAATATATCTACCAAAATGATTTGGAAACTGTTCTTTTGCAATCAAACTATCTACAACCATCCCCAAAAAAACTTAGATAGGGTCTGACATATCCTGACAAAACTGAAACCCACTGTGAACAACTGTTAAGACCATAAGCAACAGAAAATAGTTTCATAGTTTCAAATACCCTCTGAACTGAGATATCATTATAAACATGTTTATTTTATTATGAGACTGTAACACTTAGTAACAAAGAAACATTGGTCCTATTTAAATTGGACACTGATTGAAAATGTGTTTTGGGGCATTTTTTTTTATTTTTATTTTTATCAGAACAACAATACTCAATATTTACTGAAGTATTTTAGGCTGGCACTGCAAATATTAAAAATGAAATTCTTCACCATATTTTGTGACCCTGAAAGACATTAAGACTATGATTATCATGACTTAAAAATTCATACCCATCAGAACCTACCATGACAGCAGGACTAACAACTCTTGATTTACTTCTGCCTACTTTGTCATTGAAGCTCCAGTGACATAAGCTATCATGATGTTCATTTAGCATGTGTGTGACTGTGAGGCTTACACAACGTTAATATATCAAACTGGCTGCAAGGAAAAAGTTCAAAGGCAAAAAAGACAGATGAAAACAGACAGACCGAAAGACCAAAAGACAGAAAGAAAGAGAGAAAGAAAGAAAGAAAGAAGAAAGAGAAAGGAAGGAAGGAAGGAAGGAAAGAAGGAAGGAAAGAAGGAAGGAAAGAAGGAAGGAAAGAAGGAAGGAAAGAAGGAAGGAAAGAAGGAAGGAAAGAAGGAAGGAAAGAAGGAAGGAAAGAAGGAAGGAAAGAAGGAAGGAAAGAAGGAAGGAAAGAAGGAAGGAAAGACAAAAGGAGAGAAAAAGATAAAAATCCACAGTATTAATGTTGCAGCTTTCCAATGTACCAACAAATAAAAGTAATAGACTTTGTCAGAGCACAAAACATAAAAGAGTTTTAAAGTACTGTTCTGCACAACATAGCAAACAGAAAAATCAAATTATTGTCTGCTTGTCTAACATGAAGGCAGCATTATCAACAAACATCCTGCAGCTAGGAGATAAGATACTGGAGAATAAGTACTGTAAAATGGTTTATCATGCAACCAACAATGATTAGGTCATTTGGACATTTCATATTTAATAAAAAACAATTTAAATCAGAAATCATCAGGCCTGCAATGATGGGGCTTATTTATACTATGTTTGTGTCTCCAACCAGTTATTGAATTCTTTCATTTTTAAGAAGTACCCTTTTAAAATGAAGGGAGCAAGTTAAATACTTGGTATTACTTCTAAACTAAACCCCACAATCGGTATGAATAAAAGGAAACCTCCTAAAGCATTCCATAATAATGGAGATAGCAACTGGCTAGCAGAACGCTTGAGTTGTTTTTCTACAGCAGATTTGAACTGCATTGTAACGTAATGTATTGAAAATGATTTCTGGTCCTCCCTGATATCACAAATCATAACCTGTATAAAGCCACATGAGCAATCAAAGATCCATTTGAGCTGTGATTCATATGTGCACGCGCTCAGAGCTGGTACTGCTCAGTGCTCTATAATCAGGACTGCAAACATTTTTCATTAGTTTCCCATTTCATTAAAGCTGTGAAAAGAAGGAGAGATGGAATCAAATATAAAAAGAACAAAGTTAGTATATAAGGCTAGCATGCTCTTGAAGTCAAAACTTTACCTGCTGCATGTGTATGTCTGTGCACATATATTCATTCTCAATTTCTGAGCATACAATATTTCATAGAGTAATCATGGAAGAAGTCCCCTGCTGCCCTTGCAAGAAAAGGTTTCTCAATCTTCAAATCAAAATCCACAAAGCAGAATCCTTGGTCCCAAATTGAATATATCACGATAATTAGGATCTTATTCTCCAAGAAATCATATTATGCAGGTGAATAGGACCTACTAAATAGCATTTTCTCGTTTTTATTAAGATGGAATGGTTATTAATGCCATATATAAGTACAATGTATCTATATACTATTACTACTTAAAAGACATAATTAGGCCATATACCGAGATGCAGTTAAGACAAGTTTATTACTCAAAGTCTCTCTCTCAGAGATGACTACAATGTAGATCTGGAATTCAAAATTGTTTAGTAAGCATGTATGAATTAGCCATCAGTTATAAAGTCTCTACTCTGCAGTGAAGAAGAAATCCAGAATTCACCTCTGAAGAAGATAAACGAGGAATAAAAGTATAGATCAGAACTAGGAGCTGAGCAGGGACACATCTTTGGCTAGAAGCTTCCTTCCCCAACTGTTTTATTTTTAATATTACAAATCTGCATAAATGTGATGCTGTAATTGAAGATGAAAATGAATTTTCATTCCAAGAAAAGTAATAAATAGTTTGGAATATAAATACCATACAGAGAAAAGAAACAGAAAGGCAGTTGTAAAACTACCAATTCCAAACAATAAGAAACATTTTGCAAACCATTTGCTTAACTTTTTCCACTCAAAAGGAAGTAAATACTTAGAATTCCTTGGAAATGCCACATGCCAGAAAGGAAACATGGCTGCCACTAACTTTGTTTTTTCATTGAATTTTTTCCAGTCACATATGAAATACCTTCTCCATAGCTCTGTAAGTACAGTTCTAATTACTTCTAAAAGAAAATCAAGGATAACTCATGTTCCTCTGCTATATGTTTTCAAAACACACACCAATAAAACATTGAAACCTTGCAATTTTGGACTCCTCTTTACTCAAGTTTAAGTCCAGATGTCCATAAAGAAAGCAAGAGTAATTTCTAATAAAAGATTTTTTTCATAGTTAAAGAGCTTAATCTTTTTTCCTGAATTGCAAGATATATATGTGCTTTTTTATTATCTCATTATTTCTGGGACACTGGGAAAGCAAATGAATTCCTAACAACCATAATGACTGCTTGTGAAACTGCGGATAAGATGCCTTTGAAAAATCTAACATATTTACATTCATTCAACTTGTTAAAAAAAATAAAGCAAGTTATTCAGCAAAGAATAACATCTTGGTAGCCATGGTTTATCTTAAATGTTTTGTATCATTTCAAGAAAGAGATTCTAGAGAATAAGACTTATCGAAAAACCTGAAAATTATTCCTGATGTCCCTAGAAACTATTTGAAACTCAGTAGGTTGAGGGAAAGGAAAAGGTGGAAGAAGAAGAAACTCCAGAAAATCTGGAGACACATGGATTAAACACAGTTTCTTTGCCTGAATGAAAGAAGTACTTATAACTTATAACTCCTATAAATTAGAGAAGGCTACCAGTTGGACTAAAGTCAATTTTTAAAAAATACTTTAAAAATATTTTCAACTGGAATTTTTCCTGTGCTGATATGACCTTCACTGTGGGTCAAAAGTGGGTCATTATCTATGACAGACTTAAGGAACCAGATCTGACACTTAGTCTGGATTGTCCAAACAGTAGTCTGCCATCCCTCTAACAGGATCCCAGGAAACTCTTTTATTATCAGTTTTACAGAAACAGTGTCCTACAGTAGCCCAGCTGGGTTACTTTTCAGACTTGTAGCATAAGCAGAGTGCCCAGGTGGCCAATGGCATCCTGGCCTGTGTCAGGAATAGTGTGGCCAGCAGGACTAGGGAGGTGATTATTCCCCTGTACTCAGCACTGGTGAGGCCACACCTCGAGTGGGTGTCCAGTTCTGGGCCTCTCACTACAGGAAGGACGTTGAGGTGCTGGAGCGTGTCCAGAGAAGGGCAACGAGGCTGGTTGAGAGTCTGGAGTACAAGTCCTATGAGGAGCAGCTGAGAGAGCTGGGGTTGTTCAGCCTGGAGAAGAGGAGGCTCAGGGGAGAACTTGTCATTGTCTATAACTTCCTGAAAGGAGGTTGTAGCCAGGTGGAGGTCGGTCTCTTCTCCCAGGCAACTAGCAATAGGACAAGAGGACACAGTCTTAAGCTCCACCAGGGGAGGTTTAGGTTGGACATTAGGAAAAAGTTCTTCGCAGAAGGGGTGATTAGGCATTGGAATGGGCTGCCCAGGGAGGTGGTTGAGTCACCATCCCAGGAGGTGTTTAAGAAAAGTCTGGATGTGGCACTTAGTGCCATGGTCTAGTTGACAGGGTGGTGTTAGGTCATAGGTTGGACTGAATGATCTCAGAGGTCTTTTCCAACTTAGCTGATTCTGTGATAAGCACTTATCACCAGCAAAGTTCTACATCACTCCAACCACAACTAGAGGAAGCAGAAAGTACTGCAACACATAAAACTGTAAGAACATTCGTACAAGCATTCCCTGAGTACCAAGAGCCAAGGACTGTGATGTCACGTACTCTAGTGATTTGCAGTCATGTTACTGCAAGAAAATTGGAAAATTTCAGAATTGTTTTTGTTGTCATGAGAGCCTTGTCATAATGCTGTGATCTACTTATTTCAGCACTACCACTGGTGGTGTTCATTACTCTGCTTTCTATGTAGTCACTTGGAGATGTATATTTTTTATGCTCTTTTAAATCTTAGGTAGTTTGTAGATAGAAATTCACAGCATTATGGTTCTGCATGAAAACTGACAATTTGTTGCAACTTCCAGTGATGGTGGTTTGCCATTTCTAAGCTATGGAAAGCATGGATAGTGTTAAGATGTTTTACTTTTTATAACTTACTTCTACTGAATTCCAAAGGGAAAGCCAAACATTGGTTATTGATTAAAAAACAGCAAGTGAAAATTGGAACCCATGTCACAGGCTTACACATTTGTTAAATAGTAAAACTAGGACTGATTGTAATATTTTACTTGAATTATAATTAAGACTCTTCTTTACTTCTTGAATCTTATCTGTATAACAAAACCAAGACCCTATTTTGCATGGCAGTTACAGCTGACAGAGGAACAATGGGTTAACATTTACCATTTTTATTCTTGCTCCCCATTTCTCAGAGGTGAAACCAGAATGGAAAGATAGGATTTGTATAATGGAAAGCAGAGAGAGAAAGAGGTAATAGCTTGGATCATAATTTAGCAATGATGGAGACAATCCAATGAATTTAGCTATGTATACGTACACCCCTATATCCACATGGACCACATATTGACAGCAATGTTCATTTAAGGAAAGATTCTTTTTTTATGGAAAAAAAATTAAATGAAAAATATTCATCAAGGCTTCTGTACAGAGCAGGAAGATACCTCAACACCTTAGGTGGTCATAAACTCCATCTCCCTCAACAAGGCAGGATAAGCTATACCAAAATGATTTCTGACAGCTGTTTCCTTAATCTGTTCTTGAAAATCTCTGGTATGAGAACAAGTCCGCAGCCTCCCAGGATGACATATCTAAATGCTTAACTATTGTTACAGTTAGAAAAGTGGTTTTTGGTTGCTTTTCTTTCCTGCTGTCCAATCTAAAGCTCCCTCACTGAAAAAGAATCACATTACTTACTCTCCTATCCCCTATCCTGATCTGCAATGGACAAGGGGAACAATTTATTACCTTCCTTTTTGCGATAACCTTTATTCCTTTTAAGACTGGTATCTTCTCTCATGTCAGCTATATTTTCCAGTCTACACAAGCCCAGTTCTGTCAATCTTTTCTCAGAGATCATATTTTCTCTATCACATCTGTTTCTATCCTCTGCACTGGCTCTCACCACTCTGCACTTTTCTTAAACGTTTAAAATCAGAGATCCTGCTTCAGCCAAGTCTGCCAGGATGACTAGTATTAGCATGTCCCTCAAATTTGCAATAAACAGATAGCAGTATTTTCAAAAATCCATAAGGTCACTAGAAACCTGAGGCACATTTTTAATCCACAGCAAATGTATATTCAAATGATGTGATTTTTAAACTAGTATGCCAAATGTTGAAGCATGTCAATGAGACCTACAGCTTGCACCTATGTCAGCAATTTATTGTTATAAAAATTCAACTTAAACAGTGTAAAATGAGGGAACAACTGAACTGGCAATGAATTCTCCCTGATAACAAACAGCAATGACCAAATGAAGCAATGGCTGAAGGCTAAACCTTTGACAGCTGTTGGGTTCGAGCTAGCTATGACAGAACTAGTAATGTAACCATCTCTTCACACTGAAATAATGAATGCTCAAAGTTAAACGATCAGCCTTCAAAATTACCAAGTTTCATCATTAAGAAAGTTGTCCAAGCAGCTCTGTACAATGTTGAACTACTTTATGTTGCTCCAAGGGAAACACTGTTAAACAGGCACATCTCTGGTCTTCACCATATTTCTGACTAAAACCCAGAAGAAAAAGAACTTTTATAGAATAGAATAGAACAGAACAGAACATTTGGATACGCATATGAAAGAATCAAACTGCATTACCAAAAATATATTAAAGAAAACAGAAATGACTCTTGTTATTGCCTATACGTAGTTCTTCCAGTATTCACTACTTTAATATCAAATCTAACAAATGATTTCTCATCCCCCTCTCAGCCATGGCCTTCACTATTACCAACTCCCCACAAGTGGTGTAGCAACCTCTGTAATAATTGTTGATATATGTATTATAGGACCTCAGCTACAAAAGTGCATGGCTACATTAATTTTGTGCCTGGAAACACAAAACTAACATATGCAAAAAGCTCTATTTAACCATCTTACCACTTTGTACAACTTAATGCTAATTTAGGTAATAGGACAGGGATTTTGGTCCTTGGGAGAACATTTCAAAATTGCACCATTATTACAATAACACACAGTAAATACACAGTTATTAAGATATTATGATACTAAAATTCCTTTTACTCTGCTTCATAGCACTAAATTTAAGGTAATTACTTGTGCTGAGCAAATTTCTTTCTTACTCTTTCCAGTCACAGTTGTTCACAGATACGGGAAAATAATTTGCATAAAGTAAAAAAAAAAAAAACATTAAAATTGTAACTTCAAAAATTTAAAGAATGCATGGGGAAATTAATACAAAACAGAAATAGCTCTTTTTTTCTGACTAGTAAAATGTGTAGACTTTCTTTTGCTACATTTGTTTGAATTAAGGTACTATCATTACAGTATGAGAAAGCTGCACCAGGGACTGACCAGAAATAGCTCATTAGCCATAGCTAATGAAACAAGCCAAAACAAATCTCGCTCTTCATTTGAAAGGCATCATTTTCGTTTAGATATTCAAGTTATTCAAATGCCTGCCATTGAAAGGCTTTTTTTTTTTTTTTTTTTTTTCTTTTGGAAAAACAAGTCCACAAAAACTTTACTCTGGATTACTTCAGAGTACATGATGAAGTCCTCTCCATCTTTATTGCAGTTGACATCACAGGAAAGCACAGCTTAATTTACCATGGGATAAGTAGCCTTGTTGACTCCACAGAAACGAATGAAGGCATGAAGTTATTCTGTTAAACTAACTACAAAGGTTAGTGTTTTTTCTGATTCCTGTGGTATTAACTACAAAATTTAAAATGCTTTCAATGAAGTAATCTTGGAATTTTTCATTCAAAAATAATAAAAACTTTCTAATTTTTGACTTTCTATTGCAAACAAAGCTTAAAATACCTGACATTTCAGTGAGATAGAAAAAGTGGGATGTTTTGAAACAGCTATGGTTTTACCTTTCTTCCCATAGGAAAAGGAAGCATGTGAAAAAATTCCTTACCATAGCAATACAGCTTCCAAGTGTCTCCCATGTCAAATTGTTCTTAAAAAAATACAGAAACATTTTTCCACTAAAACTAGGATTTTACTGAAAAATCCATTTATTGTGAAGGAATTCTTTTCAATGAAAATAATGTGACTCAATCCTTCAGTTCATGTTATAAAAACTGCAGATAATATGAATAAATTTGTTAACTATCTCCAAGTTTTTAACTTCAGATGGTTGCAAAGCAATTAGCAAAACCGAGGATGTTCAGCATTATTGCTCACATGAGCTCTGGAAAGCTGGTTACTTTCACTGAAATTGCAATGGATTAGCCAAAATTTTGGATGTGTCATCACTACATCAGCCTCCTCCAAGTCAGCATCAGGCTCCTCTTGTCTGTGTTTTCTCCATGGTACCCACTGGTTTATTTCAGTGCAATATGCAAGAAGAAAAGGCAAGTCTGGACAAGGGAAGGCTATTCTGCAATTATGAGCCCCTGCTATGACAGAGCAAGAAAGCAATACCAACAGCTGCCCAGCTGTAAGCACCTGTCCTAGTGGAAATATGTTGGAAACTATGCCATGTTTGGGGTCATGCACCTCTCGCCATCTCATTATCTATTACTTATTTTTCCTCATCCCTTTAGCTATTTGCTCTGGCAGTTTTATTCACAGCTGCGGTCCCTTTTTTAAAGGGCCTGTTTAAAATTACAGAGCCACCCTACCCACCAAACTACCATTCACTAAATATATGGCTGAATGTATCTTACAATACAGATTTGAGGGCACGACATTTTAACTTGGTGAATAATTACATCCAAATTTAATACATCCAAATTTAATGCATTCTTGTAAACCTAGGAAGCCATGAAAATCAGTGATACTTCTGTAATTTCTCCCTTTACTGTGACACAGTTCTCATGCAGTCTGTAGATCAGGGCTCTGAACAGTGAGAATCTTGAAGCATATACTTAACATGGCTTTACAGAATTCTGTCCAAATTTTTCATGGACAAGGCTTTCAAAATAATGTATATAAAGTTATCTTATTGCTTCTCTCAAAATTTTATACAACTATACTGTAATAATTATTCCTGTAGTGCAGTCTTACTAAAACTGATCTTGTCAACAGTGCATATAACAAATGAGATACCCTGTTCATTCACAAACATTAGACTAATATTTTGCTCTGTTGTTCTCCCACTTAAATATCTCAAATAGTACTAAATACTTGACAATAAAACTGTTGAGACATTTTTATTAGGTCAAATAATTTGTGGATAAGAACAGAGACAAATTCCACAGTTTTGGTGAATTGTACAATGAGACTGTATATTCATTAATTATGTTGAATTTTTCCAGTGAGCATGCCTCCTAGAGAATGCCAAAATATTTTTTCACTGGAAAAGACAATGGCTGGGGAGTTGGGGAGAGGGCAGAAACACATGCTGGCTAGCGGCTTACCTGACAGGCTAGAGGGAATTATTATCTGATCCTAGATAATAATAAAAGACTCATTATCTCCAACAACATTTTAGGTAAAACTCTACAACTCCTCTGACATCAAAACACTTAACTTGTTTGTTTGGGGATCTATCTGCATCTCAGGAATTTTAGTGGTGATTTCAGCTATCATAAGAAGGCTGCTTGTTTTCTTAACCTTCAACGTACTGTATTTTCATACCACACATCTGAACAGTGTTCACTTTCCCTTAGCAGAATAAGTCCCAAGACATCAAGACAAAAGCCCAGGGCCTCCCCACTCTGTGTTCTGTAATGTCCTCACCAATTCTTTTCACAGATATAGCTATTATATCTGCTCGCAATCACTATGTGAAAAGATGGATGAATAGCTTCCAGTGTAGCCACCATAGACGTC
Source organism: Chauna torquata (assembly GCA_013399475.1). Classification (NCBI taxonomy): domain Eukaryota; kingdom Metazoa; phylum Chordata; class Aves; order Anseriformes; family Anhimidae; genus Chauna; species Chauna torquata. The sequence continues at coordinate 166,027 of VXAL01016082.1, read as the reverse complement.
CCACTCCATAGATCACCCAGTAAGTTGAGCCAAAGCGTCATGTAGTCTGGACTCGCTGTATCTTTTCAGATGTCATCCCACGTTGCCTGGGGCCTGTGAAACCAGACTCACTCCAGCAGTAGGAAGCTATGTCAGAATAATAATCAGGTTGCATTATTAGTCATGATTGGGGGGGTTAAAACTTGTAATAGCAGTTTACAAATGTCATAACGAACTCTTTGTTGTCTCATGAAAGAAAGAAGCACACTGACTTCAAGCATCCCACCAGCACATACCAGATGTGTAGCTGACAGTTGCTACTTGGAGGAATAAGGGCTATTTCTCTGTGTAGTTCTTACAAGTAGACATCAGACCTGTATAACAGTCAAAAGTCAGCCATCCAAACTCTAACTGAAATGACAGATAGACGGATTATCTGAAAGGACACGTGCATTATATTCAGTCAGTCTTCCTAACATCTATTCTGACGTGACAAAACAGTTACGTGAAAGCTGCAGCATCCTATTCCTGAGGGGTTTAGTGAAGAGAATCTTGCACGTTTGCTTGCAAATTTAAACCTGACCAACTTCAGCCTCCAAGGGGAAACACCATCTTTCCTTTTATTGGCTTATTTATCCCCTCTCCTCAGCACCGTAATAACTATATACCCTTTCAAAGGAACTGAATAGCTCATTTTGTAACCCATACGTTTTGCAGAAGTTTGGTAAATGTTCTATTCAGTTCTTCTAATCATTAAAATCAGAGGAAATTGCTGATAAAAAGGAAGTGAAGCTTTTGAATATGGTATTAACGGTGAAAGACTACAGAGTCTTTTAAAAAGGGCAGCTGTAACAAGCTGTTTTCCTGTTTTGTGATCTATACCCAAGGCTGAGGATTTGAAAAAGCCCCATGTCATATAGCTGCAAGAGCCACAGTCCAAAGCTTAAACCACTACAGGTAGGTTGACTCTTCCATGTGATATCTGTAACTGATGTCAGGAGATCCACAGCAGAGTAAAACTGCTCTCTTCATTATACTATCAGCTGTTATGACATTCTCAAAACCAAGGAACTGCCAAAACAATGGAGATTTCATGGTCTCTTTAGATTTATGTTGCGAACGATCGATTACAAATCTTTAAATTGCTATTGACACCTGCTTTAAATTCACTGAAATGAAAACCATGATGAGCTTATGGTTAGGGAAATGTTAAAGGTATTAGAGACTCACGGAAATTGAAGGAAATTCAGCTGCAGTTAGAAAGACTGACAGTACTACTGAGGTTTTCCTTTATAGCCAAGAAATAGTTAGAATGAGAGGAGGAAGAAATGAACCACATTACAAATTGACAGGTCCGTTATTGAGCCTAGTGAAAAGTTTGTATTAAAACCTAATTGTCTGAATAACCCTAACCTTTGGGGAATAAAGAATGCACTCAATAACAATTAACCACTACTTGGATGGCATCACATGAGATCCATGCCCAGTACTTGAAAGATATACGAACAGATATATCAAAGGGATTTAGATGCCTGAAGGCCTCTAGTGATGTGTGTCATTAGCACTTAATATAGGCTGATACAAATTTATCTCAGTCAACCAAACTTACTAGGTTCTTACCCTCCAAAGTCTGACAACCCTTTTTAATTTTAAATTAGAAAGTCCTTTTATTACTTTCTTATTGTGTTAAGAAGGTTAAGAATGAAGATAAAAGGAAATGAAGACATGACAGTTTTTTTATATACATAAAAAAGTCAGTTCACGCTTTCAAAAAATGCATGCTGATGAAAAATTAATCACACTATATTTCTCATTATACTTCTGAAACAGAAACTTGTCTCTATAATGTACAGTATAAAAGAAGGTCCATACAAGAATTTTTAAAGTTTTCTTTGCCTCAAATATTATTATGGGAACCATCCTTACGTGATATATATATCTTGGTTCAAATACTGATCTCGTTATATCTGCCATACCAGCCTAGCATGATCTTGAGCAAACCCTTTTACCTGTCAGTATTAAAAGAAGCAGCACTGGGCTGGGAGTTTGGTCCTTAGCATGAAGGATGTGTTCAATTGCTGCAGGGGAAAATCCTAGTAGCAGTCAGACACAGTCCAATAGACTAAAGATGTCATTAACCTTAAAATCATTAATATGCCCTCCCCTTAGGATTTGTCTACCTTACTGTATAATAATACTAGACTATCCAAAGATATGTTNAAAAAAAAAAAAAAATCAGCTTAACTGAAAGCATGCTTTTGAATTAAAAGCAAATAAAATTCAGTATGTAAGACATGGGATATTTATTTCAGGCATGTTTTTGTTTTATTTTTCTATTTTGACTGGTTTAGGTTGATGGGATTAAAGGAATGGAAAATTGCTTTGCTGCCCTTTTGAAGACATGTCAGTGCTTGAACAAAGTCTTCCCTGTCCTTCGAATTCTTTTCCAAGTGCCTTCATTCTAAGTTTATGCTCATTCATAAAATGTGCAACAGTTCAATTGTTTGTCAGCCTCACAAATGTGCACAGCAGTGGGACAGCTGGCAGGATGACTCTTGGAACCAACATGAAGAATGACAGCAGTCAAAAGAGATGCAAGAGGCTGTGGCTTACTCTGGGAAGTGCACTGGAAGGTGTTATGCGCCAGGTGGCATAATCAGGACTAAGTGGCAAAGCTATGTGTACATACGTGTGTTTGGTATATTTTCTCTGAGTGAACTCCATTTTATAAAATCAAAACAATTGAAAGAAGTGGAAAAAACAACACAATGTAAGACAGAAATAAACCTCAAGTATGTGAGGAATTTTTTTTTTTTTCACAATAATGTTGTTACATACATTATTCAGCTTCCTTGATTTAACTGCATGTTATCTAGAGAATTTAATTAGGGAATGTAGCAGATTTACTTTTTTATTTACACCTGCAGCCATAACAAAAAAATACTCTCCTCTGCAATACCTAAGAGTATTGCCTAAGCAGTCAGATGGGACTTTCCTATTAACTGATGTTTCTGAAAGCCTGAGGTCCTAACGTCCTTCTTCTCCACCGTACAGAATCTGTGGATAAGGGACTGAGTGCTTGGAATTATTTTAATGCAGATGCCAGGTAAGTTCAATGCGGGAGCTTTCTCTCTGCAGTGCTATTTTCTTGCAAAGCACTGCTTATATGAGATGATTCTATCTTAACTGCATGTTTCACACAGTGCTCTCAGGCCCGCACAGGAGAGTACACCACCTGCAGTTTGCTGTACGCCGTGTTACTGCAGCGCTCCTGCTCACTGCTGACTGGCAGATGAATGAAGTCCTGTGTTTTCCAGAGCAGTAGAGCAGGACAGATCTTGGAGCTCCTGGTACCTCAAGTGAGTTTAGATTACGGCACTCAGAAACCAGTCAAAGCTGAGAATGAATTTTACCAAGAGCTTCACAAAGGAAGTAAAAGCCCTGGAATTTCAATTCAGTTGTTCTCCTGATATTGGAAAAAGAGAGAATAAAAAAAAGTATCAGCATAGGAAATCTGAGTCCCACAAATATGCTCCTACATCTGCCCAAGCACTGCAAACATTGCTATGTCAGACTAGCCCATTGGTTCCTTCAGTCCCATCTCAGTAAATAGTCTGCTACCTGTTGTCTTGTGTGGGGAAGATACGTCTCCACCAATGCACTAAGCCAATTATGCTATTGTCTAGATAAGAGGGAAATGCTTTCCTCAGTCTTTTTGTGATCTGTGTAGGCCCTCAACCATGAAATTTTGTTACTGCTACTTTAGCAAGAACTGCAAGTATCCTGAAATGATCCAGGCTTTTTAAAATTCCAGTTGCAACATACTCCCCATGGCACAAATCCAACAGGCTTTAAATAAAATGTACAGAGAAATTTTTCCTCTTAGACTCTTTGTAATTTTCCTGCTATTATTTCTCAGGATAACTTGTCCTTGTACTCTAAAAAAGGTGGGATCATCACAAGGGGCCCTAAAATTAACAGTGAATTTGAATCGAAGTATTACCCAAAAGAAACATCCTGTTCCCAGTTTTACCATGTTTTGTTTCTACATGATGCTCAAAGAAAAAGAAAAGGAACCTATTAAACAGAGCATATATTTAATACTTCTTATGATATGAGACATAAAGTTTTACCAAAATGTGTCTTCAAAAGCCTGCAACAGGAGAAAGCAGTCTGAAGCCTCAAGCCAAAGTGTTAACACGCACGCGCACACACACACACACACACACACCACACACACACACACACACACACACACACAGAGTAGACATGGTAGCAAAATGACCATACAGAAGATGAGCGGAAATGCTGTAATTCCCACTTGAACAAGCAACGTCACAATGCTAAATCTCAGGAATCGAAGGGCGTAAGAGAAGGGGAAAAAAATATCATGCCCTATTGTGCTAGAAAGAAAAGAAGTTGCCTACAGCAGCTTCTCTGAGTCAGTCTCATATTTAACCCTCACACGGTTTAATAGCCATGGCTAATGGTTAGATGAGGAAAGCTGTAACTCTCAGCGCCGAGCCAGCCAAAGGGGAGGCTGCAGAAGGTAATTAGCCAATCTTGCAATTTAGCTGGGGTTTTATAGCAACCAATGTGATTGGTATGACTTACTATAATCTGAATGTTGCAGTTTGTTCTTTAACTTTAGTAACTGTATTCCATTATGTAAATTTGTGTTGTGACTGCATTTTTTATTGTTAGAGCTTGTCCAGTGATAAACCCGAACACATTGCAACACCAAGAGGAACACAAAGATACTCAAAAGAGGCAAATTCTCTCCTTGTCCAGCACCAAGTGCAGAACTCCTCAGTATCCTGAAAGGTAGTAAGTTTCACCTAGATGGGACTGAACTTATCAACCACACACTAAGAAAAGCTTCTCTAATACATACATACATATATGAAGAAAGAGAACTAGCAAAGGCATTCAGGATTTCTTAGTACTATATTCAGTGCTTTGAAATTTCTAATGATTTTCAGGAACGGCAGCAGCTGATAAGGAGACATGATCCTGTATCAGAGAGTAAATTTCATTTTGAAGCTACGACTTGTCTGTCTTCTGTTTTCCTTTGCATCCTGAAGTTCGAAACCAGTCATGTAACGCTACCAACAAAGACGTTTCAAAGAACCAGTGGCAAAAAACTGCCATGTAAAATAAATTTTTTAAAAAGTGTTATTACTAAGCCAGGACTTAGACACCTGCAGAAGTGGCTTTAAAGCTAAAGGGTGGAAAAAAAAAATTGTGCATGTAGGACAAAGGCAAACTGCATGTCTGACAGATTTCTCTTCCAAAGGAACAGGCTCTGTGGAGAAATGAAAATATCTTGAACTCCTTACAGTTCAATACCAACAGCCCAAGCAAGAATCAGGAACATTGTGAAAACTGAGGCAGGAAAATAAGTAAAAGTAACTGCTATGTTAGTTCTTTTTTAAAAAAAAAAAAAAATTGGGATGAAATTGGTCTGCATACTTTTTTTTTCCTGTGTTTTGGATTCCTTGCTTTGACAGTTCCTTATTTCTAACTATATATTTAGCAAATTCAGCAAAGAAGGTCAATGAACCAGCCTTTATGTAGCTAAAGGGGTACCTACATGTGCTCACCGAAGCAGTAAGGATTTTCAATATGGAGATGCAGGCTGAAAGCTTTGTTTCACTTGGAATGCTGACAGAAAAGAAAATGCAGCAAAAGAATACGTGACCCTTGACCACCCAGCAGGGTTCCAGTCATCTCACCAGGTGGACAGTGAGTCTTCAGCGGCGTTATCCGGATGGATGTGATTTTGGTCATCCAGATCACACACTTATTCTCTTAAATAAATTCTCTGCCTTAACAGATGGGCTGTAATCTGCTCTCTCTTTTTAAAGTCTCATACCTTACCCCTTGAGTAGGGGTAATGTTACATTACATGCTCCAACTGTATTCTTGCAGAAGTACCAGTGAACGAGCAGCCCTGCAAAATAAACATTCTGGGACAATATGTGCTTAATTAGCTGGGAGTTCTAAAGAAGGCAGTACAAATCTCACAATGTGGTCTCAAACCTCAGAAAAAAGTGCTAAATAGAGCTCTTCCCTAATTACCTGTCAAGCCTACTACCAAAAATAAAGATTTTTGATTTCAGAGGAATAGAAGTAACCACAGCTGAACTCCATAATGCAGCAGATTCAGATACTGGACTTACCGAAACTAGAGAGAATTTTAGGCAAGAGATTTGGTGGGTTAAAAGTTACTATCACTACAAGATTTATTGGATAATTTGTACAAAAGCACAATTATGATCAGTCCTGGTCTCAGCATGCTGCTAATGTGCTAGTCTTTTGTCTATCTTTCCTTAGAGAAGGAGGATTAGGGTAAGATCTTATTTAGGGAAGATCTTTGGGAATGAGTCTTCCCAGCAAGAAGAAAGGATTCATTTTTGATGGGTAACAAGTAACTTGCTCAATTTGCAAAGGATTCTATGAATCACTTCAGCCTGCTCCTATACTTGTGCTGAGCACATCCTAAGAAAACAGAGAGCAATACAATTGCTTCTGCAACTGTCTGGAAAAGAGGAAAGACAGAGAAGAGCACAGAGCATCACAGGGGACTATCAGGGCAAAGGTGCCTCTGAGACAGTTATTTCAAGTAGCAAAGTTGGCAATTGCTTGATTTCTGTTACCAGGAGGGCCTGCACGTTGGCTGTTTGGCTTAAGCTAGCATAAGAGGAACAATCGGTAAAGGCTTGTACCTAAAATTTCTGCAGAATCAACAACCTTACAAACTGAGCTCTAAGCAGCATTCATGTTGCAGCAAATCTCCCTTGGCAAATCACTTTGATAGAACCAGCATTTCCTTCTCATCGATTTAGCTGCCTTGTGTTTCAACACCTCTCCCTGTTACCTAGGAGGGACAGGAATTAAAACTAAGTGAAGTAGCATATTTTTTCTTGGTTTTGTTTCCGGGGAAAAGAAGTAAGGACACAAGGGAAACTGCTGTGATTTGTCCTTTTATAGAAAGAGTCCCCAGTGCCAATTCCACGTGTAACTTTTCACACAATGAATAACAGGTGGGACAGACTGATTTTCACAGTTTCTTCAAGGTGGGATAGTATAGTCTTACCAACTCGAATCTGACTTCACTCATTTGCAGAGCTGAAGACTTTGCCATCTAGATGGGTAGAAAGGAAAAGAGGAATTGAGAGAAAAATCTCTGCTGTAACAGAGCCGTGCCTGGGAAGGTCATAGAGGATTTTTTCCCCAGTTCACCCTTCCCCTTCTTTGACACCAAGACTAAAAGCAGTAATATAAAATTCAAACATTTTTCCTCTCTCAGATACATATTCTAAATAATTAAGGTACCTAAAGCACTCGATTCCCATGTAAAACTGATCTTGTGATAATGTCTATAGAGAACTCATGCATCATGATTACTGAAGTACGTACATGAATGCATTATTCATGGCCACAAAGTGCACACACCATCTTACTCTCAAATGACCCTCATTATTTGGGACATTCTTCATTTTAGATTCACATTTGTCTCTATCCCATACTGAGGTTGCCATCTGGTCATTTTTTTCTTTACTGACTCAGCTGGTTACTTTTACATAAAACTCATTTAGAGCCGAGCACTAATCAATTCTCTCAAACAGCTTCCATAAATAAAAATAAATATACTGTCTGTGATTAGAAAGAAAACGAAATTTGTAGGCATTTAAAGATCCTCCAGTAGTGTAAGAATGAAGCCAAGGTTAATATAATCAGTATTTGTTTCTCTAATAAATCTTCCCATTAATTTTTGATATACATAGCAAACAATACAAAAATGCGATCCAATAAGAAGACATATCAAAATATAGACAAATGTATACATACAAACCTTAACCTACACAATATACAAAGGTCAACAAATCATTAGCCATGAAAATTATGAAGAACAAATGACATGAAGATAAATGTACCTACTTATTTGAGACATTAATGTGGAACAGGCAATACAGTAACTCAAAGCCACTGTCAACAGCATCATCTAGGGAACTATGCACAAGGGAGGAACATACTAGGTATTTCTTTTTATTACTCCAGATAAAATTCTCAGTTAATTTTAGCTTTTATGCATTTTTTAAAAATAAACAGTCAGTGCATCTATAGCAGCAGAGCTGGGCCAACACTAGTTGTTATTCACTTGACTGGAAAGAATCCTTTTGCTCAAACTGCATTTCTGCCTGTTTTGGTTGAATTTTTTTTAGCAACTTTCAAGCAATCTGCTGCAGGCAGAACTAGTAAGCCAGAACTATGGAAGAAACAGAAGCAGATTGTCAGCAAAGGAACAGTCACAAATAGGAAGAGGGAAGATACATAGCTCAGCAATGGCCTTTCTCTTTTGTACAAGAGCTCCGACTCATGAGTAAGACCCCACCAAACTGCACCATGTTTAGCCCTAAGAGCACAGAGGAGTATCGCTGCATTTGACTTTAAAATTTTTACATATTTTTATCATGTGTAAACTGAGATAGAAAGTTGTTTAAATTGCCAGGTCACACAACACTTTCTGTATGGGTTGAGAAAGGACTTAATGAATCTACTTAGGTGGTTGCTGTTGAAGGTCTAGAATTTTTGTGACAGACGCAGAAGCACAGGTCTCACAGTATCCAGTATTTTCTTCCTCCATTGCAACTAAACATCCTTTTTTATAGCTATGCTTTCCTATTTAAAAATTCAACAGGCAGGAGACTTTTTTTCTTCCTTGCGACCTGTGTGTATTCAGAAGTTTTATATCAGTTGGAACAGCAGACTATCTGCCAAAAAAAATTTTCTGAACCTGTGTGTTTTGCCTTTTTTTTTTCCTTAAAATTTCCATTTAATGTATCAATGCTAAAGTATTTTAATCACAATTTTAAAAGTGTAAGACTTTAAATTAAAACCTTGTTTTGGTTTTGTTGTTATGCCATCACTTCTGCAATACTACTTGCTCCTTCAGAGAGCAGATACCTCCTTGATAGGACTGTGAGTTCTTTAAGGCCATCTATGATGATCAATCCTACCTGCCAGGTACTCTGGAAGCATATGAGAGAGGTGCAGGGCTTCAACCTCAACAATCACTGTTGCAGTTCAGCACAGGAACCACCATCTGCCAGATGAAAGCCTGAAAACGAAGGAAAAAGGGGAGCATAAGCACTAACTACAATTCATGCTGAGAAGTGGAACATCATTTGAATCAACAAATTTGAGGTCTTGCTTTTTGCTAAACTCCACAAATTTTTGTGAAAGGAAAATTTTCAACCAGGTTTAATAACTATTTCTTCTTTGCAGTAGCTCTGTAATTTATGCCTGGATTCTTGTATGCTCCATCACTGCCTCCTGCCGCATAATTCATCTTTTGTCTCTGAAAAATTATGAATGAGCATTTTGGTCTCCTTACTCTTGCATTTGCCCTTCCCATTCTCCCCTGCTAGAATCCTCAATATTGTTTAGCACTTGAAGTTCAAACTCATCTTATTGTTATAAGGAATATTATTAAGAGCTTTGACTGGGATTCCTACTTTAGATTTCTCAGTTCGATTAACAGAAAATAATCACTCTCACACTCTCCTTCTCTAGTGATTTGGTTAATTAACTGATAGAAGCAGCACAAATAATTTCTACATCAGTGTACTTATTGTTTCAAAAATTAAGTGAAAATTAGTCCCTTACTAGATGATTAGGATTTTAGATCTGTTAATGAACAACAATAGTCTGCCATTGCCATCTTTTAATTTACTTTTAATCACCAGCTAAGTAACAAAGAAGTGTCTTTTAAAATAATTAAGACTACATATCAGGTCTCTGTAGGATGTCAACAATAAAGGGGTTAATGATGCATCCAATCATCATGGAAACAGTCAAAAAATGTCTTCCTTTAAACAATCCAGAACAACTCTCAGTATCTAAATGCATCTGTGCCAGACAATTCCCACAGCTTCACAACATTTTTCAATCTGTAGAGATCACAAAAAAAAAAACCCTCAACCCATTAATGATGGAAATCACCTATGTAAGCAGGCCAAGTATTTAAATTATCTGTGAAGAGAAGCCACTTTCCTTTCACTAGACAGAACTCTGTAAGCATCATAGTATGACCTCTGCTGTGACAACACGACACAATAAAAGATGCCTACCCAAATACAGCACTTGGAGGCACAGAATGCATTTTTTCCTCTCGTAATATTAACGCCTTCCTGTACTTACCTTCTTCAGATATATTTACAATGAAAAGCTGAAGAACAGAAAAATAGGTTCCTAAATCTTTATTTCAGAGGGATTTTCTAACATCTCTGTGACATTTAAGAACAAGCTTATTCTGGGGTACAAAAGGGTAATAATTTTGCTTTGAATGTGTTCACATTTTAGTAGCAGTTCTGTGGATGTATATGATGTCTGTTTTCTACCATAAAAGTAATCCACCACAATTCTAGCACTGGATGCTCCCTGATTTTTTAAAGAAATCAGGCATAAAAGCTTCATGTGTACATCTGTGTGTGTGCATACATGTCCTTTGACTCAGCCCTCAAGTGATGTGTACAAAAGGGAGATTACACAGAGGTAATATGCCCTTTCATTGACAAATTAAAAAAAGAAAAAAAAAAGAAAAAGATATCAGTAAAAAATATTCCACTCAAATGCCAAAGTTGTTACAGAATGAGAGACTAAAAGACATCCAGAGAGCTTCTGGGAGGGAGAGGCAGGTACTGCATTTAAAATTACCAAAACATCTGTAGTATTTAGAGCAGTATCCCACTGAATACTGAATGTAGCAGTAAGCTCTCTTTAATTCTTGACAAAGAAAGTAAATTGTCCTAAAAATTCTCTATTATGAAGCATCCAACACATGCACTGGCACTCCAGAGAGCTACTACAATCTAATGCATGTGCTCCCTTTTGAAAACTGTCTTTTCAAGCAGCACATGTTTTGGCCCATGGGAGTGCGGTATGTAGAGCACTGTTAGGAGACTGGTAGAGGGCCATCTGTGCTCTGGTTGAAAAGACTTTAGTTAATGTGGAAAAAAAACTCATAATTGCTCTCTTCACAGCTTCTATTGTAATTTGGAGAATAATATGTGAAAATAATGTAGAAATGAGAGCTGGCAATGGCCAAATAGGTAACTTCATCCACCTCTTTATCATTACAAGATGGTTCTCAGACATACACTTGGGGCAACAGTGAAAGACAGGAGTTAGAGAGACCAAATCCTCTTGCCAGCTATACCTCTCACATCTACAAATACAGTCACATCACACCCTCTCTGCCTCCCTTCCTCCCTCCCTCCCTTCCAGAGTTTTGCTTGTTTTATATGAAGCATAAATTCTTCATGGTAACGGGTACCTATGATTGTCTACGCTTATACTATGCCTAAAAATGTAGGCTGACTATCAAATAGGCTCTCAGGGTACCATAATAATAGTAACAAATACAATAATCATATTGACGAGGCCAGCTGAGACTAGTTGTGGAAGTCCCAAATGGTGTCATATCCAATGTCTGTCTCTGCACATTATTCCCTACCATAACACTCATCTGATTTTTACCTTCACAGAGCACTTTGTTTTCTCACTTTCATCTCATTAACTCTAATTAACACTCTTTTTAACCATTTTCAGTAATCCTCTACCTTGTTTTGTTCTTCCATTCTCTAAAGACTGCTAAATAGCCCATGCACAATACTGGAGTTAAATTGACTTTAATTTTTAAACAGCTAATTGTAGAGCATCCCATTGTGCAATCCGTAGCATGTTAAGAAAAAGTTTCACCTGTCTGTGACTTGATGTCTCCATGCATCCAAACAAACATTACAGCCTTTTTCTCAGCCATGCTGTTTTATAAAATCCTTGTCCATTTTCACCAGAAGCTTTCAACCTTCTACAGATTCTAGGCATATGGAGTTCTTCTTCTGGTTTTTCTTGGCTGCACTGTATGTTTCTCCTTCACTGATCATTATTGCTATTGTGAAGACTAGCTTATTATTATCACCTAATAATATATCAACCATACATCATAATGGTATATCAACCATCCCATCAAGTGGAACAGGCTTCCTAGTGAGGTGGTTGATGCCCCCTGCCTATCAGTGTTCAAGAGGCATTTGGACAATGCCCTCAGTAATATGCTTTAACATTTGGTTAGCCCTGAAGTGGTCAGGCACTCAGATTAGATGACCTCTGAAGGTCTCTTTCAACTGAACTATTCCACCCTATCCTACCCCACCCCACCCTATTCTATTCTACTCTATTCTATTCTATTCTATTCTATTCAGTTCTTGTTTAATAATGTCATTATTGAATGAAGCCTCTTTAAAGAAAAATGCTCAGCAATTCTAGAACAAACAAAATGCCTATTAGGAGTTAAAATAGTTATTCAAGATGCTAATTATAAACATCAGTTTTGAAAATCTTGACTGAGATGCTTGTTTTATGAACATATGTGATAACAATTATAGAAAAATACACGTAGCAATGCTTGAAAATGGAAGATTTTTTTGTAACCTTTTAATAAATACTTCATGAATCTAGAGCAAAACTGTACCCAATTACTAGGTTGGTTTGCAGGATAAAACAGGCAATTCAAAGAGGGTTACAATGCATACTTCAGATAAGGATCGCTATTATTTAAAATGTAATGAAATACTTTGGGTTTTATTTGTCATTTTTTTGCTCTGTGCATACTTTAAAAATACAAATAGAGTTAAATTTCAAAGAGGGAAAAAAAGATGAAAAAATTCTACACAAAACCTTGAGATGAAGCGGATGGCTCTTCTCAGCTGGGTGACACACCCCTTTTCCTCACAGATTTCAACAAGTAAAAAAACGTCAACTTTGCAGTTATATATATATA
>VXAL01016082.1:28135-153191 GCA_013399475.1 Chauna torquata | reverse complement strand
TATATATATTCACCTTGTGGAACACAGGGTACAATTCTGATTATCCTATACTGGGATGTCTGAGGGATTTGTTCCTTTTTTAACACTAATGTGTATCATTATACCTACGACCCAAAAACTTCTCCCGTGGGGACATTCCAGAGGCAGTCCGTGTCTTTGATGAAAGGCAATGTAAATTCAGAAGCAAACTGTCCACCATATGCACAATGGTCCCCTGCTTTTCATTCTCCTGTAACGATATGGCTCATGTGTATTCAGAAGACTTCAAAAGTGTAGCCCAAAAGTCTGAGACTCAGAGTGGTCCTTTTATGCCTTTGATGTACAAAGGAAATCAGCCTGAACTCATCAGAGACTACTGATGACAGGGGCTGGGCTAATCTTGGAATGATCAAAGCATTCAAAGTCAGTGACATTTGCAAGAAAATTAATGATTCCTCTATAAAGGTTTTAACCATCCTATAAACAGGATAAATGTAGAAATCCTTAGATGGATAGTACCATTAAGTACAGCAAATGTTACTGAAAATAATCACAATGGTGGCTCATTTATTAAGAAACTGTTCCTCACATTCATTTACATTCCACTGAACAGATTGTAAAAAAGCGTTTTTCTTTCTTCTTTTTTTTTTTTTTTGAGTCTGGTTAACGTTCTCTGAAATGAGAAATTACACACTGAAAAGAAGTATTTTGTGTGTGTCATGTCAGAATTACAAGGGATCATTATCCAATCTTTGGGACACAGAAGTATTACAGATTTATCAATTGTTTCTACTGATGTAAACGTTCTGATAATGGCACAACGTGCCTGACTAACAAGAACTACTACAATGAAGTTAAATGCTTTAACTTGTTTAATGATTCTGGTAACAAATATTACTCATCTGAGACCAGAGAAGAAATTGTAAAGTATGCTGTTATCCTTGATATGATTGGAGGTTAAAGGGTGAAACTGTAAATTCAAGGTTGGCATTTGCTTTTCAGAAAAGATTTGTTAACACCGTTAAATATGCTGAAGTCATATTCGTTGTGGCAGAAGATAAAGCAATCAATCAAGTTTTTTCAGCATAGGATCTCTCAATGCCTTTGCACTGCATTGCTTTATTTAATAACAGCTACAAGGTGTGTGAATGATTAGGTTCACTAAGTAGTTATAAGAATATTTTACCTTTTACTCTGTAGCCTCAAGAAATTCTCATATTAAAGAAAAATATAGGTGTACAATTGTTCTCACTGTAATTAAACATGATTTTGACATATGGCCAAAAGAAGGAGGAATGACTGAAAAACATTTTTCCCACATCTAGTAAGTACTAATGTTGCTTTCACTAGCAGAATGTCTTGCTTTCGAATCTCCGTGCAACTATGAAAAGCAGACTAGAAACACTTGTTTTATTTATGGGAGCATCAGGAGTATAAATCAGTTCGTGCTTTTTGGTACTCAGTGTATGACAAACCTATAGGTTTAATCAAATGCTCCCTATTAATATGGGAGTAGTCACCACAGACCACCTACACCTTATTTTTTTTTCAACTGGATATCATTCAGCAAATTTTTTTAAAATGCTTCTGTCACAGACTGTTCAACTATTTAGGCTCTGTCCTGCTAGGAAAACAACAGCTGTGCCATTAGTAAAGATGCCATTTCTGGAGTTTTTCAAATTAGGTTTCCTTCTAATGTGCATGTTAATACTCTACGAGAACATGGATGGTCAAAATGTAAGACCAGTCTGCTTAGTCAGCAAGCTCATCTTTGACAGTCAAGCAGGCTTTATTTACTCTATCTTTAGGTGTCTGTGGGGGATATATCAGTATTTAGATGGAACATACACATTTCAAAATCCCCCTTCATGCAGAATTCATTCCAAATGGATGTGTATCTGTCTATTCCATCTACCCTTACTTGCAATACTGGAATTCAATAATTGAATTGATTTAAGACCATGTTAAGCATAACAGAACATGATATTCCGTCTAAAGTGTCCGAAATTTTCTCAATTGTTCAACAAAAGTGTCCGAAATTTTCTCAATTGTTCAACACCAGAGTTCTGTAAGTAGACCCTTCAAAAGAGATTAGATGATTCTATGTCTAATCACTGGTGTTAAGAAAAAAAGCCCTTAATAACTTTGCTTGCACTCAAATATGCTGCTCTAGTTTCAGGTCAGTTAGGCTGATGAGCTTTTTTGCCCCTACGTGCCCCTGTGTGGTCAAAATCAGAGGATCACAAGATATTTCAGGCTGGAAGGCACCTCAGGAGGTCTCTGGTCCAACCTCTTGCTTAAAGCAGGGGCAGCTCTGGGGTCGAACGAGGTTGCCCAGTGTTTATCCAGTCTCATCTTGAAAACCTCCAATGACTGCACAACCTGTCCAGCATAACCTAACCTGTTCCAGTGCCTGACCGTGCTTAGGATGTCAAAGCTTTTCTTCTTTCCAATCTGAACCTCTTTCAACCTATGCCCACTGTTTCTTGGTTTCCCACCATGCACTATTGTGAAGATGACATATTCCTGATGACTTCCTCATAGGTACCAACAGGCTGCTCTTTGGTCCCCCTGAAGCTGTATCCTCTCCCAGCTCCCTCAGCCCCTCCTTGCAGGGCAAGTGCTCCAGCCTTCCGACCATCTTGGTGGTCCTCTGATGAACTTACTCTAGTTTATCAACAACTTTCCTGTACTGAGAGAGCCCAAAATGGGAGTCAATATTCTGTGTTTGGCCTAATGAGTGCTCAAAGAGCAGCACAATCGCTTCTCTTGACCTCCTGACTTTGCTCCTGTTCCTACAGCCCAAGACACTGCTGGCCACTTCTGCTGCCAGGGCACGTTGCTGCCTGATGCTCAGCTTGCTGTCTGCTGGCAGACCCAGGGCCGTCCCTGCAGAGTTGCTCCCCAGCTTGGACTGACTGCAAAGGGCTCTTCCTTCCCAGGTGAAGCACGTGGCATTTGTCCTTGCTGAATCTCCTGAGGTCTCAGTTGCCCTTTCCTCCAGTCCATCTGCATTGCAAACCTATCCTCAAGCATATCTATCAGTCCCCCCATTTTGGTGCCACCTAGAAACTTGAGAAGACACTCTCTCATCTCTTGCAAGTCAATGAAATGAAAATGACAGAAGTCAGTTTAAAAATAAATAAATAAATAAATAAATAAATAAATGATAGTAGAGGATTTTTTTAAACCCAGGTCTTTTTATCAGGCTCTGTTTAAGAAGTTACACCAGGAGATCTAACAGAAAAGCAGCATTCACTGTGGGGCAGAAAAAAGAAGCACAGGGGAGCAACCTTTCCCTGTGCTCTACTGCAGCCACAAATTTGTCTTTGAAAGCATTCGTCTCCTGTTCCTCAGTATAAGGCAGTAGAAAATAATAAGAGGGTTGTAAGACATAATAAGAACACAAATGTGATTCATAGGCAGATTCCTCAAACTGTTACCCTCATAATATAGCACAGTCTTTCCACAACTTTCTGTGCACTTGCTAGAACTTCTCCTCCACTGGATTATGGCTCCTCTCTTACACATTTCTGTTTTTCTTCAAAGGTTGATTAAAGAACAAAACATTATTTTCAAATACCATATTGACTCCAACTGTACATACACGTATGTTTGCAAGGCTCAGAACACTGAGAAATCTGATATTATAACAGAACTCTGAAGATCTTCACTCAGCTTGGAATGCCTTCTTGGTACAGTTCTGCTTCCTGAACCCAGCTGCTGTAGTTCCAGATTACGTAAATAACGCCTTGTTTCATTTTAAATTGCAGTGAAAAGCAGCCCTGCCCTGTTCTTCTTGCAGTCAGAAAATCAAATAGATTTTTTTCCAACCTTACTAGGAAAAAAAGTTAACCTTGGAATAAATTTTTGCCTCCAACTAGAAAAGCTTTGGTAAGCAAATGAAAAGGAGCAATAGAAGGGAATGCCTAAGCAAATTTAAGTGTGAACCATGCTGAAGCTCTAGTTGTAGCAATGAAAAAAAAAAAAAACAAAAACCAACAACAACAACAAAAAACTGAGAAACCGTAACTATTTTCACAGTTTGCACCAATGTAGGAAAGCCAGGATGGCAGTGTCAAATCTGATCAGCTTTATACACTGCAGTCAGTATTATTTCATACTGTTTACTCTTCAAGTTGAGGTGCAAAATTTGCAACTACACACATTACATTGCTCTTTGGGTTTTCTGGGGTAACTAAAACAAAGCAAATAACTATACTGCCATTAGTGAAAAGGACATAATGCTTTTCCAGTTATGAGATCGGTTGCTATTTCTACACCAGAAAGAGAAGCATGGGCATGAACCTGTTTCACTCCTACCATTCTCTCTCTGCTTCAGTTCTTGCCCATTAGACTTGTCATTGTTTTTGTTGTTGTTGTTCATTTGTTTGTTTTTATTTCAAAGATGTTGATTCTCCTCTGTTGAGTTTTAACTCTGCTCTTGTGCAATCACAAGACTCCTTTCCATTGTTTTTGGAAATATGGGAAATATGTCTATAAAACTTATTCTGTTCAGCGTGACTGACACATTTCAAGACTGTAATTTACCAAAGAAAACGTCAGCCTCAAATTTACAAAATAAGTATGTTTGATGTTATGTTTAGATTAAGAATGAGAAACATGGATTTGATAGCACTTGTGATTTTATCTTAGTGAATCTCACTCAGATAACATTGCCAGAAAGAAATCTGAATGAATGAGGGAGCACAGGCATGTATACCGTTGCCGTGTTTTTGCTGGTTTTGCAATTGGACCATAGAGAAAAATTAAGATTAAGCTTAACTAGTTGCAGTAAACTAATTTACAAGTGCATCTGTATTTGTTTGCCACATATGTAACATACTATTTTGGTTACTTGTGTATGTCACTGAATTGGGAAAAAAAAAAAAAGGAATATGAAATGTAATTAATCACACTAAACTACCAATTGCAATATTCTCAATAATCAACAAGCGAAAAAATTACTTGAATTAATCTGCAGAAAATTCAAACCAATTATATGTGAGGATTTTGCATCCATGCACATTTGGAAGTATAAACAGAAAACAAAGTAAACAGGAATTAAATTATTCGTGGAAATTATTCATTCAGCTGTCACCTCACTATTTGCTTCACCTTAAATCTTAAATACAGTTGATTTCATCCTAGAAATGGAATTAACATTATAGCCATTCAGAAAAAAATTCTCTGTGACAACTAAAAGAAAAACAATCACCTTTCTGTGTCTTCATGAAAGAGTAAAGGCCTCTTTTGTTCTTTGCATGAAGACAGAAAAAATCTGTTTGCGTGCAAGTGGGAAGTAACAATTCAATATTCTTTTTATAGCACTTGCTCATCTTATTGAAAGAGAAAATAATTTTAAAATTCTATTTTCCTCTTTAAGTTTTCTTTACAACAATGTCTCTTCAAGAAGAAAACTTGAGACCAACGACTTTCCATGTGCAGCTAACAGAGGCTTCACGTGTGCCCACCAAATAAGAACTTTCATACAAATGTGGTTGGCAATGCTTTGGCCACAGCAACATTTAAGTGAAAACTAATGTTTTATATTCCATATTCCACCGCGTAAAGACAATACATGCAAGAAATTCCAGGACCAGCCCTACTAACCTTAGCAGGGTTCTGAGCTTGACTTGGGAAATACACAATGCACCTATTGCAGTGCATGCTGATAGGTGATCTCTACTGACGAACCACTCTTTCGATGAGATTAGAATTAGAGCTGAGGCAGGTTGTTGTTGTTTTCATTTTGGAGTGTTTTATATGCTAAACGGCAACATGACTTCAGGTGAACCAAAACTGGTTATGAATTTTGATTTAATTTATTGTGCTGTTTAGAGAGAGGAAGGCCATATAGAAATATTCTAAAACAACATTTGCATATTTAAATATAAAGTTAGTACTAAATGACCTCCAATGAAACAAGGTTTTTGCAAGCTATTTTTCAAAGCATACAAAAAAAGCAACTAACATCACTACCTTTCCTATGTTCTAGTTCAGCTTCAGAACACAAAAATCTATAAGCACATTTAAGATGCACGATGTTGGTCTTCATTCTATGTTTAAACTGAATTCTCCAGTTTTATAACAGTAAGCATTTAATCACTGAAATCAAACTTCTTTTTTTCCCTCTCAGTAAATAAAGACCTCTAATAATTTAGTTAGATTTCTTTTAAATGTCATTCCTGTATGAAACTTCCCTACCCATTGAAAAGTCATTGAGACTGCTTATCAGGTAAGGGAAACAGAGACTTCCAATCTGGCTGCTCCTTTCACCAGGGAGACTGTCATATGTCACACTTTTATTAAAAGTTCTTTGATGTTTACACATCGAGGAAATTCTTCTTTGAGGAGGACTTTTTTTGTTCCTGATTTAAAAACCCATCACTGACTGTTCAGTATTTTTTGTATGTTCCACTTCATTTAAAATCTCCAGAAACAAGTCTGGGATGCTACCTTTATTTAGTCAGCATGGCATGAAATCTTTTCTAATGTTAAGAGTGAACTGTGGCTAGCCCTGTTATTGGACACATGTATTTGCAGCCATACTTTATGGGTATGAAAAAAGTATAGCATTATCAGTGACTTTCTCTTATTTTTTGAAGACCTCACAAAGAAAAGTTGCTGTTATTTTCCTAACAAGTAAGTTCTTGTGTGTATCCCTTTTGAAATCAAATCACAGAGGACAGTGAAATAAACAGTAACTTGTTGAACTTTATGTGGAAAATTACCTTTTCTCTCCCTGATATTCCTTCTAGCATTACCCAGCTCACACATTTAAGCTTAGAGTTTTGAGTTTTAGGATCTTAATATTAGCCACGAATGCCTCAGTTCCCCAGCTTTACCACTGACATCCACCAAGTCAATCAATCTGTTTATGTAATCAGACCCTGTTCTGCAGAATGAGGAAGTATTTTCCCTGCATCATTCGAAAATTAGGAAGACAACCCAATAATGTGATGCTCTCAGTGTACAGGAAACAGACAAGCACTTAATATATTACTGCTCACTTTGTATCTCCCACTGTACACCCTTATTTTTCCATCTCAAGTTTCCTATCATCCACACTGTTCCTTCCTTTTTTCATCCATCTATACTCTGCCTCCCATATACCTTTTTCTATCTGCCTTCACACGCACGTTGGAGTAAGGATAAACTTACCAGCCAAATCTAGATATCAACATTTCCCATTATTAACAATAGAGTCACAAGTCCTTCCCATCTCATTCCCTCGTCTCTATTGTGTATTTCACATATGTTTTGGTATTAAACAACGAGATAACAGGTGCTGCACTGGGAATTCAATGCTTACGCAAAACTCAAGCCGTTTAGTCATGACCTGGCCCAACAGACTAGCCACCGATGATTTGTCGCTAGTGACACTCCTAAGCAATGTCACTCGTGGAAAGATGAAACATTCACAGCTCTGTGTTGTTGCCAGTAAGCTTTAGGGGGGTTCTGGCATCCCTGTGGTGCACAGAGACAGCGATCCACCTAGTGACCAATTCATCTGCAACAAGGCTTGGGCACTATGTTAACACCGTGCTTACATAATCTATGCTTACAAGCATGCCAGAGAGAAGAATAACTCTGTTTGTATTCAAATAAAGAATTCTTTATACATACTGGCTCCTCTTTATTTTGGTTCTCTCATTAACCCCACTAATTAGGCTGTAATCCTAGTTATCAAGGCTGCTAGCTATGCGATGTTTAATGTGTGCCCCTTTCCTGGTTTTGACAATTAGCTGAAGACCTGACCCAGGTCTCGCCTCCAGTACAGTATGAATCTTTCTTCACATTTTCTTCTCAGCTTTTGAGATGAAAAAATGACGCTCCTAATCCTAACCCCTGATGCCCTGTACAAATAGATTTATTACAAATATGAAGCAAACCATGAACACAAAAAGAAAAGCACATCTTGTCATCCTTACATGACAACAGAACTTACCCTTCATTGCAGCCCACCTTTACACTAAATGGCCAAATGAAATGATGAAAGAAGTTCATAAACATGGAATTTAGCAGGTCACTAAAAGCTGACTTGAAAACTATGGGCTCATCTAAGTCAGCTCTGCTGAATCCTCCTGAGACAACTGCAGATAACACTACTTCCAGTAACATGGAGGTTACCCCATCTTACACAGGTGCTTGTGCTTGTACTTCAAATGTGTCATTCAGAGCACAGACTCTAAGCTCCATTGGACTACGAACTTCAGCATCTGAAGGACAAATGCATGCCCCATTTTGCCTTCATCATATGCAGGCAGCGACCTCTGCAAAGATCAGAGGGGCCAGTAGCAGGGAAAGCATCACAACTGCTGTTTCAGGCAAGATTTGGCAGGCAGACTCATTTGCTGCAGTCCAAATAATTGCTCAGACAGAATGATATGGATCGAGACTGACAGGTAGAAAAATTCTGCAAAGAAGAAAAAAAAATTGTTTTGCTCAGTTTCTACAAAACTAAATTCCAGGAATTTGCCTTTACTTAATGCACACTTTTTCTGCAGCATATTCTGACTTTTTTTTTTTCCTTTGATGTCACTAGCTTAACTGAAGTATTTTGTAGTTAAATTATTAGGATACATATCACCAGCTTCTATAGATTTATTTAATCTTTGCTATTTCATTGCAAACTTTACAGAAGATAAAAATAAAAGCCAGGTTTTATGACTGACTTGCTGCTGCCTAACTATATGGAAACATTGTTTTTTTGATAATAATTATATGTTATCAGCTTCATTTACTAATCAAATTCCGCATCTAGGGGTAGGAAGTGGTGCGTGTGCACACATGTACATGTATATTTGTTCCAAAATTTGCATTTTATCTAATTAAGCATTGATTAGTAACTAAATTTTGAACAGTACTTGTAAGAATAATTTGGTTGAATCGTTAAATACAATATGGCACCTTTGCAAGTAAAAATCTACAGTTCTATCTGTAAAACAAGATAATACTGGTATGATATACATATATTGAAATCCAACTGCATGAGTTACTTATTTCCCTGAATAACTAAGTCCAACCAGAGAACAGAAATAATAAAACTATGCAATTCACTAATCATGCAAACGATACTGAATAATCAAAATAATTTGCAAAATGCAGACTGAAAACCATTTGTTTAACAAGTTGTTTAGCCAGTCCATCCAAACTCAGAGTCTCTGCCAAAAGACTTTGGGTCTGTAACAAACACAATTTACAGCAAATGTTCCAACTGCTATGCTCAGAGAAATAAGATAGATACCAATCATTTCATTCCTATGCATCAGTTTGACTTCAAACCTATCTTAGTAATAACTAGAATTTGCACCTATTACTGGCAAATACGGGCACGCTTGCTAGCAGACAAATGCACATATCACTCTGGGCATCAGATCATTTTACTGCTGAAGCCCATGACTGCACAAGGACACTGTCTGAACATTTACACATGCATGACTTTGGACACTGCAGGGATGAAGAAGCTTGAAACAGGAATTTTTGTTCTGTAGCTGTCATGTATTGTACTTGATGAGTGGATGGAGAACTTCAGCTTCCGGTGAGGACAGTAAAGCTTTCTTTTCAAAGCCATCTCAGTGATGCTAGGCAGAGCTCGTTAGTTTGGTATGACCCCACCCTGAAGAAAAGTGCCTATGCTTTTTGCGAGACCACAGATGTACTGATTTCTTTTACTCTACTGACCTCTTCTGAAATGTGGCTGAATTTGTTTGGTGTGACATCTGTACAGTTTGCCCTACTAATTGAAAGACTAGATGTGACTTATTTCCCCAAAGACTGCCTGTAGTCTGCAAGCAGGAACTAACTTCAGTCATTTTTGATTGGCTACATTTCAAAATTGTGTCCCAGATGTAGCTGGTTTGTGTTTTCTATGTGTCACTCATTTCTTTTAAGCTGACATTTTCGTTTAGTTATCCCTGATCAGCTAAGACAGGTCAATAGATCTCTTTGGTTTCCAGCCAGCTGTACTTGTGCCTGATGTGTCCCTCCCCTAAAGAGCGAATGTGCAGGTGAAGCTCCTACTCACTCCCAAGTTAATCTATATAGCAAGGAAATTATGGAGCTGTTGTCAACTTTAACAAGAAAAGGGCAAAAAAAGTGCTCCTAGTAAGGGCTGATGAACTAACCTGAACAATGTAGTTTGTATTTCTACAGATCTTAATGAAGGACCCAGATTGGCTCTTCAAAATATATAGCAAGTATCCTGAATTTTAGGCTTGTTGTGCACCAGCTCATGATCTGAAAAAAATTATGCAACCAAAAAACACTGAAGGAAATATCATCATTAAGAGGAAATTGGGACAAAGAATGACCTTCTCCCACATTTTACAATGACTGGGCCAGGAACAGAACTATTTGAGCTTCGAAATCCCTCCGTAAATCTTTGGAGATCTAAAACTCCCCAGGAGCTGGAGAGAACATACATAATTTGAAAATTGTCCCAGTGATCAAAGATGAGGTTGTCATAAGTCATTCTAGCAGATGAGCTTTTCTTCTTAACACTGAAGACTGACAAAGCTACTGGCAACCCTGACCAAGATTTGCATGCCTCTGCAGTTATCTTCATGAAAATGCAGTACAGAGGGGACACAGAATCTATTATGATATTTTGGAGTCAGTGTAACACCCATATTTCAGCTGAACAGAAAAATGGCTGTTTAAGACAGATGGTAGTGGAGAATTGGCAGGAACAATTAAGAGCTGAAGAAGGCATGGGAAATTTTTTTTTTCCTTTTGTTAAAATGCTTCTCTGTAATTAAGCAATATGTGTCTCTTGACATCATTTCAGCACATGGGTATGTTTTGAGACCTGAGAAGGTAAGACAAGCCAAGAAGTTGTTGTTGTGTTTTAAGTCAGCTGCGCTTGAAAAAAGCCCAGCGTATATCTGTCAGAATAGCAGTTTTTGCCTCGTGAATTCCAGGAAACTGAAAATTCACATCAACATTTTTAAATAGTGAAGACATACTTAAAATAACTTTTTCCATCTTACACAACTCATCCTAAGCCCTGATATATTTGTGAAGTTTAGAGGAATTTAATACACATTTTTGCTACCTAAATATATTTTCAAAATCACAGATCTGTTCCAAAAGGATACTTTCAATAGCATATACGACCAGCAAAAGCAGAAATATCCAGTGAGTTACAAGGAGCAATTCCTTAGCCATTTGCAATGACTAACCCTAGCAAGCATATCTGATGTGAAGATTAATATCCAATTTTGAGTGACACAGATTCACACGTCACCATGTTCTCCAAAAATTACTCACTACTTGAGAATGGATGAAGCTGAATTGGTGGTGTTGCACATGGTTCAGCTAGAAGCATGGTGACAGAAAAAAATGCAGTCAGGCCCGTTTCAGGGAGAGACTTTAAGCTGATATTTTTTTGAACATCCTTTTTTTTTTTTTTTTTTTTTGTCCTTGGCTATATACCTAATAGCCATTGCACTGTTGAGACATAATTCAGGCTTCAACTATGTCCTAATAAGGACGATCAGCAAGGATGCTAATTGGTGTCAGAAGTGATTAGTCCACTGTTCTACAGGAAGACTCATTTTCCTCTACTGCTGAGAATGCAGCAACAGGTGACTCATTACCCTCACCAGAAGCAAGGCTCAAAAGAATAAAGACACCACAGCTTATCACCAAACCTTGTAGTTCTACCAAGGCTTTGTTTCTGCTAAGGGTTTTATTTCTAAATTAAGATTAGCTACTGTATTTATCATTTAACAATGACAGAAAATGTGGACATCTTTTACCGTAATTTTATGGACAGCTGTAATTTATATCCGCAGAGTTTTTATACAAAACAACACAGAATTGTGATGCATTGTTGATAATGCAACAGCAGAACACTGATCCAATCACTTTGCCTTTTATAAGTCCAGCCAAACAAAAACACTGTTGTTTTGTAGTGACTGCTTTTGTATTGGTTTTCTTGCCAAAACACAATACATATGTGAATAACACATCTTTCCACGTGCCCAATATTTAAAAGCATGTGCAAGAACTGCGGATTACAGAGCCCTGTTGGTGAATATTTCAATTCTTCAGACAACTTCTCTCCTACTCCCCTCACCTTTACAATTCTGTTGGCAGACAGAAATCACAAGCCTCTTCTTATAAAATGTGCTTTACAGAATATTTAAAGAACAAAACACCCAGCCATGAGATTTGAAAACTCTGCATACAGCAGAGAACAGCTCAAAACTACTGTTGTCTTGATCTTGCTGCAGTAAGTAAACTGTATCCAAAAGCAATATCAGATTTGTGCCAAGGAAATCTAGGTTTAAGATTTCTCCCAGAAGACAAATATGGAGCTCAAGTTGATCCCCAGTTCTGGAAAAGAGAAAAAAAAAAAAAAAAAAAAGACTTCTACTGAATGAGAGCTAAAAAGAAACCGTGAAACGAAGCAAAGGAGAAAGATCTAGATAATGAGATGGTGACACAAGCAAGGTGACAGAGACTGGTTAAGAAGGCAAACCTAGAGGCAAAGGGAAGAAGCACACAGAAAAAGGCTTGAGAGTAAAGGATGCTATCAGCAAAATACTAGGAAAAAAAAAAAGGATGTAGGTACAGGGGGCGGGGGGGGAGACAACCCTGGAGGAGTTGTATTATTTGGAAAAAAAAAAAAAATTAGAGTCGAGTTAGACCTGATTCACTATGTACTTGTGCTGTACTGCGCTCTGCTTCATAGCCCATTTGATGAGTTCCCTTTGGTTTTTATTAAAGGCAAAACAGCGATTTAGGCTGACACACTGACATACAGACAGGGGGGCCTGGGTGCAGCACAGAAGTAGTTTTTATCTCTGTCCATTATGCTGTGTATACAGGACCTGACACTGTGTAAACAAAACTTTAAAATACATTTCTGACTTGGCAAATGTAAATATTGTAACAGTGAAGACAGAACTACAGCTTAAAAAAATGGATGAGGAGGCTAAATTCTAAGTTCTACTTCTCTCAGAACGACCGAGTTTGACTGAGAAGAATGGCAGGACAAGGGCACCGGGGAGCGGGAAATCAACACCTCACAGCCTCCGCTGTCCCACTGGCTGTAAAACAATTCTGGTATCTGTGTAGGAAAAAGGATCAGTGCAAATGTGGTGATGACAATTCCTCAATATTTTATATTTCAGTGACTTTGAATTCAAGGACAAAGTCTAAAGGCTTCTGACTGCACTCTCAATATATGCAGCTTAAATGCCTACTGGCCACTGGGACGTGCTCAGGTCACTGAAAAATAGCCGATACAGTAGAAAGAAATCGTGAGCCCAATTCTCAAATGGAGCATAAGGTTTCCAAGCCCTCAGGCCTGGTTCCAAAACCTTAATGTCAGTAGAGGCCCACCCACTGACTTCAGCAAGTCCTGAGTCAGGCAGCTACATATGCACGCACGCTAATTACGAGCGTCAGACGGCGCTTTCAGCTACAGCTCTGCTGCTCCGTTCCTCAGCATATCATGCAGCGTTTTCTGGCAGTTCTAGACGACAGTGCTTAAGGGGACTTGCAAGTTTGACAAAAAAAGTTGGTGAAATTGATTGGTATTTAGAGTTTAGTGGTCTCCTATGAGTATTCCTGTGCTTCTCTGACTGATTTTGATGAAGTGCTTTTATTTGTCTTTCTACCGAGAGACTGCAGATGAATTTGCAATAGAGCAGCATGGCTCCTGTTTAGCTTTGTCAGGCACCACTTAGCCATGTTATAATTTATTTTCCAGGAAAAAATATTTCTCATGAGAGCTTCAGGCTAACACAGTTATAAAGCACCTGGCTACTGTTCAGCTTCGTGTCTGCAAGCAGTTTCATTTCTATGCATAAAAAGAAAAAGACCAAACTGAAGAGGAGGAAGAACCACAAGTTCCTCCAGGTGTGCAGGTCTTCTTCACAGTGGCACTTCCTTATATCAAGTGCTACCTCAGTACTAAAGCTAGCAGAGTCAAGGTTAAAATAGGCCTGTGCAGAAACAGACTCGGCTGTCAGCAGTGGTGATGCCAGAGCAGGCTCTGGGAAGGGATATTCACTTAACAAAGCAGCCTGTCTCTGCTCACTACTAGGTTGGGAACTGAGTGTTCTAAATTTTTGAATGGATTTAGACCTGTATTTAACTTTGACATACTGTGTAATAGAGCAATCTTCACCTTGCTTCAGCTTTATTTGGTGAGAGTCCCTTTTACTCAGAGCACAATGATTGTGGTGTTTGTTGGGGTAGTTTTGTCCCTATTTTCTCCTGAATTACAATGATTAGTGAGCAGTTTGAAAGCACCAAGCCCAAAGATCATTTCTGCTTTGATCACCATTGCTGTTATTCAAGAAGAGGCACAATCATGGGTGCAGGATGAATGTAAATATCAATTCAGCTTCACTGCACTTCTAGAGGGTCTGCTGCATTTTTGTCCTGCACTTTCTTCCTACTCTTCATCTCACTGGAATTCAGAGGAAGGCATGTAGTGCTGTACATATAATGACAGTCTCTCTTGAACATGTCACCAATCATAAAATGTGATTTCTAGCATGATTTATAATTAAATGAATATTTTTGTTTGTCCTACTGGTATCTTGCGTTTTAAGAAACAGAAATGAAAAAATCTGAAGATCCGATGAGAAAAAGGAGCCTGTTCATAGGTACAGCTCTTCCTGCCAGTTTAATCAGCTGTGATGTTTCATTAGCAATGACTTAACCAAACCAGACAATGCTTATCACAGCATCTAGCCCTGTAATCATTACACATTACTACTGCTGGGCGTTCTTTTTTTGAAATTGTTCCTTGAATACACTGCAAGATTTAAAAGTAACCAATAACTGCAGGCTCAGAATTAGATCAACTTGCAGCCTCCATAATGACAACAGGACAGTTTGGCAAAGAAAAACACCCAAATTTTGTAAACTGTTGTACAAAGAAGATGAAAAACAAATTTTAAATTCAAATTCAGACAATTCACTTTTCAAAGAATACATTGAGTACTCCCATCCATTCATACTGAGCAATTACATTCATCCTTTCTGTTATACCTCCCAGAAATTTTCAGTACTATTAATACAGCTGAACTAAAATTGTGTATCTGCACATTGATAGCACTTTATAGTTTATTGCCACAAAAATGTCACCCTTTATTTAGCATTAGCCCTAGAAAATTATTAGTAAATGCAAATCTGTGAGAGAGCAAGGAAACTCTGACTACCTGATGCTTTTCCACCCTTGTGGTAATGATATATGCCCAGATGCTCCAAAGACCTTTTTTTTTTTTTACTGCTATGGAGGAAGTACAGATTTTTTAAAAAAACAATGTTACAGAAATTATTGCTCACTTATTGTGAGCAATAGTTGTGCTTCCTCACAGCACACCATGCTGCCTACCTGTTTTGAGACAGTGCCAAGGGAGAGGAATTCTGACCTGGGATGCTGATGGGGAAGACAGTAGGGCTGGATTTGAGATCCTGTCTCCTAACAAATTTCTGGTGAAATCTAAAGCAGATCTCTTTTGCTCTGTGCAACTGAGTTACTCATCTGTAAAATGACAATAATAGTACTTCTTTATCTCCAAGAACAAACAATGAGAAGACTGGAAAGTAGTCAGATATCATCATCTCGAGGACAGGGTAACACACTAACAGGGTAACACGAGGAAACGTTTATATTTTTTCAAGTATATTCGAAACAAACTGCCAAAATGCATTCGATATATCTGGGATTAAAATGGAAATGGAAAGAGGATATTCAGATATATTTTCCCCTCAGAAAATAGTACTGATATCATTTTGCTCTGACTTTATAATTCCCGTAGCTTATTATAATGTAGCTGTCCTCTTTGATTTGTGTGTTGGAACATACAGTGCAACTGCATATATTCGTAGAAATAGGCTTATTATTGTAACAACTCAAGGGAATCTTCTGAATTGAGGGAAAACATTTACATTGGAACAAATTACATTTTACTGAAAAACTAATTGTTACACTGAGAGCTGTATACTGTTGTAATTGCATCGTCCTAATTACACACATTGCATTATTTAAAAAGAATGGCATTGTTTATTTGCAATATCCTCTGCTTATTTACAGTTGCATATTTGAACAAGGAGCAAGGAGTTATTCCTACAATGCAGCAGAGAGATTGTTATCTGCACAAAACACAAAATTAATTCAGTAGAGGAAATCTACTCTCAAACAGAGCAAGAGAGAAATTCCTCCTGAGGCAAGACATTCTACAATTGTTTCTAAATTTCTGTATAATTAACAAAGCACTTGCCATCTGCAGTGATTGACCTGTCAGATCTGCTCCTCTGAGATAATTTCAGTGACATTTAAAAAAAATTCTATGAATATCAAAAAGCCATACTCAACTTGTAAGGAATGGTGTTATCCTGTAAATAGAAATTACAAACACTCAAGATGGAATTAGTTTATGAAGACTGCTGATTAACACCAGCAGCCCTGATCAGATAAGTTCAGCTCAGATATTAGTGGGATATCCTTTGTTGGTTATTATAATGGTGACCCTATTTCATCTCCTATTTTTTATTATGTAAATGCTTCTCTAACATATAAAAAGGCATCTCAGAAAACTCACTTACCTATTTAGACTAATGCACTAAACAATGTTTACATTTCATGTTAAATAGAATAATAGGGACACTTCATTTTAAACAAAGAAGAGGTTGAGTCTCTGATGCTTTGCACCTTTACTGCATTTTTTCTGACCCAACTAATGAGCATGTCAAGTTGACGTAAGGTACCAACCAACAGTGACCCCCTTTTTACCTCAGTTGTGTCAATATCTGAATTTGTGTCAAGACACCAGAAAAACCAGCCTGGTACTCATGTACTTACTGAGAAAACACATTCCAGCTTTTGTTTATTGCTTTTAATTAAATCTATTAATCTCAAACAGCATAATTTGTGGATTAGCTCCATCTCCTTAACTATTCCTCTTTCTTTTCTGTGTTACATTAAATACTTATAGGTGCTGCAAAAACAGTTCTCCATTATCAGCCTATGGTATTTCTTTCTTCACAAGCCTGGAAAATGTTATTTAGAGACATGCAAAATACAGTTTTATCCAAACCAATACACACTTTTCTCCTATCAGGTTTTGTAAGCGATCCTTTTAAAAGTAGCACAGAAAAAGAGCTAGATGTTGTGTGGCATGAGAGATGAATGCATCTTCAGTTCTAAGGAACAACTATTGAAGTTTCAGATTGGTAACGATCACAGTAAAAATGATATTTTAATCTTAGTACACAGTAGGGAATAGACAGTTACTGCACAGTTCACTAGAATTTTACCCCCCTTGACACATGAAAGAGGAAGTAGTCTGACTTTTCATCTTATTTCAGAAGAGATCCCCTTCTGGAGGTGGTCTAGTCAAGTCCAGCCAGTGCTCCTAATACAGAAACTTTCAGTTCTACAGTAAATGCGACTGATCTTTTACCTTTGATTTAAGTTCATTGCCACAAAATCAAGACGGATTTGTTAAAGTGTACGGTTTAAAAAACAGCATAAAGGAGCAGAACTCCTGCAGTAAAAGTTGTTTGTAAATTTTTGATCAATGACTTTTTTACAATACAAATTGTAAAAGGGCTATCAAACTTCCCTAAAGTACCTTTGAGAATAAATAGAAAGTTTGATATTTTTTTCTTCATTTCAGAGATTTTTGAAGATTTTTTTTTTCAATTCATATTGCTAGCTGCACCTTGCTATTTCCCCTTGATTCAGTGATAAGGAAGAGAGAGAGAAAAGAAAGCTATTTTTCTGCTTTAGCTATGATCCCTGTTCTTCGAAAATGTGTGGTTTGGGTGGGTGGTATATTCATTAGAATTGAATTCAGAAGTTAAAGGGGAAGCAGTGAGTGCAATTTCTTGTTGTTTGCAGGAAATCAATAACAAAAGAAGTGAGAATAAACTCACATGGTCTTTCAACAAGCAAGAAGTACTAGTACAGGCTGAGGCATTAGTTGTCAAATAAATAAAAAAAAGGCATAGAAAGAAATTCTGTAGGTAGTTGTCCTGTGAAGCCTGTTAACGACAGGAGCCTGTCAGGGAAGAGACAGCCTTGGAAGCTGAAATTCTTTAATTGGGAGAGATCCTCAAGAAAGCTTCCAAGTCCATTAGGACTTGCACTAACCATGGAGATGTTCCTCGAGAAGCAACAGCAAAATGTATGGTGGAATCAAGAACACAAAGTACCCCATGCCCTCAAAAGAGGAGGGAAAACATGACTGAATCCTACTAAAATGTGTATCAGATGAATTAGAGGACCTGTAAGAATGAGGAGCCATTCTCTAAGTTACTAATCTCAAACTGCATAATTGTATGATTCCTACACAGACAACTTGAATCAGGTGAACTGGATGACTAAGGAGCTGGTACTCTACTGGGACCATCATACTTATAGAGCCTTGCTACAGTCTGCCCCCAAGAAAGAACTCCTTAACTACTCACAGTTTCCAAAGAAGGGGATAGTTTAAAATATGTCACTATGTTGGGGATTTTTTAAAAAAAGGAGAAAAAAGAGAGGAATCTTTTTACAACTTCCTGAAGGGAGGTTGTGATGAGGAGGGGGTCGGCCTCTTCTTCCAGATAACTAATGATAGGACTCGAGGTAACGGCTGCAAGTTGCGCACGGGGAGATTTAGGTTAGATATCAGGAAAAACTTTTTATCTCAGAGAGTGGTCAGGCACTGGAACGGCCTGACCAGGGAGGTGGTGGAGTCACCGACCCTTGCGGTTTTTAAGAGGCGCCTGGACAAGGTGCTACAAGATATGGTTTAGTAGCTTAGTGGATAGTATTGGTGATAGGATGATGGTTGGACTAGATGATCGTGAAGGTCCTTTCCAACCTTGTGATTCTGTGATTCTGTGAATCGGACAAGGGAACCCCTCTGTCTTAGAACAGCCTCAACCAGTTGTGACTTCTGAACAAGGACAGTGTACATTAAAAAACTTACCTTGGCAAGCATTTCACAGACATGCTATATGTACAAATAAATCTATTTTATATCATGCTATGAGTGTTAATCTTATTGCAGAACACACTGATTACAGCTTACATTGAATTACTGCTTTTCATAATTCATTGTAGTGAGGTATTATTGTGTGACATCTCCAAGCTAGTGAGCACTTCATTATTTTTAAACAGAAAAAAATGAAGGAAATCACTTTCTTTGAAGTGAATGTTGAGCTCTTTCTTTCTCTTTCTATGTTAGAAGAACAAAACCAATAATTACAATAAACAACAAGCAACAAAACAAGCTAAAATAAACTCGGACTTCCTAGAATCCAGCTGGTCTGGTAACCAGCCTTATATGTGCCTACAAGTATCAGTATTAAAAGTCCTTTAAAATGCTTATTTAGGATATCACATTCTGTATAGCATACAGAATAAACTACACATAGCCATACACTACACTACTTCCAGAAGGCATATTTTCCTTTTGAGAGGTGCATATATATATATGCATACAAATGAAATACATCTATATACATGCAGACAAACTGTTAAAATTGGCAATGATTTATGTTTGCTTTTAAGACAACAATGCCAAAACTTCTGGTTTTAGCACAGCAAGGACAATGGCAAAACATTGCTTGAAATGGTGCACATTATTTCAACTTTTAGGACATACCCTCTGAACGAAAATGAATTATTTTCCAAGGGACTGTACAAAGATTTTTCATTTGTGTTCAGACAGAAAAATATCCAACACAATGACACATTTTTAATTCTCTATTTAGAAAGCTTTTGGTGTCACCTTGGAGAGTCCCAGAGCGTACTTACTAAAGTAAGCTTAAGAAGAAGGTGTGACAGCTGTGGTTTTTCACATGAAAACACCTCTCACTATAGGCACAATAACATTTTATTTATCCTATTTTGATGAATATGGGCTGACATTTAAAAGACCAGAAAGGGAGGGAAAAAAAAACTAGCCACTATTTTATGGGAGGAAAAGAAAGTCTTTCTGTGTTGTGTTGTGTTTTGTTTTGTTTTTGCTTTTTCTTGAAGATTCTCACATATCTTCACTGTTTTAAATGTTAACAGATGCCCAGCAGACTTGAGCACAGTTAAAAGAAAAATTCACATCATATAATTCTCTGGTTAAAAATCTGGCAAACAAATATGTATTTATGGCTTTTTTAAGGGGTTCAAATAAATATATTTTAATTCCATGCTAACAAAAAAAAAAAAGAGAGAATTTTAAACTCTTGAATATTAATACTTTATCTTCATCTTTTCTTTCTGAATTTACATATGCTACGGTAACTTACTAGGGTTGTTCTATAACATGCAAATAATAATGTACTGACATTTACCGCTGGATAGCTGCTCAATGACCTATATGAAATGAGTTGTTTGTCTAGCTGCTAATGAACCAATATTTCATATCACAAAACACAGGACCTCAATTGACAGTATGGATGGCAATATCTGTTAAAGAGATTAAAGTTTGCCTGATTGCAGAAAAATGCCTAGTGGTCCCTCACACCCAAACTGAAACACTTTGGAGGGATATATGAAGTTTACACTACTAATATTAATACCAGTAGCCATTAGACACAGAACTTCTCCATGGAAGTTCACACATAAATACTAATTTCTTAAAAGCTTTTATGGAAGTTCATTCTGTAAGCACACAAGGAAGGAGGGAATCTACAACCTCAGAAAATAACTATGACATTTTATTTTGCTTAGTTCCTAAAGAGCATACACAAGTTCCAATTACATTCAGCACTAATCTAACAGGAAGCAGCTTTTTTAAGTATGAAAAAAGCTATTGTTTGACTTAATAACTTTCATAGCTCACTTAGTCAAGGAAAGATGCATTTCCAGATTGCATTTGTCTTCCTGAAACTGTACACCGGAGAGTATCAAAGATATTTAAGAGAGTTTGGAGAAATGCTGAACTGCGGACTCTTGATTGCAATTAGCTTCATGGACTATATAGCTCAAAGCTTGTCTAACTCTCAACTGTGATTAGAGGGAGTATAATATCTCACAAACAAAATTCTGAATTAAAAAGGTTAGGCCTAAAGATATGCTTTACTGCACTGCTGTCAGCATAGCTGGCAATCAGTAGATGTGCGAATACTTTTTTTTAAAACAAAACAAAACAAAACAAAAACACAATGCTAGAATATCTAGGCATAGTGACAGAACCAACCTGTTCCCCTGAATTGTGCTGAAAACTAACAATCC
The DNA here is from genome assembly GCA_013399475.1 of Chauna torquata. Lineage (NCBI taxonomy): Eukaryota > Metazoa > Chordata > Aves > Anseriformes > Anhimidae > Chauna > Chauna torquata. The sequence goes on along the minus strand of VXAL01016082.1, from coordinate 132,016 downwards.
ATATCCACCAAGGCAGAAGCAGGGAGAACTGAAGCCCTCCAAGCAACAGAGGATGTGAGTAGAGGTATGGAGAGCCCTTTGAAGTGCAGCAGGAGGCTGGACTGTCCTGGGGGTGAGTATGAGATCAAAGAATGTTTCCTTTGCTCAAGCAGATACTGTGCAAGCTGATAAGACATTATCAATTATATTTAATTGCATTTGATACATGTCAAAATTTTATTTGCAACTGTAAGAGCTGAAAACATTGCTTTAAACTAAGCATGAGATCCTAATAAAATCACGTAGCTCTAGAAACTATGCTATGATAATCTCAGTATTGTATTCTGGCATATATCTACTGCCCTTCAGTTAACGCTCAGGTCTATTCTGTAAACTTTTTTTTTGCCTCAGACACTAAAAATTCAGAGACACTGTAATACTGGCATGAATCACGGTATGGAAATAGCTCACCTAGAAGTATGTGCCTACATCAACACAACATGCAGAAGTAGATGGGCCCCTACCATCATAACATGCTGCAAATACATTGGGAGGATCTGTCTAGTATGCAGAGAGCAACACAGGCTTAGCACTGTACAAGTCTCAGTCTTACAGAATTAGTCTTTCTGCTTCAGTTAAAAACTAGGGAACTGGAGAGATGTTTCATAAGCAACAAAGGCATGAAGCAGCCAAACTCTTCTGGAGATTTCATAATGAGTCCTTCCTTTATTATCTGAATTGTTTCCAAATTTGAATGAAGAAAAGATTAATATCCTCAGCCTCTCCTCTCAAATCTCCCCCCCAGCTCTGCTCAGAAAACATACCTGATGGGAAGAGAGCTTCACTTTTATAGGTGTATATTTGCTGCAACCATTGTCTAACTAGATCATGACTCTGTCATTTTCTCATGAACTGTAAGCAGAAGTGGAATTTAGGAGAACTATTCTAAACTGAATGCCAGAAAACATGCCTGAAGAAAATGAGATTCCTCTATTATCATTGCAGATTAATAAGTTTGTGATAAGTTTGTGATAGCAACAGAGAAGTTGGGGAAGCACCCTTCGTTCCCACTTGTCTCTTATTCTTCCCTCCAATATGAATTCAGTAAGTAACTTACCTTGGCTTTCTTTTCAATCCTTTAATTTCCTGTCTCATTTGTCTTTGTAAATCTTCATATAGTAGAAGCTGAGAGAAGTTCCCATTATGAATCTATATTGAAAAGGGAGCTTGGTATATTTTAAAAGGGCAAATCTGAAAATGATTGCTCACCCTTTCCTCTGCAGAATCCTATGTCATATCCCTACTCTGAAGCCCAAGGAACAAATCTATTTAATGCTAAAATATCACCGTCCTTTCTCTAAAATTCTGCCAACTGATTATTTTCACCATACCACTCTCTTTCATTTAATCCGTAATTGAGAACGTACCTTTGTAGAAGCAGTCATCCCTTAGTTTTCTCTCACTCTGCTCCACACTGCAACCTCTAGCCTTTTGATTAGCTATACAATTAATAAAATTAGTACTAACCATTCCTCTCTCCATACTTCCCCTGTGTTCCTGATACACGTGGTGTTTTGAAGATAATTAATACGTGTGTTTACCATGGAAACCTCTGAACTTTAATCTGTTCTTTCCCCCCTCCCATCTGTTACAAAATACAATTTTCTAGTTGGAGTGTTAAAATACTACCACATATAATAGAATTCCTCTCTTTTAACTTGGAAATCTCTATGTTCGGGAAAAAGGAAATAAGAGGTAAAGAAATTCATGGAATGTTTTTTTTCAGTTTGTTCTTCATTTTATGTATTCAAAATTCATCAGCACTTCCAATTAAACTAAATGAGAAAAGCACACTGCAGACAGAAGGAACAATAACCATGGTGGCATACCAAATCACTCATCCTGAGCAGCTGGGCGGGCATAACAGGTAGTGTTTAGCTACTGGATATTTTCTTAATCATAACTGAGAAAACAGAAACCATACTGGGCTTGGGAAGAACAGAGCAAACACACTTTAAATGCTGATGCAAAGGTGTCCTGTACTCTCATAGCACGACAGGCATTAGGACTTTCATTCTCCAAAACTCCTCTGATATGAAAGAATTCCAGTGAGTGTAATCTAAGGCCAAGAGACTAATATCATAGCAAACTACAGAATGACTAGCTCCTGTAACAGATAAGATGGGAGAGTCGTCACACCACACTGCCTTTAGGAGGCATTACAGTCAGGTGCAAATATAGTGAACACACACACTCTTGACTGTAAATTAAGTTGAAACTCATCCTTCCCTCTCCTCCCCTGGCTGCGCAAAACAAAACACTTTCCTATTTCAGACAGCTGGAGATCCCATGGAGGTAGAAGGAGGGTAACGTACCTAGTAGGAGGGAAGAGGGTGGAAGAAGTCATAGACAGATAGCACTTGCGAGGATGAAGGTTTGTGTCATGGGAACCTGGGGCGGCTGTTGGCAGCTGAAAAAGACTTGCAGCTGGACTCATGAAAAATGTTTCCAGAGGGTTGGTTTGTATATATAATTTGCAAATAAGCCAATTCTGATTTAAAAGATTGCAAGACGCACAATTCTATTGGTGGTTTCTCCTCCTAAAAGCAATAATGCGCAATGAATTTCTGTCTATCTATCTGAGTCAAAAAAGTCTGTTTTCCTCTTCACTTTTTATTTAAATTGGTACATGGAAATTAATAAATAACATAACCTAAAGCATTATTTCATGCCATCTATACATTTTGTAGATGGCTTGCATCATCTCATGACATTTTATGTTAGATTTGCTCTGCATTTTTCCTGTATTTTTTCTCCCTTGCCTTTCTGAGAGGATGTAAAATGGTTGCTGACTCCATGTTGACCTCTTTTTCTCTGTCTCTTCACCATATACTTAACTCAGTGAGTAGCCTGTGAAGTTTATTGAAGTGGATACCATCAAACTTGACAGCATGAGAAAAACTCTGTCTTGTACAAGCAAACAATGGTACTAGTATACGGAGGGCCTAGAGGACAAAAGAATATGACTATTGCAATTCTGTTATTTACAGCTTTGTATTGCAGCTTTTATTTATTTTTCCTTCTTGAGACTGAATGGAGCCTTTAGGTATTTCTTTCAGAATATACATCAATCTGTGGTCCCTCTGTGGCCTTCACTACTTTAATACCTCAGCACCTCACAATCTTTACTCTCACAACACCTCAGATGCAGGCAATTTTTGTGATATCAATTTACTAAGAGACAATCAAAGTGCACAGAGATTTTTAGGTATCTGGTGTCCAGACTGAAGCCCAAATTTCTTCTTCTCTTCTTTTTATAGTGCCTGGGATCATCCTTCAGATCCTCAAAATGGGATTCAGGACAATCTGAACACTCAGCAAGTCACCCAAAGTCAGACTTGAAAAAATGAGACTAACCTGGACCACAATAACTAGCTAAGTCTATACTTGTGTTCTGAAGCTGTCAATGCCATACCACTGTGAATTCAGAAAATGTCACTACAAGCCCTGTGTAGAAGAGAGATGCTTGTATTCTACAGCTGAGCAGGGATCTGTCTTTCTTTAAGACAGCTAAAGAACAGCCTAGAGGCTCATCTCCTCTCATTTTTATGTAAGAAGTGGGAATCTCACAACATGGGAGATTCTGGTGCAATTCCTTGCTCTGCCTGAAGGGATTTGAAATTCTCATTTCTCTCCCCACAGGAGAGTGCCCCAGCCACCACAATACAGCGCAGGCTGGAGTGGGGAGGCACCATGTATTTCCTCAGCTTTGAAAGAGCTGTGAAGAAAGAATTTCAGGGTCAGTGGTCTGGACAGAGCAAAGGAACATGACTCCTGTCTAACGCAGTGAAAACATTGCCTGATCTTAACCTGGATTTTACTGTGCTAGTTTTAAGTCTGACTGAATTTTTTTTTTTCTGTAGTAGGGTGTCCTGGTTTTGGCTGGGATAGCGTTCATTTTCTTTCTAGTGGCTGGTATGATGCCGTTTTGGACTTAGGATGAGAATATGCTGATAACCCACTGATGTTTTAGTTGTTGCAGAGCAGCACTTTCACAGAACCAAGGACTTTTCTGCTTCTCGTGCTGCCCTGCCAGCGAGGAGGCTGGGGGTGCACAAGGAGCTGGGAGGGGACACGGCCAGGACAGGTGACCCAGACTGGCCAAAGGGACATCCCACACCCCAGGATGTCGTGCTGAACAACAAAACTGGGGGGGTTGGCCAGGGCTGGGGGGGGCTGCTGTTCAGGGACGGGCTGGGCATCGGTCAGCGGGTGGTGAGCAACTGCATTGTGCATCACTTGTTTTGTATATTCCTTTATCATAATTATCATCATTATTTTCCCTTCCTTTTCTGTCCTATTAAACTGTCTTTATCTCAACCCACAAGTTTTACCTTTTTTTCCCCTGATTCTCTCCCTCATCCCACTGGGGGTGGGGGGGAGAGCGAACGGCCGTGTGGTGCTGAGCTGCCTGCCGGGTTAAACCACAACACAGGGCTGTCTCAAAAAGTACTGGAATGCAGAGTCCTGATTTAGGAGATCTATGAAACAAATTCAATGTAGGTCTGTACAGCTGGGAATTTCTATCTGAAGAACACAGAATTAGAGCCAGAAATAATTCTGTTTTCTCGTTCTAAGACAGAAAATTTATTTAGAACAATAGCACATAACCCTCCTACGTTTATGGTAGAATGCCAGCATCTTTTTTTACCCACTGCTGGAGGAGAAACTGCTATAACAAACTTTTGCTAGCTTTTATCTATTCTATTATATTCTATTGAATATTAATAAATTACCATCTGTCAGTTTTTGCAGGAATAGCTGAAACTCTGCTTGCATTAGACTTGAAAATAACTCCTTCCCATTTCACAGTCTTCACGAGAACACAAATTTTAAAATAATGAGTATTGCCTGTACTATTTCAGTGGTATTTCTCTTCAACAAACAATATTAAGATTTATGCGATACAGTCAGCTTTGGGATTGATAATTAATTGTCACTTAATTACACACTTTAATAATATTTATTCTAAAGTTGTAACAACTCTGCCTTAGAAAATGACCCTGAATCACTTTAATTTATAAATTCAATTAATTAAAATACTTAATCTTGAAAAGAGCTTTCAGGCTGTTCAAATAAAGGTAAACAAATCTTCAAATTAAATCAACACTTTTTTCTTTTGATATATGTAATTAATTTTCACTCGACTCAATAAATAAACCTCATGTAAGGTTGTTCATGTGACAACAGAAAACGGCTTGCTGTCAGCTTAATCTTCTTTAACACTGTAAAGCATTTTTAGTTATGCTGACAGGCCTGCTGAAAACCTTTTGCTGGAAAGCGATAAATATTAGCATTTTTCCCACTGGCACTGAAGGCAAAACATTTATTTGTAAATGATGATCATTAATCAGCATTTTTGTACAAGCAATCAGAAAACCTCCCAGGCTACAACAAACTTGATGGAAATGAAACTTATTTGCAATCAGATTTAACTTAAGCACACTTTTCCTTAGATAATTGAAATCTCTGTTGTCTTGTTTTACTGAATGTTGGTAGAGGAGCTCTGCATGCAAAGGATTGCACTATATATCCCTCACATGTTAGAAGTGAAAGTTCTGTGACAAACTCTAGGACTTAATTATGGAGCTCACAGCACTGCCAAGATTTTCACATGCTTAACTTCACTGCTGTAATTAGCTCCATTGAAATGAATGGCAGAAAAATTAACCAAATGCATGAGAGGTCAGTATCGTGACAAAAGCTGTCACCCTAACAGGCACGTGAGTAACTTTACAAATGCAAGATCTACTGTTAAATCCAGCACATTCACTCATCTGTGTAGCATTGCTTGCATGCATTCCACTGCAGAAAGAGGGCCCTATATATTGAAAAGCTGGTTTCTATTGAATGCAATTTTCAATTGTTCAGGAAAATTAATCTGGAGATCACATTACAGCATATATCTGACTACACCTTCCCCTTAAATTTTGAGCATTTTAGTCTGTATCTTGAAAAATCTGCTACAGAAGGATTCCCCTTCCCATCTGTATTTCATAACAAGAACGACAAAAAGTCCATGTTTTTTCTCAATTTAACATCTCTTTCCTGCACGTTCAGACTTTAAACTGACCTGATTCTAGTTGTTTCTCTCTATCAGCTGTATTTGAATAAGAAAAGGATTCCAAAATTTGGGCTCCATATTTATAGCCTAAGTCTCACTCTCTCAGTCCCACCTCAGCCCTGAAAAGCTCAAGTTAATTAATGATGGATGTAAGGAACTACTGTTGTCAAGATGATAATTAGATGCGACTAGATACGAAGAACAGAGCCCTTATCTGATGATAGAAGGTAGCCTTCCATCACTCCTCAAAGGTTGTTCATAGTACAAGTATTCCTATCTGGCTGCCATGATTTTTAATAAAACTGCGATTCATGAACTGAACCCAGCATAAGAATTCCTATATGAGCACAGTCTGTCATGAGTTTTCCAGCTGTTTCCAGCATTCAGATCAGAAATAAAGCAAGGAATTCCACATTTTTGAAGGGAGAAATTTTTAAGACTTCTTACAGTTTATAAGTGTCTTAGGTGAAAGCAGAGCAGTGAGAAATGACGGATAATGAGAAAACGGACCTCCATTTTTGATGGAGTATTTTCAGCTGTCAATCACAATTTGGTCTGAGTTCTTGATAAAGGCTTGGGAAAATTTGTTACTTAGCTAAATCATTATTCTAGTTGTTGTTTTCAGCCTGAACAAATTCATTAAAATATATCTGGGAAGACTTCACTTCGTTTACTTGTTTTTGTTTTCATTCTCAGTGTGCAAATATGCCCCTCATTTACAAAACAGCTAAAAAAAACAGATCATTTTCACACTATAAACAAAAATAGTCAAATTTTGTATGCATTTTTGGAGAAATACAGACTGCTCTGATTATCATCATGGTTACCCTGCAAGTGATTCAAAGCAATACAAATCAATTCTTAGGCTAAAAAAGTAAGCGGCGTACCTATTGCACAGGAAGACCAGCTGGTGGCATCACTGTTAACTGCAGCAAGACTCTGCACGTTCAGCTGTTCAGCGGGGTAGACTGCAAATTGCAATAGTAAAAATTACATACCTATTTAAAACAATTTTCTCTGCAACATAATGCAGGAAACACCATTCAAAAATAGTAGCCTCAGGAGATTCGGGTGTCTATGATATGATTTAGTGCTGACTGCCATTTCAGGCAGCTGGCCTCCAGCTGCTGTTCCACAAGGGCACGGTCTCCTCTTCATGACCACTCTCTGAAGGTTATTCAGATACCTACAGCTGGTGCTAAGAGACATTTCACATTCCAACAGGCCGTTTTTAGGTTCCTAAATACTTTTTAAAATCTGGTCCCGTGGGACTAAGCTCCTCCTTAGAGTGCAACAGCTGAAAATTGTTTTGCAGGTGGATTTATTCCTTTCCTGCTCTGATTTAAAAGGGTTCACAACCCCAATCCCAAAGGGTAGACCAGTGACCTTATTACACAGCTACACTTTAGCCATAAACAAGCTGGTTTATATCTTGTGCTGAAGCTCACACAGGCTCCAGGCTCCAGGCTGCTTCTAAGCAGCTTGTTACCTTCAGCAGTAACAGACCAGTTATGTACCCTAAATGAACCCATTTGTATTAAACTTCCATGTTTTCTGTCACCTACTGCTGAAACTGGACAAAAATAAAATGTCAGGTTAGAAAATTAGGCTTTAACATTAAAAAAAAAGAAGAAATTAATCTAAATAAAAGTTATGTTGGACTGGGACCAGTTCTGTAAAGCCACCATTTTACCTATACACAATACAAAAATATTATACATAATAATTAATTAGTATACATAATAGTATACATAACANAATATAGTATAATGATACAGAATATGATAATAAAATAACTAATATAAGATTTACCTAAATGTACTTTTATTTTAAATAAAATTAAGTTATATACACATAAATCTTTACAGCATTTTCATTGTGGTGATTGGTTCTTGGTGACTCACAGACAAGTATTTTAGGAAATGGAAAGAGCTGGAATATTTGCCTCTGGAAACACCGAACAGTTTCCTGTTCGTTTCAGTTATTATCCAGCATCACTCTGACAAAACGCTGATTCCTCTGGTCTCAGTTGCCGTACACCACCCGCAGTGTGAGCAGAATGAGGAGCGTGCAGAGCAGCAGCGTGACGCAGAGGATGCGAGAGGCTCGGAAGGAGCTTTGGGTATGATCTGCCAGTGCTGTGGCAGCCACTGGGACACAATGAGCAGCCCAGGACTGAAAGGTGCCAGGAGCTCGGGGAGTTGCAGGAAAGCTGGAGAGTAGTGTCTTGGGGAAAAAGGAGAAAGGGTCAGGGGAGGGATGCAGTGAGCTGAGAAATCAGAGCCCAAGAGCAAAGGGAAAGCTGAGCGAGCGCAGCAGAGGGAAGCGGGAGGCAGGCTGGGCCCTGAGCTGATGGAGGCCGGCGCGGAGGCTGGCGGGGTGAGCCCCAGCTCTGCCATCCCCGTCCCACGCAGCCGCAGCCGGCAGAGCCGCAGCGGGGCTGCCGGCCTCACGGCCGCTGCACCACGCTGTCGCAGGCAAGAGTGAGCGGCACGCGTCCCTTTCATTGCAATAGGTTTATTACTGCAGTCTTTCTGGCAAGGGGATTTTGGCAGCCTGTTTAGATCTGTCCAGCCTAAACTGCTTTATCATGGCAAGGATTTTGCCTGCATTCTTTTAGACAATTAAAGCTCTGATCTACTTACTGTCTAATTAATAAAAGGTTGGAATGTAAAGATTCAAGTTGCAAAAAGAGCAATGGCACATCACTGACAAGGGACAAACCATCACATAAAACAACTGGCAGGCAGAAAAATGCACTTAGTTCACTCTCTTTTAGGTAGTGAAACATGGCAATTGCATCAGCGTGCTCCAGGTTACCAACAACTCCAGGCAGGAAAGTGTGCAAGAGCTGAGCCAGATGCCACAGAGGCTGTGATGCACTCCCAACCCCCTCGCATCCATGTTTCTGAAACTAATGCCAGGCTGGCACTGAGGATCTGAAATAACTGAGTTTGCTGAAAATCAGTTCACAAGCAGATAAGTTTAAACCAGATGTTAGGAAAAAAAAAAAAAGAGTACCCAGGCTCAAAACCTCCTCAACTTCAGGCTCCCAGTGGCATTTTTTGTATTCTGCAGATACCAAGGGTTTGGGCCAGTTGCCCATAAACCCCTTCCATCTTTTTTTGGTTACTATACTGTCATGGTGTATGTGCTGGGAACAGCGAGCTATTGGTTGTTAAAGAGCTTACAAACACAATTTTAATGATTTAACCACTATACTGTAGTAATTCCACTGCAATAACCTCACTGATGATGGCTGTAAAGATGACACAGACCCTTGCCTATCAGAGGGAACAACTGACTCCGCATGTACAGAAATGTTGTATCACAAGCACAGAGACCTTTCAGTCCTTGGCTTACACTGCACACAGCAGCAACGTGAGAATACTCAGACTTTACTGATTTCAGCTGTCAAGTGCTGATACTGCCACCCTAACAACCCAGCTTCTGCTCAGAATTGAAGAGATCTTTGATTCTGAACCATACCACAAACTGGCAAACAGACCTTCAGCAAGGTGCTTAAAAATCTGTCTGTCTCGGATTTCAATACATAGAAAAAAAAGGTCCTGTCTAAGCAAGGGATATGGGCCTGTCTTTAACCTCTGTGAGGCGTTTGCTCGTATGTTACAAGACAAACTGTACTCATCAGAGCAGTGCTTCCACAGGAGAAAAACAAATCTGTTTTTGAGACAGTGACCACAATTTGGGTATCTACAATTTAGCTGCCTAAATGGAGCAAACATTATTTTCTGAGTGCTAAGTATCCACAGCACCTTTTCCCCTGCATGTGAGCAGAACTGGGCTAGGAACTGAACCCAATGTGAGCATAGTAAGGGAAGGAATGTCCACTGGTTAAACCGAAATCTGTCTGTCTCGGGGGAACAAGACAGAAAAAGTGAAAAAAGAATAATCGTGGATGTTTCAAAGGAACGTAGCACACGTTTCATTTAGTTTTGCAATTCATTATTGTTTACCACACACACTGCTCCCAGTATTCCTCAGAACAAAGACACTAATGCCTGTGTGGAAGGCACCTCTCTGCATGCAAACCAGAGCCTTGTGTCAAACAACCTTTCATATTCCAAGTGAACAGGCAGATTTGAGATCTACCCTATGCTCCTACAGTATGCGAGCAAAAGGCATAAATTTGCTGAAAATTGGTACACCTCAGGCTTTCCATTGCTTAAGAGTAAATCCACCTCTATGAGCAACACAAACTGCCTGCCTGTCCTCCAGCAGCCTAGCAATGTCAGCTGCTGTGACTAGAAAGTTTTGTTAGCAAACCTCAGGTTTTCACAGAATCAAAGCAGTCTTGGGAGGAGTTCTTGGGAGAATTACAGGCTAGCTGTGGTTTATCCAGGTGTGATTCAGATAATACACTGTCTGTAAAAGCACTTCAATTTGTATAGCCTGTAACACACCGATGAATCAACAGATCAGTGAGGATGGTCTGCTTAGTTCTGTAGAGTCACAGAAACAACCAGAGATTTCAGATCTTGAAGCTGATTCTGACTGCTCTGACACCCACATAATTTAGGTCTGCCTCTAATGAAGGCACTCATGGCATAGCAGCATAAAGCTGCTGCGTGATAACGCAGACTCACAGCTTTCCAGTTTCCTAGAAATTATCTTGTCTAAATGGTATTTGGAAGAAAAAATCCAGACACACCTTTCTCTGCCAATTCCTAGAAGTCATGAGCCACCTTAAAACCCCACTTCAGCAAATAAGCTACACATGGGTTTAACCTTAACTTACCCAGCTGAAGTCTTAATTTAAGTCCAAGTGGTTACTCATGTAAATAGGCATTTTTTGGGTCAAGTTCTAAAGACTCCGTTATATTCAAATAATCACTACTACCTAGCTCAAGTATTCCAGTTCTTCCAGATTTTACTAGCACAAAATTAAACTATTTTAAATTAAACTGCATTAAACTAGCACAAAATCATAGGATTTCTTAGACCATGACTTCGGAACGCTTGCTTTAGACAGAGTTTTTTCATAATCAAGAAGGCTTTCTTTTTATTTTGTTTTGTGTGAGAATCTCGAGTTTAATTAATATTACACATTGAGAAGCTTTAGCTCTGTTTTCAAATCACAAGATCAACAATAAAATCACAAGATACTGAATCAGTTTCCCCATTTACTGTATCTGAGTGTGTCAGGAATCAGAGCCAGACAATTCTTATGAGACATACAGCTATGACCAGAGGCAAAAATTCTGGGAATCTAGTGTAAGACACTGTTCTTGTACGATTTCAGGCTTTGCAGACTTTTCTCGTCTATGTAACTCTTTTGATTTCAATGCAGTCACTCCTGATTTACCCCAGGGGCAGTAAGACAGAACTGGAGACACAGCAGTATAGTTTTTTTTCCTTAGGAGCTCCTGTGTAACTGCATTGAAGTCAACTGTCCACTCTGATTTTTGATTTTGCAGATCTGCTACTGTAAAGAAATCTCCCCCTCCTTTCCCAGATTCTAAATTTTCTTTTCCCAAAGTAATTAGGTTTGAAAATTAAATAATATTGTTGCTATTTGTAAGTAAGTATTAAGATAAGTACCTTGAAAGGGAGGATGTGTTCAAAAAATAATGTCCAGTTCCATTGCTTGACTTTTTTCCTTGCTAGAATTTAATGAATTCTTCATTTGCTATTATAAACTAAATATTTCCTTTGAGTCCAATTAGCATAGCTGAAAGAAAAAGCAAAGCAAGGCACTGTTCAGCATGCATCAATGTAATGGAAAATCAGTTCTTTTATTCTGGCTTTAATAACTGCGGCTTGATTAGAGAGAAAGAAAAAGCTATGAGAGAGAGAGAGGTGGGGGGGATGAGAAGGCCTGCCAAATTAGTTCTATAAGAATTCTCAACCTGTCTGCTCTCTGGCTTACTATTCAAATGCTAATTGAGCCTTTTTGTAAACAGAATGGGTAATCATGGAAGACAAAAACAGACACAGAAAACAAATGAAATACCACACCTTNAGTTCCTTTTGAACAATGAAACCAGTCATGTTATAATTAGATAAGAGGATTTATATTCACAGCTATAAACATGAAAGTGGACCATGAGACCGGATAAAGGCAAGGTTTTAATTCTTAAAAATTAATTACATGGCATTATTGTTATCAGTACACAGGATGCATTAATTATACAATTAATAATAAGATGAAAGGATTTGGGGGGCGGGGGTACGACTTTAAATCACTTTGGGAGATTTGGTTTATTTGGTTTTACACCAGAATTGTCCTTCAGGCATTCCTATAATCTTGTTACTATGCAAAGTCAAGACCTTAAACCTGTTAGTGGAAGCAGTGGATGGAATGAATCTCTCTTAATTTAGACTCAGTACTTATACATATTGCAGTAAGTTTTAGATCCTCCCGGTAATCGGGATCTAATGTGTAACAGATTCATTGCAACTTCTTCTCTTAAAAGACTGATGCTATTATAAGTGCAGTATATCCAAATACAGTCATGTAATGGTGGCTTTTAATGTATACACCCTATGTGTTCTCTTGCACAAAACCATCAACTAACACCAATATTGCACTTGGACTTCCAAATGAAACTTTCTGTTTCTTCAGAGAGCCAGACCTGGGCTTTGTGCTCAGCAGCGTAGGAATATATTCACCATAACCAAAGTATCAGCTAGTGTTTAATCTCATAGCTTCCAGCACATGCCTTCTAACCCCAGGCCAACTGCTAATGCCAGCCTTGCTCATACCAGATTCCAAATGCTTGAACGCATATCATGTACAAGAATGCTTGCCAAATTACATTTAAATTGTCCATCTTTCATATACAGTTATACACAGTACATCACAAAGACACTCTCCTCCTCACAGATGAAGTCTTGCCCAAGAAGGGCCAAGTTTAGCTGTTAGCAGGCCATCAGGAGAACATCAGACAGTCTGGATGCCACCAGATCTACTCAGATGGGGTATGTATGGACTCTGCACAGATGAGTTGGTATAGCTGGGAAGACCTTGTGCATTTTTGCATGACTGCATTGCATCACAGTTGCATTTTTTTACTATTTTGTTTCCTGTTAGACCAGGAATAGGACTCTCATGTAACCACCATAGTTCCTGATAAGGCTGTAAAGGAACAGAACTGAAGCTACAAGAGTAACCTCACTAGAAAGTCAGGAAATACAGTCTCTGCTGTCTCTTCTGCAGTCGGTTATGCATGATGAGGCAAAACCCTTAGCATCCATTCTAAACAAGAATTATTTGGCAAATACCACTGATTAGAATAATGAATATTCTGCATTCAGCGTAGGGTTTGACTTCATTTAACAGCCAACATAGGCTCACAAAAATTCAAAAGGGGTGTGAAGGTCTTGTTTGATGTCATGAGAACTCTTGCAAAGGTTCATCTTTCAGCTTCAACATTTGAAAATGAAGAACCTTTAAGAATACAATCCTGTGTTACTACCATCAAGTATTTACTCCCAAGTGTCGTATGGCTTTTCTGGAGTGATTTTGTTCTTACTTCTCATATGTATTTTGTTCCAAATTATGGCCACCTGGGAGAAACGAACATTATCTGCCTGTCATTTTGATTTCAGGTGTGTTCACTGTGATGGCCCACTTTCTGCAGGAAAGAGCTCACCTTCTTTTCAATTTTACCTCCAATCTCCATACCCTGTCAGAGTTAGTTCTGTAGCAAAGGTACAACAACCTGATATGCACCTATTGTGAGACTGTTCATTTTTGTTTTGGGTTGTAATATAAACTGTATCTTGATTTGTTATTACTTGTATCATCACAGTCCCTTGAAAGCTCAAGGAAGGGACAAGTACCTCATTGTCCTCAATACCATTATCTAGGAACAAAGTAACTCCATCACCTTATAATCTCCATTGCAGAAGACAGATTTTGCTTTGCTCCCCCCACCCCCTCCCCCCTAAGGGGTGTTACTTCATTAGATTTGGACAGTATTTCTTTAGAAAAGTGGCATCAATTTATAAAGAGACTGAACAAAATATGTCCTTTTCTGAAGTCCAAGCTTTATTTGGACTAGCTGTCCAAATATCCAGTGTTCAAATAGGAAGTCAAATAAGACAATCAACATTTTTGAGGTAAAATTTTGTGCTTTTGTCCTAAAATGCAGTCCAGAGTTACGGCAAGCTACCTGGAGTTACATGGACAGACAGAGCTCTTGCTGGGCCCATGAAAGAGCTGCCCTCAGCTATGTGATTAATTTTTGTTTGGTTTTGTTTTTAATGTTAGGACTTTTTCCTTGAATTGCTTCTGCCTTTTGAGAGAACCGCTTGGGGAACTGGGAATCACAGAACATTACTGCTCACACGCACCTCTAGGACCCTCGAGGCTACCACTGAGCATCCATTTTGAGCGGTTTGGTACCACCACACATCCCCAGGAACTTCTGTTTAAACAAGGCAGCGCCTGGAACTTTTCTCAGAAAACACACCCTTATCTCTTCTGGAAACTGAACTGTCAAATACAAAGAGCCTGAAGTTGCTGTGGTTTATTCTATTTTCCCCTCACACCCCATCCAATTTGCTTATAGTCAGTTGTTTGTGATCACAACAAAAGTCAATCTTCTGAAAACCAGGGCTACCTGTTATTTCTGCAAGTCTTCAGTGCCAGAGGGAAATGTTTAAAGCCAAGTACAATATTACAAACAGGCCAACTATGGTATTACAAACAAACCAGAGAATTTAGCATGGATTTTTTCTTCAGCTTTTTCCTGTTTTGACTATGACAACAGAGTGCAAAGATAAGACTAGAGGAGCTTAAAGCCCTGGTTTGTGTGTTCATATGTGTGTTTGTGTTCTTATATGTATACGTGCAGTTTGAAATGTAGTCAGAAATATTTACTATAATATATTTACAGGTGGAAGAAGTGCAACTAAATATTGGAAACTTTTCCACCTAAATACAGGATATAGAATATTTATTCTATGGCTTTAGGTCCCTAACAGTAACAATTTACTCTTAACAGAATACAACACAGCACCATGTAAAAGTGAGTCCAAAGAAAGAGATTTTTTACTATTTCATACTTCTGATAATCTGTCTAGGTGATGTCTTTGCAGCGTTTTTGAAAACTCAGGTTTATTTTGTGTTAGCTTTTCTTCACCTACTGTCAATATCAAATACTTAAATATAGCAGGTACACTATATTAGCCTTACCTAACAGTGCTATTTAAAATTTGATCAAATAAGTATAGGTTCACACAAGAAAGATTTAATCTATATAATGCAGCTTTCTGATGTAAGCCAGATAAGGCTGAAAGGATTTTTACCTTTGTTATGTACTGTAAAAAAGTGAATTTATAGGTAGGTCAAATGGGTATGTTGTAATTAAATGGGTTTAATGTTGCCTATGGTCTTCACACTATTTTCTTTATGCACTACCAGTTTTGATATTTGGAAAAAAGAAAAAAAAATACATCTGTCAGCTAACAGTTAGATGATGACAGCACAGAACATATTTCTAGTGTTTATGTGTGAAATATGAGATTTAGTTCACAGGAATTTCACGTGAACAGCTTCCTTGGCTTTACTAATTTTACACAAATAGTCTATCCTCTTCAGCAGATGTTATTGATTTGAATGAAACTACCGTCTCAAAATAGAAGACAACAGGAACAGCAAAATGTCGTTTGGGTTTGCTTTAGACATGGGCAAAGGTGCAAGTCTAGCACTGGAAGAACCTAACAAGGGATGAGGATCAGTTTTCTCTCATTCTCCTTCAGACTTCAGAATGAAACATAGCAGTCACAGATACAGAGGTTCAGATTTTTGCTTCACCTTGTACCATAGGTGTTCAACCAACAGAGATGAAAAGCAGCATGTGAGACCAAGGCAGGTACAGACCAGGATATAAGCAAGCTCAAATGAGCCTGTGTTTTTAATGTAGCTTTTAGAGTTCTTTAGACCCAAGGTTTGTGCTCACAGGTGGTTTCACTGTGACTTATAGAGCAACCAGACACACCTGCAATATTTCTAAACCTTACCAAATCTTGGAACTCGTCTGAGCCTCAGGAGCAAATTGCTATGAAAAAGCTGGCATTTTTCTTTTTCTTTTTTTGTGAGTTTAATTGGAAACATTTTGCATGTTACACTAATCACCCCTTTGGGAGAAAAAAAAAAAAAAGACAAAAACTCTGCCAGCAAAACTCATTCCTTTTTGAGATCTTGATTTGTCAGACACTGGTATTTGCAAGCTACATCACAGTTCTATCCCAGGCCAGAAACACTAATTTGTGAAGTTCATAAAAATTCTGTATTTCAGACATGACACTGGTATCATTTACAGTAGAATAAGCCCAAAATAGCTTTGCTGAAACCCATAAGGTTACAGCAAAATATGACTGATGGCAGTGTGACATAAGTCAAATTTTAAGCTTTTACTGTAAAGTTGAAACAGCCTCACTTTCTGAAATAATTCATCCAAGCTCAGAAAACACGATGTTATTTCTCTTACAACTGTCCTAGAACGACAGGTACTCAGCATAGGTCACAGCCAATGAAGCATTCATTTCTCCTGCCATACTACTTTCAAGTTTTGCCTCAACTATTTATCATTCACTATTTGTTAATTGTCTGTGTGTCACGCAGTGTCCCATGCGATAGAGATGGCTAATTACACTCTCAATAATGAGCAGTTTGTGTGAATTGTACATGACTACAGATACTGTCAATGTTGAAAGTCAAGGAAGTTTGACTGACTATGACACAGTACTTGACAGAATTGCAAACACTCGGAATAGGAAGCGAACAGAGATGAATACCAAGTATTTTAAGCAAAATGCACTAACAGACAATCTTATTCAGACAATAAGATCTCTGTTCCAGTGTGACAGAACTGACATAAGGAATAGACGTTTTCTAAATATTCATTTGAAGAAGATTCTACCCATGTAGATTTTCATTAAAAAAGAGAAAGGTTAGGAACATAAGATACAGGTGACTTAGTTAATCACAAGGCAACTGCAAAAAAAGGTGGCTGTGGCATGAAATTTGATTTTAAAAGGTACTTGCAGTAAGGATAGGGCAAGATACTCGTGATCTCATCTGAAATACTCTGCACAGTTCTGATCATCTATATTCCAGCAGGAAGAACTCAACCTTAAATAAACTTGACTATTACTACTACAACAAGGGAACTGAAACTGCATGGTATAAAAAAGGTGTAAGAGAGAAAGGTAAAAACTCAATGAGAAGGTGATTAGAAGTACAATAGAGAGGATCAGTGCACACATGCAAGAGGAACCAATACTGAAGAGTATGAACACAAACTGGGCAAATAGCCAAAAAGCCTATTAAACCTAATACAGCCTTGTAACTAGGAAGTGGATTCAGACCACTGAAGAGTAAGGCTCCGAAACAACTGGATATTTTTGGTTGTTTGGAAAAAAAAAAAAGCAGGAATTTTACGAGGAACTTCATTTAAAATGAAATGACGATCATTTCCTAGCCTTAAGTTCCTAACTAAGCTGAGTAGTCAGAACTCAGTTTAGTAGATCTGAGTATTATTTAATACACCTGAATCTTATTTTATTTACACTCTTTTTTAATTTCTTCCTTAAAAGTAAAAACAGTTATCTAAGGAGATATGGCTGGGAATGACAGAAGACAGTTCAGAAATAGCACCCTTTTCCGCTACTTTCTGCTGCTTACTGACAGAATCATTTCTAACCGCTGACCCTGATTCCAGTATTTCACTGGTATATCACCCACCAGGGGTGAAGAAACGGTTAATTTTCACCCTGAATCCCCATTTTTTACCTCTTTTTCTCCTGTTCTCTGCACAGTCTAATTTCGGACTCCCATGCGGTAGCAGGCAGGTTTCTCCCAAATTGTTCCATTTTTCTCAGTTACCACTAGCGAGCCAAACAAGATTCAAACTTGTCCTCAGCCCTATTCACCCCCCTTAAGAGAGAGTTTTTATACCAAAATAGTAGGTTTGGATAAACAGTGAAGAACAGTCTATCCACTTGTGCTCTTCATAAATTGAAACCTTGTCAGCATGCACTGAAACATTTCATTGAAACATTTTGTACTGTCAATAAATACCTGTGAGGGATTATATAAATACAGCAAACTTCATCTAGGTTCTGAGTGGCTAGAGAGGAGGCAGCTAACACAGTGTTAATGTTTCTAATATATTTTCCCACTCAGCACACAGAAACTTAGTGCTCTTAGAAGAGGACAGCTTGCTCAGCCTCTCCTCATAAAATAGGCAAACCTTTCACATACTTCACAGACAGCAGACAAGGACGACAGAGCGCTGTAGGGAGCCTGTTCTGCTTTTGTGTGTCCTTACGTTAACGGTGAGTTCAATGTGCCCGAAGTGACTGCAATGACCTAAAGGAGCTTTTAACATCACATTCTTCCAAAAGTTATACATTCATAACCACAGTAAAATAATTCACGTTACCAGTAATTGCTAGCAAGAGGTCGGAACAATGCATGAGCCCTCTCTGAAAGCCTCCACTGTCATGATTGGTGTCAAGGGCCGGCCTTGTACTTACTTTTGCAACAAAAGTGTGTTTTCAGAAGACAGGATTTTCCAGCAAACACCATGGGCAATAGGTCTAGTAATACAGAGAATGGCTGTTCCTCCTCGCGAGACATGGAGATGGGCTGGAAATAGCATAGCAACCCAAGATCTGACTATGGCTGCAATTATGGACTGATTTCAGCATCTGATATTACCAGAGAGAACAATTACCTGAGAGGATGAAGAAGGCTGGGGTCACTCCAACCTCTGTTACCCCACCAGAATCCAGGTGTGAGACATGCTGAGACTGGGATCCAGGAACTACAGTTCTTCTCAGAAACTGACTGTGTACAATCAGATTTGATCAAAGAGAGTCATAAAGGCAGAGAAGAGATGCACAAAAATGATACCATCACTATGGTATCAAAGCCATATTATGCCCTACCACTGATCCATGTATTTATAGGAGTCACTGGGAAAGCATTAAGACTCAGAATTGTGACACTGTGAACAAGAACACAGCTCTTCTTTGGCACAGAATCAGCGAAGCTGATTTTTTTTGTCAAGAGTTTGTCATTCACAAAAATGGAGCTTCAAATTGATGCAGACTTTAAAGTCTGTGCTGAAATCCAGAAATATTTCCCTTTTGGAGAGGGTACAGGAAATGTAAGTGGTGATTTTGGAAATACATTTCAAAATTAATAATGTTTCAAAGATTGGCTCTGAAACTTTTTACAATATTAAATTTATTTAATTTTAAAAAGCAAAGAGAAGAAAATGGAACTTTTATTCAGTCAAAACTATCTCCATATAAGCAATTTCAAGCCCACTTTTGAGCAATTTATTTTGATGCAAAAGAAAAAATTAATTAAAAAAAAAAGACAAAATGTCTTGGACTAATATGTATTTATTTAAAAGAATTTTTTAGCTCAGCCACTGATCTAAAAGTCAATATTCCACTCAGCTCTAGGACCCAAAGAGAACCGTCTCAAGTATTAACTCAAAGGACTAAACAAAATCACTTGTTTAATTAATGTGATTTTCTAAGAAGAGGAGACTCAATACATTTGAGAATACCAATGTCTCTTAAGACAGGTTTCTTCACAAGCTCATCTTAAGAAGATTTCTCTGTACTTCTTTCCTATGTATATGTGTTCCAAGGAACATTTAATGAGCTTCACAGTAACGAAAGAAAAAAGTAGTCTAACTACTTACTTTCTATTGAATTTCTTATTAATTAACATATTAATACTGTTTTCTTAAATTTAACTTTAAAGAAAGCAAAAGAACTTTTTAAATTAAGTCATGAGACAAGAATGCTAACAGCTTTTTTCACTCTACTAATTCGTATACTCATTAAAATTTCTGAGGTTTTTAAGAAGAAAGATAGCAATGACAATTTTTCTATTTTTAAAACAAAATCCACTTGACAAACTAAGCTCTTTCTTTGCTGGCTCCTTTGGATTTTTTTATCTGACACAAATTAAGTAAAACTTGTTGTTTTAATCATACAAGTGGTTTAAAGCATACATTCAAACAAGCAAATCTTTATGGTTTTGAATCCACCTATGTGTCTTTTTTTGAAGCAGTAGCAGTGAACCTGAAGATGCCTACTGGAATTCAGCTGTGTCACCAGTCCCCTGTGTGCAGTGCTCTGTTTCCTCTTTCCATGCCCTACTCTTCCTTCACAACCTTCATATATGTATGTTTGACTATTTAAGGAGATCTGTTTGAAACAGTCTCTGGAGATTCCTCCAGGAACACAATCTACAGTGGTAGCACCAACGCTAGTACTTTAGTTTGGATCCAAAGTTGACTTTTAAATCCCATCTTCCAACCCTCCCACTGACTGAGCTCTGGTTGTGCCACAGCCTGAACTCAGAGCACAAACTGGAAGATGCACTCCAGCTGCAGCTGGGTTTTCAATATATGGGACCAGAATAAAGCTAGTCCGAAGCGAAAATAAATAAACTCAGAAATACATACAGGTTGGATATCAGGTTCTCACCATAAGCTGTTTTGCTTCTACAAACCAAAGCCTACCAGCCCACATCTGTTAAAGCAGATGCAGTCTGTGTAGACATCTACTGATACGCTGATCAACCACAGCTTCTCTTCTGATGAACGGACAGGGAGCATAGAGGGAGTGACACATCTGATATATTTTACCTACTTATTTCAGCATGAGATGAGCTGCTGTCATGACTTTGGCTGGGACAGAGTTAGTTTTCTTTGTAGAGGCTTGTATGATGCTGTGTTTTGGATTTTTGATGAAAACAGTGCTGATAACATGCCGATGTTTTAGTTGCTGCAGAGCAGCACTTACACAGAGCCAAGGACTTCTCTGCTTCTCGTGCTGCCCTGCCAGTGAGGGGGCTGGGGGTGCACAAGGAGCTGGGAGGGGACACGGCCAGGGCAGGTGACCCAGACTGGCCAAAGGGACATCCCACACCACAGGATGTCATGCTCAGCAATAAAAGCTGGGCTAGAGAAGGAGGAAGGGCAGGATGTATGGAGTGACAGCGTTTGTCTTCCCAAGAAACCACTATGTGTGATGAGCCCTGCTGTCCTGGAAGGGGCTGAACACCTGCCTGCCCATGGGAGGCCACAAATGAATTCCTTGCTTTGCTTTACCTAGTAACCTGTCTTTACCTCAACCCACAAGTTCTCACACTTTTACCTTTCCAGTTCTCTCCCCCATCCCACCTGGGGAGTGAGCGAGCAGCTGGGTGGTGCTCAGCTACCTGCCGGGTTAAACCACAACAGTTGTGCACGTTACTACAGACTTTCCTGAATCTGGCACACACATTTGTTACGTGAACAACTGCTTTGTGTCACAGTGAACACATCCAGGTGTCCTCTGGTCCTTTCGCTTCTTCCCAATATACATTTCCTTGTTTTTCAGGACTGGAACTGTGGCCACTTCAGCACATCAAAACCATACCTCATCCACATACCTTTTCCTAATAAAGATCTGTTCTTCTGTAGAGACAAGAGGAATAATAACTGTTAAAATGGCCTAGTGAAAGCTCCCAATAAAGAAAACACTGGTGAATGTAAAGCATTAGCAGACAAGAAGTGAGTCGTATTTCCTCACAAAGCTCACAAAACAGGTCAGACATGATCAGCTGTTCCTAAAACAGCAGCACTTTTAAGCTCCAGGGCTGGGGGGACAGCCAACTGAAGCAAATTCACTGAATTTGTGACAGACACAGACAACTACTGAAAATATTTTTGTATATTATGATGGCAGAGAACCAGGAACGGCTTGAAGCCACTTTGGCCCACCAGCAGCACAGCCTCTGGAGGCCTGCAGATACCTCCGGTGCCCAGTTTGGAGAAGGGAGCATGTCTAGAGCAGCAGAAGAAACAAAACAGCCATTCACAGAAAAATGTAGTCAAAAATTAAGAGCTGCAATTTGAAGGTTTTATTGAAAAAGGTCAAAAGGCAAAAGGAGTGTCTTGTCCGAGAATGACCTGAACCTGAACAAGCAGAGAAGATGTGTCAAAGCTGCCTGTTTCAAAACCAGTACAAAAACCAAGTGCAAGCTAACAATGTAACTCTCACAGACTGTTTTTACTGACAAATTCATGTACAAATAATTAACATGGGTTTTGGAATATATCACTTGATTATATTTTCTTAAGAAAAATCATGCTGTTCATGTGACTGATTTCTTTCAAGAATTATTTAAAAGTTTCATGTACAGGTAACTATTTTCTGTATTTCTGTACAGATAACTATTTCATGTACAGATAACTATTTATAATGTTGTTAAAATGCAACAGATACATTACAAAAAAAAAAATACACGCTATTGTGAAAAAATATAACATATACTCCAAAAGGCAGTTCCTTTGTTAATTCTGTGAACCTGTTCATCCACCATCCAGCAAGGAGTTACCTGGGGACATACTGCAGGTTTCATGAAACAAACAGAAAGAAGTGTTCACTGATAGACCCATCTGAATACCACTCCTTCGCACTTCTTGTTTGCACCAGATTTAGCTTGTTCTTAAAGAATTAGTGCCCCTGTGGAGCAGGCGAAAACCCTACATCGTCAGAAACACAATTTTGCTTTACGTTAGCATGGAACTTCTGGAGCTCCTTCCTCCAGCTGGGCTTTCTTTCAGCTCTGCTCTAGGTTACTCATTCAGCATGTAGTTTCTTTCAGACAGAGACAGAGACTGCAAATCTGTCTCTGCTTGCAACATTGCTTTTCTGAAGACAGCCATGATCCAACTCCTCTATACAGCATTTCTGCTCCTGCCTGTTAGCCTCAGCTTGCACATCACCTTTCCAATGCCCACATAAGCCTATTTTTTCTTTCTTTCTGTGATGTCTGTGATAGGCTTGCCCTTTTCTTGCTTCCACTGGCCAAGGAAAACTAAGATGTCTTTCTGAGATGAGGCAGCAATATGAGATTTAGTACAGGCTCGCCTTAGGTGCTATATTTCTCTTCAAAAAACAAGTCAGAAGGAAGAGAGGAATTTCAGAAGGCTAAAGTGGAAAAAATAAAAAATCATTCTCTTATGATGCAGGTAACACAACAAAAGACTGGGATCAGAACAGTACTTCCACCACTATGTGCCACCATGTGGGTATAGTGCCCACAGAAGTCCACCAGTAGAACAAAGATAATCACTTCTACAGTCACAGTGATTTCAAATGTTGATATGAACTCTGGATTTATTGATCACACGCAGAACTGGTTAAAGATAGATTTACATGAAGAAAGTTTTGCTGGTAAACTGTTCAAACACAGATCCTTAATTCCATCTAGTATACCTGAAGTCAACGAGACCGAAGTAAGGAAAGCTCTATCCGTGATGAGTATACACACTTAGAATAGGAGGCTTGTGGTGATGTTTTTCCAGCCACTATGATGACTGGCTTTCTTTGCTTGAACTGAACATTCAAATCCACAGTGATTTTAAGAGCATCGTTTCTATCAAGACTTCTCTAAAAATCAAGAAACAAGTGCAGCTGTTGAAATGACATACCAAGTTATCAGTAATGACTAATGAATCAGTGAATCAAATAGAGAAAGCCTGATCCAGTTGTCATATTTCTCCCTCTGCTCCCCTTTTTGTTTCACTTTGCTTGCACAATCCACAAACTGAAAACAGACTGGTCTGCTGAACAAACGTGATAGAAAAATGGATAAGGCTTTGAGACAGCAGAGAAAATGTAGAAGTCCACTGTGCTAAAGTGGTGTCTTGCCCTGTGAGTACTCCAGACCTTATCACTATATGCATTTTGTAGCTATCTGCATTGAGCATTTTCCTCATCCCTTTCTTCCTACTTGCTGCTTAGCTATGCCCTGCCCAACCTTATTTTCTCTCTGTGGCTGCCAACCACAATATTACTTTTCAGTGGTAGAGACCACGTAGATTAATAAACATATATTAAACTTTTGTAGGCTCACCTACCCAGAAATGCCTGTTAGCAGTTTTACAATTGTTTGGCCACTTCAGAAACTGCTACAGTCCCTATCAAAATGTATCTGCACTTGCTGAAGCTCTAAAAACAAGGACAAAGGATGGTGTAAACAAGAATCAATGGGCACATCTTTATTTTTAATTTTTGTTTCTTCAGTAGTTCACACTATTTCCTTTACTTACTTCAATTATTTACCCATGCAATCTTATTTGACAGAATAGTCGTTTGCTACCAGAATATGATTTTAACTCCTTGTTTCCCAACTGAATCCAGCTGCAGAATATAGTTACCAAAATGTCTTAATGATCAGCCACTTGGGCAGATAATAAAAACTGAACACAATGGTCTTAATTTCCCTTAGTCTTTGAGATTAAATTATACCCCCAGCATACTATCAGATTCAGGACAAATAACATCAAACAACACTTTCTTCCAGCATGACAGTGTCCAGACGAAAGAAGATGGCAGCAACATCAGAGAGATAGTAAGCTTCGGCTAGAACACAAGACAATACTCTAGTTATATGAAGTCCATGAAAAAAATAGGGCAGGAGGACCAAATAAAGCACTCAGGATCTGGATTCACATGCATGTGAATAACAACCATATATGAGGATTCTGTACTAAATACCCAGATTCTGACAAAAAAACTCTTCCCAGTCACCATACAAGGTGTTTGATGTAAAGCTCACAACTGTAGAAAAAGTGTTTACATTACACTAAAATGTGAAGAATACCTTAAATGCGCTATAGTGCCTTGGTATAGTAAAAAAAACAGATGGAGTTTCCTCTAGTCAAACCTCAACTTGAAAGACACACGCCGTGTACCGCTGAAGCTTAGTTGGTGGTGTACTTCATGTCCTTCATGTAAAATATTCTGTCACTTTTAATTTTGTATCTTGTTTACTTTCTCTGTTACAAAAGAACTGGGACTTGTTTTTAGCAGCTCTGATTAAGTTTCTATTGATTTTTGAGATAGGAAATGGAACTTTCAGATTTCCCACATGAATTTAAAGCAAGTCAGATATTAACCTCGAGGTAAAACATCTGCCATGACATTCAAATAGACAAGTACTATCTTACTGAAAACAGCATCTGTGCTGAAAGCTCAGTGCTTGCGATTTGGATTTTAAGAACAATGCAAGCTACAGGACTATATTTTTTCATGTGTATATACTCATAAATGCATCCACTACCACATTTATTCAAACTTACATTTGCGCGCGCGCACACACACACACACACCCCACATACAATTAAAGCGCCAGTGGCTAAAGAAGTGAGTTACAGATGACATCAAGTGGAATTAAGAAGAATGTGAAAGCCAACACAAAGCTGGAAAGAGCTTTATTTTTTTTACATCACTTACTTTTACTGTCTAACCTTTTAAAGAGTATTTATTATTTTGGAGGACCAGCATCCTCTTTCGCATCAAGCAGGAAGTGTCAGATATGTACATACACTTTGCAGCTTTTAATTTTCACTACCAAATATATCACTGCTATAGGTAGTGGTGGATAGTATTTAGTAGACCAACATAAAAAAATATGCATACAAATCCAAAATATATGCCATATGCAACACTTCACGAGCAGAAAACCATTACTTTCAAATCCATGGACCCCTCATGTACCATCATGGCGTTTTCTTTAATCTGCTTGTCTGGCAATGCATGTAATATTGGTGAATATTTCCAGAATATACACATTTTGGAAGATTCTGAAAATAACATCCATCCAAAATGAAAGAAAAATTCAGATGAAAGCAAAACAAAAAATTAAAGAGAATAATATTTATCTTTAGAGATGGAGCTGAAATATTGTACTGCTCTTCCGTCTTGTCAAGCATCCATGACTCTTACAGCTTATTGGTGTTTAAAATGTCTGTCTGTCTAAAAAGCTACAATGTACAAACTATTTTACCTAACAGGCAAATATAGGGAACATTTTCAGAGATACTTATAGACTTCAAAAAGTAAATTATGCTTGCTATTTTATCATTATAAGAGTGATCATATTGAGCTTCACATCTAACTAGAAACAAACAGGGAACCTCCCTACATGTGCCCTTTGCAATAGAAGTACTCCTCTGCAGCCGGTTAAATTCTGGTCAATATGCTGAGTCCTATTAAAAAGACAGTTGGTCAATGCATTAGAAAAACCCTTGCAACACAGTTTTGCTCAGCAGAATAGAACACCTTTGAAATGCATAAAGAAAAAAAAAAGATGTCTTTATAAATACCCTGATCTTCCATTGCTGAATGTTAACATTAGAGGTGTCACCAACAAGATGGAAAGGTAAAGGACGTTTAAGGGATTTTAGGAAATGCTCTACTCCAAGAAAACTAGCTTCTCAAGGGATCAAAACATTAACTAGACATTGGAAAAGATGAAAACGTTCAATAAATTTGCACTAATCTGAATTCTGAACTTAAAGACAACTACTGCAGACCAGGTAAATGATCTTGTAGAAGGCCTTTTAAACAGCACTTTTGGAAACACGTAAGTATACCAACGTTAAAAAGTCCAGTTGTATTTACTAACAGCTGACCCAGGCTCCTAGCTATGAAAGATAACAAAGGTCAACTTCATGAACAGGTTAAAATAAACAAATAAAAATAAAGAGCATTCAGCATCTTTTATTACTACCTGTCAGTTTGCAGTACATACATATTCTGCATATCAGTAAAGTGTGTAAAATCTTGTAAGACATTTTTACAACTCCAAGTTGCTGCTACATTTGCTGGAAAATTGGAACTGTGCCTTCATTTTCCCTAGCAGTGATTCACGATGCCTCTGGTTTTCCTTGTTCAATATAATACATACTGTTGTGGCCATGCATTTTCAGGAAAGTATGAAAATACACTGAAAATTGAACCTCATCCCAAAAATAAAACTAAATGTGCTGTGCTTTTTCACATCAGACTACAGATGTTAGAAGGATGTGTGTGTGCGTGCACGTGTGAAAGATTGCATGGGTTCCACAATACATGATAAAAAGGTAATAAATACGTAACATGGAAACCACTAATTTCACCACTAATTTCCATATGAGCACCTGCAAGGTAACATAGTAGATCATTTGTGTGGGAGCAGTAACACTACTCTAAACACCATGTTTGTGGGACCGTACTTCCCAAATGACTTGGCCATTAAGCCAGATGGCTGAAATGAAGCACTTAATCTTGAAAAAAATGACAATGGTATTGTGGAAAATTCTTTAATATGTTTCTATTACTACTAAATTCTTCGTGAGAAAGAAACTTAAACATGGTACCAGCTTTTTCATTATCAACATGTTCCAATTTTATTTGGTGATTGCCTCTATAAAGATTGTAAAGCAATTGTAGCAAGACTAGAGATCTGCTTATGCAGCAAAACTATTTCAGGAAAGGTGGTTTCCACCTGAACAACTTTGAGCTATTGACATTTACAAAAAAAATATTCCACACAGTTCCATTTGTATGCCTAACAGAAATCAGTCTTTGACTACTGAACCTCAGCCATTTTGCATTTCAGAAGATTACCAACTCCTCTGAATTTGCCAAAAAAAAGTAATCAGCATTTTTTTCTCTACAACGGAAGATGATCCCTAGATTACACCCTAACTGTGCACAGAAATGTATATGACATTACAACGTCACATATTCTGCAGGTTTAGGAGCCATATATTTAACAATGATGTATTGACCCAGCCACAATCCACAATCTTTTTGTGAAGATTATTAAATATGAAATCATAACCTGTTCCTCCAGCTCTTTTTTGTTATCAATATCTATTTCTGCCTATAGACTGATTTACCACCAGCTTTCTCCAGCTGCCATGAAACATTCCCACTAGCTTTATACATGCACTAGAAACATGCTTCAGAACCGGCAGTTCGGTATACTAGTTATTACCAGGATCAAAACTGGATAAATACAGCCAAAAGAAAAAAAAAATGTGTTCTGGTTTAGATCTTCAATTGAATTAGACTTAGCCACATTTGAATTGCACATCTGAACGGGCCATTTATAGTCACTTCTCGTGAGCATTTAGTTTACAGGCACAGATGTTCAGGGAAAATACATTTTCATCTCAGGAAGAGATCATTTAAATTTAGTCTTCTGTGAACATTCATACCAGTCAGGGAACAAGAAAAACACCAATCAAATTATATGACTAATCATTTTTAAGTTGTGTGTATATACATTTGAATTTTAGATGCCAATCTGAAAAAAGTACCTCTGAGCTTTAAGGAACATTCAAGAAAAGGGCTACATGGGAACTTTAGTAATGGCAAAAGAGACACCAATCTTCACATGAATTGCTAAAAACAAATTATTAAAAATCGGAAAAATGTATTTAGAAAGAAACCTGTCCTTAATCTTATGGAAGCTCTAGTACAATTCAATACTTCAGTCTTTGATGACTTTTCTGTAACAAGCAGAGATTCAAACATTAATGAATGAAAATTACTTCATTTGAAAGAAAATTAAGAATTGGAACTACTGGAAATACATCTTCCACAAACGTTCTTCAGGCTAGAATGAATCAGAGGCTTTGAATTTCTAGTCTAATGAATCTCACTGAAATCTTGGAGTTGACAACTACCCCTTTTCCAACAAAGAATTTCATACAGAATTATCCTTTTCAAGTAGTTCCCCTGCTCTCTTGTTCTCAGCGGGCTGAGGTTACGGGTGTCTGCAGTTAAAATGTGCTGTTTCAGAACTGCTACCACTTTCTATTTCTCCACTGGGAGTGAAGCCAAACTACTCTGAGACCACTGTCTTCCCCACGTACTGTCAGTCTTAAATCTGTAGGACACACTGGAGTGATTTTAGATAAATGTCAAAAAGAGACAGAAGGTGTAAAAGCAGAAAGAAGATGGCAGCTTTTCTTTGCAGAAAACAATTTTCTATGACAGAGGACAAATATTTATTTTGAGTTTACATAAGTTGGAAAATATTTTTAAAAGCTAAGCATAAAAAGTAAAACATAAAGAATCTTTTGAGAAATGCATTATAATAGAAATCAGGGGAAAAAAAAAATCTGTTTATAAGGAAGGTAATTTAGCTGCTTTCTTGAAGCCTTACTCTGAATGCAAAGCCACCCTAGCAATAATCAGTTCATGTGCCTCTTCCTTCATTTCTGTAAATAGGCATGACGTTAATACATGAGGGTATTATTATGCCTAAGGTTTGTCAAGTATTTTTTGATATTCAGATTGCAAGTTCCAGAAATGGAAAAAACACTGTTATTATTTTACTTTGTCTTCACAAAAGATTAACATGCACTATCATGTAATATAGATCATTACATTAATTAGATAGAGATTTGATACTGATCAAAGCTAATTTTAACCACAGCCTTTCATACACTCTTCCTACATCTTCTGACAACTTACTTCCAGTGAATATGGCAATATTCCTATGAACTTATACGTAAGATAATTCTTTTGTTGTTAAGCAAGTGTACAGGAGAAAGTTCTAAAATATTGAGACACATTCAACTGGTTTAAATCTGTAGAATTACTGGAACCATGCAAATTTTCATTCCAGGTATCATTCTGCATTTATAAAGTAGTTTACCAACAAACGACTTGGAGGAATGATAGGGCCATATATACTTGGGACAAAGTCTAAATCATTAGAGGTATCAAGTAATAAATTAATACACAGTTATTTTCCATTCTCTTTTTGTTAGTTTGCAAATATCAAGGTTACTTGAGTAATCAATCAGGTACTATATTCTTACCTAAAGAATGAACAAGATATCTCTGCTGAAAAATCAATAAAATGAAATAAGCACTTTAGTAAGGGAAGCCAATAATTTTATTCTTAATTCCATAAGGAATAATGTAGACTTATTTTTCTAAATGGTCCCACCCTGAATTAACCAGACCAAAATAACTTGGTGAAATGAGAAATTTTCATTTCCTGCCGCCTATGGCTTATTTTTGGCATTCACACCCGAGTTACATACCATAATTGAAGCCTCAGAAAAATTTGAGACATAATTTAAAGTTTTACGTATGAATAAGAAAAAATATACTGAATTTTGTTGCTTTAGCTCTTTCCAGAATGCTGTTACTTAATTTGATGCAAAGGAAGCATAAAACACTGTTCTTAATTAGTTCTTGATACAGTTTATCTGCTTTTATGAGGGTACGTCAGCACAGCATGAATCAGAATCATAGGAGACCACTACTTAGCTTGAGTTTATGCGTGATTTGTCTTTAAAAACAGATTGGTTTGAATTGTTGGATCACAGAGTAATTGCAGACACTATTGACTTTATCTATATAACAGATCAAATGTGATTGGGATGCTTCCTTTTCAAGCGGAGTGTTTATCTTTGGGATGACAAAGCTCCGCATGTATTTAAGACCATAAATGGCACACATTTGCAGGGATTTATGTTAGTAAGTTTGGAAGTCATTTATCAGTTGAAAAACAGAAATAGCAATCAAACACAAATGAGGAAAAAATTCCAAATGAGTTTCCATTGCTGTATTATTTTGTGGATTATAGATACTGCTGGCAGTAATCTCAAACTCTAAAAGTGCTTCTTAAAAGCACTGATTGACTCTCGTAACACCCTTGTGGAGAGGGTAAATATTAGGTAAATATTATCAAAACATTTTACAGGTGAGGCTGCTGATGTACCAAAAGGCAAACTTGTCTCCACTAGCATGACGTGCTGCTTGATAATTCAAGAAGAGAGTATGTGACTTATTTTCCAGGTAAATTTTTCATTCTTAACAACTAGGAAAACAAAGACTTTACTGAAAACATTAAAATGGTGTTGCTGAAGCAGGTATGTTACTTATCCCTGGCCATGATGGGGAGAGGTTCTCAAGGTGATGTATTTGTTTCAAAGCCAATGGGTCCTACACAGCATAGAAACAGAAGATCTTGCAACTACTCTGAGGAAAATGAAATGGTTTCTACATCAGCAAAAGAAAGGCCCCAGCTTTCTGAAGTTGCACAAATATTTGAGTCAACTGGAATTCACTCAGACATCTGAAAACAACTGGAGACACGAGTGTTAGGAATGACCGCCAAAACATTTTTTTCCGTTCTTTAATAAGATGAATAAAGAAATTTATACTACTTCCCTGCAGGTAGGGGTATCACACGTGGTAAGTGTGCTCACTCAAGATGGCCCTACTTACTTCTTTTATTAGTTTCTGCACTGCCCACAGGCCTTTGCATAGGATGCTCTGCTACAGGGTATGCTCTGCACTCAACTTAGGATCAAGAAGAGGCTAAGCAGTTTTAGATTATCTGTGCCTGCCTGACTTAGCTGTGCTATTATTCTTTGGCCACTAACCAGCATCTGGACAGGAAAGTTCCTTGCTGCCAAGTATCTGCTGTTCTTTTGGGAAGGGAGGAGAGTGATGAGTTGGCTCAGTCGTGCTAATAAAGCACAACCAGCCTGCACCTCGGTGATGTGCCTCAGCATTCCATCACTACCTCAGGCACTTTGCCCACTGCTGCACAAGGCCAACAGGATCTGTCCAGGATCAGAAAAGATTCTGCGTATTACCTGTACACCCAGTTTAAACAAAATGAAGGAAAAATAGCTTTCCATTTATATTTCCCCTGCAATATTTTGTAAACTGTAACCATACGTATACTTTCCGAATATTACAGTAATGTGAAACCCTTCTGAGGGTTATGGTTTCTTCCCAGGGAATCCTAAAATGCTCTGCATTTGTGGGCATGATCCTGCAAGCACTGAGCATGAAGAATTCCCCGTGGGTCCAGTGGGGGTTCTGCTTGAGAGGTTTTGAAGCTTTTAACAATATTAGGCTGTAACAGCACCATGAGGAGTTTGTGAACATGCCAGCCAATATGGAGCACAGCTAACCGCTACTCTTACAAAATTTGTCACAGGATCTTTTATCCACAGACTAGACATTATTTGAGAATGAGTCAAACTACTCTCACACACAACTATTGCCACACGCTCAACCCAAGCAATTCAATTACAGCAGAGCATGAACTCTGCCGCACACAGACACGAACCATTATGCTCTTATTCAGACACAAAGCAATGGGAACATGAAATCTGGGATGCCGCTAAGTGCCACTGCTTAAAAAAAAAAAACAAACACAACGGAAATTAAAAAGTAGTCCTAACATTTGACTAGGGTAAAGCTCAAAGTCCAAAAGTGGTGTAAGTCTGAGGCTCGCTTGCACCACATAAAGTGACTGAGACTGGTTGCAAACTTCAGGGTGGGTACATAGTGTGTTTCTCAAAATTATCTGAAGCCTGAATTTAGATATCTTATTTTAGACATGAAAGATTAAACTGCTTTAATATAAGATCTACAATGCTGCATATAATTATTATTTTAGTTCAGCTCTGTGTTCTCAAGCACACTATGAGATTGCATGGAAAAAAGCAGTGTCATGTGGAAATTGGATGCTGTTATGGAATTCTGATATATTAATAACACATGATAATCCTATTTGTTATACAATTACAGGTTGTATAAACATTGAAGTACCTGACAGACGAACTTGCAGGGGCAACATCTATTTTCTAACTTATACTACATGATTTTGTAAACTAAATTTGTTTTTAATTTTATTTATGTGCATATAAAATATAACACAGCAAGAAAGTATGAGAGCTTAATGTGCTAAGGATGAAAGCATATTTTTTCTTTTAATTAGGGAAGCTTTTTTTTTTTTTTTTTAATTTGCTACTGGAATACTAGATGGTGGCTTTATTTTTTCATACTAGTTCTATTGCTCATATTATTACTTGTACTTTGGATTTTCCTCTCCATCAACAAAATACTTGGCTTCATAAAACACTGACAAACTAGAGAAAAAAAAAATAGAACAAATTTTCACAAGAACTCTCCCCCCCTTTGGTTTAGAGCTCTATGAATGTTGGGGAAAAGAAGAAGAATAGAATAATTCTCTGCTGAGTTTCTCAGTGCAGTTTTGCAACAAATGCAGCTGGTGTGCTACACTTCAGCACTGAGTAGATATTAGAAGACCAATTGTCTTTTCCAGTTAGTGGAGAACACTGAATTTGGTACACCTGTCGTTTTCAGTAAGAGCCAATCCCAACATTAAGGACCCTCACAACGTCTACCATAATCAGTTATGCGCTCACTGATGATCACATCTTCAAACAGAGGACGCTGCTAAATGATTTTTTTCCATCAAAAGTAAGCATCTTTGTGCAAGTGCTTTTTACTAACAGGCATTTGGCAGGAAATCCCAAGGTCATCTGTAATAGAAAAGTAATGGAGTAACTTGAATGCTGAAGCCCAAGCATTTGCTTGTACAAGGTATGGCAAATTGTCAACCTCGTACATTCGAGATAAGGTACCTATTTTGATAGCTTAGATCCGCCAACTCATACATGAGCACCTAAAACTGGAAAAACTGGCATTTCAGTTTGGAAGCTCATGCAGAGAACTGGCTGCCCTTGCCTAGGCACAGCCATTTTGCAATTTCATCTAAAGAATGTGTTTTGCTTGTCAGGGCACTATTTTGATGAATACCTTTATGCTGAAGAAATCTGGCAGAATTCACAATCTACTCTTTAATTTCTGAAATTAATGCTAATTTCAATAGAATCATTGCAGAAGAGAAACAAGTATTTTCAATAGTGTGGTAGCCTGCACTGCTGTAACGTATGTTGCTATCCTGGAATGTATACAGGAATTACCATTTCTCAAGGACACAGAGGGACAGCGACTTTGAAAAGTCACATACATTTCCAGCTGGTATGTATTTGGGGTTTTTATAGCTACTGATTCGGATTAATTGTCCATTTAGCCCAACTTGTATTATACTGCCTAATTTTTAACTACCTGAGAGCAACCATATGAATCAAAACACAATTCTGCCTTTTCTGACTACTGTCTGAGTGGTTTGTATTTGCTACTGATACGCGGTGTGGCTCACAGCATTAGTGTTTTGTCACATTTAGCCGCAAATGACTTTGGGCATGGAGTTCCTAGTGCTGTGCTCTAATTTGGTCAATACAACTATCTGAAAACCCTGCAAATTGCTATACTCATGTATAGCTCATGTCACAACCTGCATGAAATACACATTTTTTTAGAACACATAAAATTGCCTACTAAAGCTAACGCAAAATAGCTTTCTAATTATATGATGACATCGAATTGAAGACTTATCTATTTGTTAAAAAATAATGTTCAAATAGTTCTTTAGTTCCCCTAGAAAGAAAGAAAGCACTAAACTGAAGTTACAATTTAGAAGGGACATTTTTTGTCAAAATAGAAGAGGAGGGAAAAGTTCCAGCATAAGATGTATTTCACCACTAAGACTTGATGCCAAAATGCATAGTTTTGTTTGTTCCATGATAAAGAAGGAATCTGGTTATGTGTATTTCTAAAATAATTGGGTAAAATTCTGCATTTGACGCAGCCAATGAGAGTTTTTGCATCAACTTACAAAGTCAAGATTTCACCAGCTGTCTCTACAACTGGGTATGCTAGTAACTGCGGTCTGGGTAATGCTTGTCCTTTCTAAGCAAAAATATTTGAAGTACTTCATTCATGGTATGCCAGCTTGTCACATATCTGCCACAGATGTAGCAAGCACATACATTATTTACATTTTTATCATTTAAATTGTGCAAGTACTGTTACTGTCAAACTTTGACTGCAGAATGAAGTGTAGGGAGACACATAATATACCTCCTATTCTCCGTGACAACAAACTGCAAGAAAATATACACTAAAAAATAAACTAAATCATTAAAATATTTGACACATTATTAAACTACTTGACTCAGTATTAAAACAGTTAATGACGAGTGACTGCTGACTTGCAGGGCTTTTATCAGCTGGTCTTTCTATTGTTATCATATAATGTTCCTTCAATATTGCAATGAGTGTACAGTAATTTAGTATCATGACAATGTTATCTCCATGTATTTCTGCTATAGTCCAAAGACTGGTCTTTCTTGGTTGTTAGCCTTTAACTCAGTTAAAATTCTTACTGGTTCAGTGAGAAATACATAGAAAATTTTCATACAAACACCTATGTGAGAAGAGAATAAGTAACTATGAGTCAAACGAAAGCTTTATAATGCACGTTACAACTGACCACCACGTTCAACGCAAAAGCATCCTCCTTGTAGTCAGAATCAAAATATATTTGCATGGACACCACTGTGTGGTGAACAGGTGATTACAGAGTTTTCCTATTCCTGCAACAATCAAGGCTCTTGTTAAAGGTTAAGGTCTGCCACTTTATTATTCCGAGGAATACAGGAAAATTCTGTTGATGTCCTTGAAGAAGAACAGAGAATAACACAGTAACTCCAGTGAGTGCATACATGCTATTTTATATATGTCTATATCTATAAGCTGTATAAAAAGTGAATATTAATGTACTGGAGTCTGCAGTGTACATATATTCCTCCTTTGATAAACAGAAATTCCATCTGCTACTCCTTGTATATATACGGTTGTCTACAACTCTTCCACTCTGTTTTAAAACGGTTTGCTCACAGGACTGGTAGTTAGACCATCTGGCTACAACTTCTTCTATAACAGACTCCTTCTTCAACTTCAAAACATTCATGTCTCTGTGTTCCACATTTCTTCTAAATTACACTCCTTTTTGTCTGCTTCATCTACTGTGATTACAAATAAGTGTTTAGTACAACAGTCAGGATTCTGCTGTTACCTATGGCCTGAGAACATCAGCAGGATGAAAGATGATAGAAATGCACTATAAAATACGTTCCCCATTGGAAGCCTCCTGAGAAAAATTCTTTTTTTCATGCACTGTAGAGACTAACCTTAACAGCTTGGCATAGCCTGTACCAGGTATTTCTGTGCCCTGATTCCTGGCATTCAATTTAGATATCCAATATATCATATTACCTTCTTTGGCAAGCTGAAGAACATCACAGGTGAAAGGTCCAGATTCAGCTGTCATTTGGTAACATATGATTATACAGGACTTAAGCTAAGAGTTTTGTGAAAGATCATTTCTGATCAACATACAGAAAGAGTACAAAGGTAAGAAGCCTTCCCTTGTGCTTGAAACCAGTTAACTGAGGAAATCCAGAATTTCATTTGTGGAATGTCATATCACCTAATTTTCTAATGCTACTTCAGTGAAAACTGAAAACCAGGAATCAGTACATATTATCAAGTTAGTTGAGAGAAAAACTTTAAACAATACACTTATTTTAGGATAAGAGTGTTTTGTTGCTGGAATCCATCCCCTATCATTGCTAGAATATCCTTTGTTGTACATGAATAAACTCCTTTTAAACATATCATTAATACTGACACAACTTGGGTCCTCTACATTTTTCTTTCAACATACTGTAAGTTTCCTTCTAGAACATGGCACAAAGAAAAATGAAAGCTTTGTGCAGTATAATAAACATTTCCATAGAAGTCTATATAGTATTTCTGCTTTACATCATGTTTCATTTATCAACCTGAATTAGGCTTTTGAAAGAGAAGGAAATTCAGCTTTGCAGTTCAGTACCTTTTCTGGTCTTTTCTTCCAATAACAAAATTGCTTAATGTCATTTCAAGTTCATCCTCTTCCATACACACATGTACGCAGAGCTATGGGTAATTCACTTACGCAGTTCAACATCTCCTTTGTCACAGATGGTAAATGTGCAGATTTTTCCCTCAAGGAAAGAAACTCTTTTATAAAATAATTGTATATTCTGCTCATTTTTTTCCTTCACTGATGCTCTTCTATTGTTATTATACTCTGTCAGGCTGTTAATTAGCATTCCGGCTCCATCTGACACAAATGCAGTTCTCAATCCTCCTTAAAAATCCCTTAGGACACACATGATAAGTAAAATAATGTGAGCTGGTAAAGGGGGAAAAGTACTAAAAAAATTAAAAAAAAAAAACGAACGAACGAATGAAAAACATGAAACAGTGAATAACCACAGACTGCTTTTGTCATGCAGTCAATGCACGGCTCTTGTTCGATGAACTGCATGGAGCTAATCCTACTGTGTGGAATAAGCTTTCAGAGTGCTACAGTTGTCTTCCTGTGGTTCTCCTTTGCTTTTCCTACACAAAGATCTCTATCCTTTTCCCATTCTCATCTTTCTCCCAATCTTCTCAGGCATCCATTATAGCTGGGTTTCCCTCTTTTTACTCACAATGATTGCACTTCCTTCTTTCTCAGGTCTCTCCTTGGAATAAGCCTTTCTTCTTTTGGGTCAATCATTATTTCTTGAAAATTTTGCCACGTGATACTGGAGGTATCATATTGTTCTGAACTATTCTAGCTAGATTTTATCACTCTTGGTAAGATGATAATGTTTCCTTAGAGCTACGTGCACATACCACAATTCCTCCATATTCAATGACAGTGCTGTCACTGGAAATTAGAAGAAATAGATTTTTTTCCTGCAGTTCATACAATACCATCCTTTTCAGTACCTTCTCCTTTCAATGACCAGCGTGATCACAGATTAGGTCTAACCCAGACATTACATAAAACTAACCATCAAATATTTCATTTTTGCTGAAACACTAACCTCACACACAATTGTGCTTTCATGTAAGTCAGGCAGGATGTGCCGAATACGCAGACTCACGCAGCGCTTGCCCTCCCATCAGCCCACCTTACTGATGATAAGCCAGTTTTCTGCTTTCGCACACACACAGCAACAGCAGGGACAGAGCAGTAACTTGTACTGAAACTGGTGCTTGGATATTATCCCAGCATCCTAAAGTTACTATGGAAATGACATTAAAAAGGGGCTTGCACGTTGATACCAAATTAGTATGAAAGAATTGCTAAGACAGAGACATCAAAAGTCCCATGGCTCTCGGAAAAGTCATGCAACAAGGTAGAGAGTCAGTAATCTCAGAAAGGTCTGTGGCTTGATACAAACCCAGAATACTAGAATTCCTAATTTTGTGATATAAAAAAGCCTGTACCCTAATACCAGCACAGCAAACTGGACCTACCAAGTATAGTCAAGAGCATCACACAAACTTTGCTTTGACAACAGGCCAGGAATTTAAAGATTCTGAAAACTGACCTAAGATGTATCTACTGGCATAACACTAGCAAGCAAAAGATGTTCAATCAGTAGCATCACCAGATGTTATGGCCAAGACATGAAGTCAATAACTATAGAAGAATTGAAGAATATGTAGAAAGATAAGTAAGGCTGGAGTGCTGTGCCATGCAGCTCACACTCGCACTGCTTCATGTCCACCCACTGTGCTAACGCTAAGGAGTTACTCAACACACAGAAAAGCTCAGTATCAAACCCAATACGAAGGTCTCAGATATGACATCTTCAGATAAGAGCTACTGAGTTGTTAACAGAGATGTGAGCCTTAAAATAAGAACACCAAATTAACACTAATATTAATTACTGCTCCAACATGGCAGTATATGCCTTGACATCAACCTTAGATCCTAGAAAAACTCCCTCAGTTCACAGAAAGACTGAGAAAGAGAGACCTGTTCAGAGCAATGAGTAAGAAGTTCATGAGATCAAAAGATCTGTATTTGCATAACCGGACCTCCACACCTGAGCTTACACTGCCAGCACCATACCATGATCCCTGCTTTCACTGCACAGACACACAGTCTGAGGCCTCCCGCTGGGCATCTGTCCACCTGTGGGAGACAATCAGTTGGTATACATCACTGCGGATCAGGTGTAATTTCTAATTGTAAAATGCAGGCCTAGAGTAAGTCAAATATTTAAGAAAACTTGTATGAGAACAGAGATTTCATTCAGAGTACTTGTATCAACTACTGTGAAAGTGAGATTACGTGTAGGAAAGACTACACCAGGTAATTCTGAGCACACACAGCATAAGCTGAAAAACATGTGAAAACATGCTGTTTTCAGAAGCTGAACAGACTGAAAATAACCTGAGTTCTCATGTGCTTAATGGAGCCCTGCATAGTTTCTCTTACTAACTGACTGGGGTTCTGTGTGAAACATTACACCTGTAACATTCAAATATCTAACACAACCGGCATCTGACACTACAAACGTACTGAGAAAACAAACAGTACAGTCAGCTAAAAATGCTGCCTTACTCCCGTATAAAAAAGTGAAAGAATAAGCTTCGAACCCTTTCTGTTTCTGTATGTCACAGACCTAGAAATTTTTAGGATTATTTTGTTGATCTGGAGTGCTTCCTCCTCTCATAGTAATAACTTCATCTTCTACCAGGTGAACCAAGGAGAAGGATTAGGGTTTCTGTTAGTCTGGGATTTATGGCTACAATGGATTTAAACACATAAAAACATCTGCCACAGTGCTCAAGAAGGAACTATGACATACCCAATTCAGGAAAAAACATTTGTGGTGCGTTGTCTGCTTTCTGCAACAGAAGCAAAACTGTGCCTCCTCCTGACCTCTACCTTACTTCAACCTCTATACAGCGTTCATTTATTACCAAGTTAATAAGAAGACCTTCAGAATACATTTCTGCAGTATATGCTCATATGCTCATACTTTTCCTGTAGCAGAATTCCCTTTTTGTGGGATCTCAAAAGTCCAGAGGTCCAAAAGGGGGACTTACTAGGAAGGATGGAGAGGGACAAAAGTTCACACTCCACATTGCCAACTCAGCCTGGAGACCATACGGCTCTCAGTAGCCTCTGTGTAATTTTAAGTGGCAATATATCACAGTGTCAGGCGACACCTCAATGACATTTCATCTCAGTGCTTCCCCTACAGTTCACATCATGGACAGGAACCACATTTTCACAGGTGTGCACTGTATAAACAGTCAGATGTATACATACCTGAGCACAGAGATGTAAAGTTGTGCTGGGGAACAGCACAAATCTTTTCTGTAAATGACACTGGCTTTCAAGCATTCTCCTAACAACCTCAGGCTAACACTAAACACCCTTTGGAGAAGCAAATGGAGGAACCAACAATAATGATGCTGTCCCCTCCAGAGATACTACCTGAGAAAATTCTACAGAGAGAACCTCCTGGGACATCCTCTGTTTAGCTTCTGTATGGGTTTCCTGGAGAAGTGGGTAGTTATGCTCAGGACTAGCAGTACTTTCAGTATACCAAAATGTCTAATTCTTAGATATTTTAAAACTTACTTTCCCTTTTTGAACTTCTTTGAGAAGTATTTTAAATTATGTATTTAACATCCAACTATCTTTCTATCCCTAAAGTTCTGCAACATGAATGGACAGAAATATCCAACTACTAAAAATAAGAATCCATATCACACTTTTCCCATATTTGAGCATGCTTCTATTGTCACGTATTTGAAAAAGCAGATCCAGATAATACCACATTTGACTGGACAGCGCACTGACCTGTGTAAAACAACCTATGAGAGAGTAATCCACTTCAATGAAACACCAATTTTTCTGATGCTTTCAAGGCAAAAGATGTAGGCATCCCAGTTCTCAAAGTAGTAAGGGAAAATTATCTTCATAGATTTATTGAGGGAATAAATACAACTTTGCTTATCTGATCACAGCCATTCACTCTAATGGCAACATGTTGCTCTGCAGCCATTAATAAAACAAACATGCCCTATATTGAGCAAAAATGCTGACCATACTAAAATAAGTGAGTCAATACATTGCCCAAGCATGTAAATACATTAAGTGACAGCATAATTAATCCTCAGTCCATAATCAATGAGGAACAGTAAGGTCTTGTGAAAAATTGAAGACACCAGAATGAGACTGGATTTTCTCTGATCTAAAACGTGGAGTCGCTAGTCAATGAATCCTCCCTCAGGAGACTGTAACAAATACAAAGAACCAGCTCAAGGACAGCCAGAGTTGTAAATTGAGAGCTATAAAAAAATAATAATATAACGATTGTGCCAGCATGTTTATAATTTATAGTTTGGAGTTACAGGTGAGAAATAGGGGTTAGCAGTCTGCTATAATCTGAACTAGAGTCAGTAAAGTACTGCAGAACCACTAAATCACCACTTCTCTCATTGCATGTAGTTTAAAAACATATAATAAAACTATCAAACAAAGCTACTTTCTTTTAGGGTTTGAAACTGGAGCTGTGGATACCAACCTGTTCAAAGTTAGAGCACTACTAGGGAGTCCAGCAAAGGGAAGCTCTTAATTTTTCTTACAGTCTTTTTTCTTTGCATTGGGCACTTGGCATAAAAGTACAAAAAGCACTGGGGTCTTCTTGTCATAACTGAGGTAGGCAAGAAAATGAGTTCTACTTCACATTAAATTTTGGTGTTCTCAAATGTAATTCCATTTTGATAAGCTAATTCAAGGTACTGAAGAAAGTTTGAGCACGCATTTAAAGAGACTGGAACTGGAGCCTTTAATCCTATGCAGTGCTAAGTAACTCTGAATTTCAAATTCCCTTCTCCCAGTGGGTGCGGACACCAGCACTTTTCATAGCACAGACTGGAGTCTAGCAGGACTCTGTTCTTCGTAAATACGGGAGGCTGCCCCCATCTGTGCTCTGCTGTGGCTGAGTAGCTTCTAAAATATTTTCTATCACTGTTTCAGGTTGCTTCTTGGAAGTGACTCCCCCTTAGAGAAAAGTGCGTTAAATGGAGTGACTCAGTATGCATTTCCTAATAACTGAAAAAATAGCATTGTACCACTTTCACTTTTTTTTGGTCATTCATCTCTCCAAGTGGGACAGTTTCCCATGCTTCCCATGAACACAGCAGTCATTGATGCCCACCAATGTTTTTAGATCCTTTATA
Source organism: Chauna torquata (assembly GCA_013399475.1). Taxonomy (NCBI): domain Eukaryota; kingdom Metazoa; phylum Chordata; class Aves; order Anseriformes; family Anhimidae; genus Chauna; species Chauna torquata. The sequence goes on along the minus strand of VXAL01016082.1, from coordinate 90,306 downwards.
ATGTATAGGAAGGTATTCAAGCAGAGTATGTAAAGATGAACCTATATACATTCAGACATTCCTTTAATGACAAAGAATAGCTATAAATACCTAAAATAAATATATAAGCAACCTTCAATATATTGCCTGTTAATCTGGCAAAATTACCATTTCAGCTGAAACTCACCTTCCCTTATTGAGGTACTACATCGTTCAGCCGTCATGAGCTGAATTTAACCCCAACTCTGGAATACCAATTGGCACTCTGTATTCTTTGCCCATGAAAGCACTTTGATGTGAAAAATTTTCCTGATTAAATTATTTGCAGATGGTTATACCTTTCATTTAAATTCCAACAATTTTCTATGTGCATTTTTTAATTGTTAAAGACTCCCAGGGAGGACAGCTGCAGCATTAATGGTAACTAAAAACTACTGCTAGAAAAAAAAGCCTTGAAACTAAAGCAGATCAGTAATGCTATTTCAGCAGTGAAACTGGTAGCTAGTAAGAATGCAACCAACCTTTTACATTGAACGAATCCAGTGGTGTGGTTTTCTTCCTGCATTTAGAGCTCTTTCTTTGAAAGAAGCCTAACAAACACGTTGACAGTTGCGTGACAGACAGAAAACCTACCAGGCAAGCTCACGAGCTATGTCTTTGTGGGGGCTTGACAGTACTTTGACTTTCTATGGTACTGAGTAAGGAAACAAAATAGTAGTCCTCTGTTCTCAGATTGTTCAGTAAAACTGTTTCCCTTAGACTCAAGTACCCACCAGTCAGTGAAACCTGAAGATAGTGTTAAACACTTACTCTGAACCATCACAGGTTCCTGGATATTTGTGAGAGAGAAACTGGGTAGAGTGTGGCACTGATGTATCAGCAGTCAAAGCGTAACACTGAATTACTCAGCAATCTTTAAGGAAACACCACTATACACAGGGAATTGTCCCTAGTACCAAAGGGATCTTAGCATCTTGGAATATTTGGTATTGGAAGAAATGTATTAATTATTCAATGAATAGTTTCAGACCTTCTCAAGACAAAGGTTAAATCTCCATAGCTTCAGTCTAGCAAATTGAAGGTTGAACATGAAAGCTGTAGGATAACAGGAGAGTCCACATCTGCAGAAGAGATATAATGCTTCTCTTATTCCAGAGTAAATTAAAAAAAAAAAAAAAGCATCCCAAGGTAGTTTTTTAGAGTTACCATTCCCTATAAAGCTAACAGCAATCCAGCACCAGAGGAGAACCCTCACATACAGCACGAGAGAAAACAGCTAGCCAGAAGGAAAGGTTCCCAGTCCACTTAGGCTTGGGGCTCATCCCATTTGCAGCATGTTGTAATCAACAGAAACTGCTGGGAAGTGTGTAATGCATTTAAAATCTACTTCTGTAGTTTACATTTAGCTCTAAACTGGGTTTAAGCTAGCTAACTCTGGACCACAGCAGCACAGAGGTCAGCACAAGCTGCAAAGCCCGCAGGAGAAGCACCTGCTGTTTTGAGATTCCTGCCAGCAAGACATCATAAAGCTTCTGCAACTCCAAAAAGCCTTACAGATTCTTCACGAAGGAAAGTTGAAGCCAAGTCCAAACCTGTAAGTGAGACACTTTTTTGAGCAGCCTGCTTTTATCTCAAGGGAATTTAGCATTTCTGTAGACCAGATCTACTATAAGGTCATTTCAGGCAGAAAGGTCCAAGCCCTCTCAACTCTTACCATCAGAAGCAATGCTTCCAATGTTCTTAGGAAACTGAAACACAGTGAGTATAGAACGTAAGGCTAAGTGTCATACAAACTCCATGATACATGGCAGGTAACAAATTACCCAGTATATTATCCAAGCTTCAATATCAGAATGGATTCACTATACACTAATTGGTGCAGGCAGATCTGGGGTTGATCAAAGCATGGAGAAAAGAATAATGCACAATTTTAAGTATGCTCTATGCTATAATGGACATATAATTTAAGAGAAAATTTGCATGCAATATGCAGTGTATTATTTTTGCTTTACTTTGTGAAAAATGGATGTGAGGTACTTATTTCACTTGACTTTATTAAACATACAAAAATGTTTGATTTGCAAACTGTCTTTTAATATCTATTTAGCCATTCCAAACTGTATTTTTGAAAATATCACTGCTTCTTTACATGTTTTCAGCTCGGGTAACTGCAAGTCTAGAATATCTTTAAGATGCAATTGTTTGAAAACATTGCCTACAAAGGAACGACATTTAACAAAGAAAGTATGTGTCTCTCAGAAGTGGGAATGCGGTGATACTGTACTAAGTTGCTTCTATCACAACCCTGAAACCTTTCAGAATTCACATTCAAACCACTCAGATGCCTCTCTTATGGGGTGGGCAATTTCTCAGGAGGCTACTAGTAGGAAACTCATATGTCTACGTGCCAGAACCAAAGCCACAGTTGTGGTTTAGCAGCACAAATCCACAGCCTTGGTTAAATTCAGAATAATTTACAGCACTTAATGAACCTGGTATATCTTGAGTATATAGGCTTTTTTTTTCTCCATGCGAAAAATACTTGACCTGCATGTATATTCGTGAATGAATTTTCATTTGTCAATATTTGTATCTTCTGCCTAAAGAAGTACTTCATGCAGAACTTCCACCAGGTCAGTCCTAGCAAATTAATATTGGAAAGTTATAATGTGGGACAAACAGGAAACACATTTTCAAGCTCATCTGACTTCAGTTCAATAATCTCTTTAGTGAATTTACTGAATCTGTGTGGTTTTTTTCCCCTAATCTCATTATAGGTTCTTCAAAACAGGAAATTGCTTTCATTCTAAGAGATCAATTTGCCTGAATATAGCATGACGTTTCTCTGTGGTTGCAGTTCTAGGAATAAACGTCAGATGAGAAAGGTTTTTATTTTGCCAACAAATTTGCACAGATCACAGCCTTCCAACAAAAGTCATGATGTGCACACACCTTAAGCACTTGGTGTGAGCTAGCCAGGATCAAAACATAACTGCTGTTGCAGTGAGTGGGACATACAGATATACAGCAAGTCCCAGCCAGAGCAGCGGCATTACAGCTTGCCTCTAAAGAATGACACAGGCTGCAGGACTGTGATGGGACAGTTCCACACAGCATCATCCTATCCCTGTACTTGTCCATAGCTCTTTTGCAATAAATTAGTGTTGACACTGTCAGAATTGATTTGCCCTACTCTCTCTCTGTTACTTGCAAGTCCCTCAATGAGAAATTCCAGCAGAAGGACTTAGAGCATTGCTCGGGCTGAAGCCAGGCTGACACAGTAGCTCAAAGCCAGAGAAGACACTTGAGCAAGTGTGGCGGTATATAGATAACAGACATGGAGATACTGTGACGAAAGGAGTTTACCAATGCAATCAACTACACAGCTATTCCGAGTTGCTTTTAGAGGTATGGAGGGGAGAAAGGCCTTCTTCTACATATATAGAGAATCACAGAACCATTTAGCTTGGAAAAGACCTCTAAGATCATCTAGTGCAACTGTTCACCCAGCACTGCCAAGTCCACAACTAACCCATGTCACTAAGCGCTGCATCTACCTGGCTTTTGAAGACCTCCAGGGATGGTGACTCAACCACTTCCCTGGGCAGCCTGTTCCAATGCTTCACAACCCTTTCAGTGAAGACATTTTTCCTAATATCCAACCTAAACCTCCCCTGGCACAACTTAAGGCCATTGCCTCTTGTCTTTTATAGACAGATAGATAGATAGATAGATATAGATATAGATACACACACACACGTCCTATATATGAATTCATTTGTTCTATAATAAAATAACTAAAAAGCCTTGCTTTTAGTCAATCCAAAATCAGTTTGGGGGGAAAAAAATTCAGCAAATAGTAATAATTCTCACGTATTTTATTGAAAATGAAAGACCTATAAAGGGAATTATGTGACATCCATAATAATTTCATCATATTCATTGAAAAACTTTATTTTTAATTAATCTGAAACTACTAAAAAATTCAACTTACATTTATCAGTATTTTCATCTTGAATGCATTTTTAAGAAAATAACTTCTTTACCAAGCCAGGTTTGCTCAGACCTCTTTTTGTCTTTAGAAGAAATCTCTCACTTCCTTTCATGGCATGAATGGTATTTCTTTTCAGGAACATTTTTTACTTTCCCCTGCCAAATGGGCTTGGGTCAAAAATAGCTTTTTTAATAATGAAATTTCCTGTTAAAAAAATGTTTTCCATAAATTAAGTATTTTTCAACCAATTTTGATTTAGTTCAAAATTGTTCTTTGGTTCCAAAAATGTCTGGAAGATTACATTAACATAGAATACTACTTTATAACTTTTGACCACTACCTGTACATTTATATACACTGCCCATGCTCTTGTATCTAGCACATGCTCTTCCTCTTTGAGAATATATCACCTTGCTTTTTTCACTCTTATCTATAAAACCTGAATGCTGAGGAAAAAAATTCCACACCAAAATAAGAGATTTGCAAAAAATGCCAGCTGCATTTTCTCTCTCTGGTGCAAACAATTCCTGGCTTACTCTTCTGTATATACAGCAGGAGAATAGGGGCTCCTTGCACCATCTGTCCTTCCTGGAAAATGGCAGCAGTGAATCCGACAAAACGCAGAGCTTGAGGCTGTCCTTTCAAAGCTGCCTGCAGGGCTTTTCCACCGATGTTCCAGACAGGTTTGAAATTTCCCGCTTACCTCTTGCTGTAACTCATTGCTTTGTGATTGCCAAAGCCTGCTCACTCTGAAAATGCAGGCTACCTTCACCCTGAGCCGCCTCTGAAGGTTGCAAGCCTTGAAGGCCACATTGCACACAACTGACTAGCTATGGTTCCTCTTGGTTCGGAGAGGGGGTTCCATGCATATCAAAGCGCATACTCTGGCTTTGTGGACTGAAAAGCTCTTAATAATTAAACCAACACGCAGACACAGATCTGAATCCTTAGTACCACATAGTGGAAGCAGGAGGAAGAACATCAATGACTTTATACCTACTTATCTACTCAGTTCACAGTGTGCTTTCTGTATATACACAGTTCTCTTGCAACTCAAAAGAAATGCCAATTAAATAAACTTTTGATTCTACTATTACTGGTCACATTCTTGAGAGAATAAGAAACAAATAGAATAGATGGTGTGATAACTTCTAAAACAAACATCATTATTTCTGATGGGGAACAGTTAATTAGTACCACAGAATGTGTCTGAAATATTGATTTAGTTTGTGTGCAGAGGGAAGTAAGTCCCAACATACTTTCATCTGTTCTTAAATATAAATGCAAAAACAATACATTTACTATAAGGTCACAGTGGGAACAAACAGGATCAGCTGAAGCATGCGCAGCTTGTGATTTATATTCTGAACCCACAGGCAGCAAGAAAAGAAGGACTGATAGCATCATCTTACAATCAGCTTTTGGATCATGTTGTGCATCTGAAAATGCCAGCAGAGTCCACGGCTGTTTCTTTCTCTGCATTCTGCAAACAACTCTTTTTCAGCAATCAAACATTTGCCTTTTCTATCCTTCAGTGCATGCAGCCATATATAAATATCACTTTATGTAGTAGGTAAAAGTTTGCAGGCACATAATTATCACATTTTGGTTATCTTTTGAATGTCGGTAAAAAAAAAAAAAGCCTGTAAGAAAAGATGTACAAGGCCACTGAATTCCCATCTTAAGTTCTCCAGGACTGCAATCACTTTTAAGCACATACAGAGGTACTGAGAGTTTAGCTGTCTATTTGGGTAGTGGGAAGGGCACAAAATTGCAACAGCTATTGACAGTATTGAAGAATATTTTCATATAGTGCAGTGATCAAGTTAATTTGAGAGGTAACTCTGGGAGCTTTATGGATACTCAGAAGGCTTAGCCAACAAGATTTCAGCGAGACTGCTAGTTGCCTCTCCATCTGCTTCACAAGGAACTCTTGGCAAGCTTAACTCTCACTATTTCCAGTTGCTAGAGAGACACTTTCAGCCTCAGGATGAAAGTAACTATGGTCTTTCCTTTCAATTAACAGCATTGTAACTTAAATCTTCAGTAATTTTCACTGTTGAGGTCATATTTGGAAGCTGAATCCACAAATTTTCTCACAAAAACACTTCACAGTATATAAGACATACTGAAATTAAAATAAGAAAAAAGTTCAGAATTAACTGCAAAATATTTTGTTTTTGTTTTTGTTTTGTTTAACCAGCCAAAGGCAAACAATTCACAACAAATAATTCATCTGATGTATTTCCTTTTGCCCACAGAATATCCTTGAGTAGTTTGTTTTGACCTCAGGTATTTCACCGTTTTAAACAGTTTACCCCCAAAATGTAGCCAGATTCAGAACTTTCTTGGCATGTTCAATACTCCGGAGTTAGAGAGCTGCATAGTATTTCTCCTTTCCTCTGAACAGAAACAAAGGATGGCAATTCTGGCGTGCACACCTTCAAGTCTAAATTTCATATTAAGCTTCTGTGAGTGTACCCTCATAAAACTTTGAAATGTGTTCCTTTCCCTTCTCTCCCCCAAGGAACTTACTAGCAGAAAAGAAACACATGAACGATCATGAACAGAAGGGGCATGAGAAAAGAAAATTAACTCATTGTAGTTCTTTGAACTAAAAAGAAAAGAATTTGTCAAAGTCTGGATTTAGGGTATGACTTTTCAGATTTACAGAACGGTAAAGAGCAGAAATTCAGCAATTCTCAAATGTGCTGAACAGAATCTCTACACAATCACCATCCAACAAACTGAAGTAAAGATCATCTTGCTTGCTCAGCCATTGTTCAGATTTGCAGTTTATACGACTGGAGTTACAGTGGCAGAAAGCCTAATACAGTGTTCCTTTATTAGTGCCCTGTCTTTACCTTACATTAAGCTGAAAAGTGTTTGGCCAGAAGTGCTGACCCTCATAGTTCCCCTCTCCTCAGTAAGATAGCCTTGGCAGCACAGCACAGCCCAACTGCAGTAATTAAGGAGTCAGAGAAGAGAAAAAAGTGCATCATTAAAGCTGATTACAGACAAACTAAATGCAACCTGCTTCCTGAGAAACAGGATGCTGGTCCCAAGTGTCTCAGATGCTGGCTCTACCTGCTGTTTGTTACTTCCACCAGGCTTGACTCAGCGTGTTCGAGGATTATGAGTGCACATATTACCTCTTTTGGCCCCTCTTCATACACATTACAATGTAGCCTTTCAGTACAGATTCATTTCAAAGAAATATCAAACAATCACATCATTTATCTATACAGCAGCATCTAAACAGCTCTATAGAACACAGTACAGCCCGCCTTCCTAGGAAGTGAAAACCTGTATTACAAACACAAACCAAACTTCATTCAGTGACACCTAAATTTGCCTCAGGTCCACCATATGTGCAATGGCAGTCTTAGATAACAGAAGCACAGGCCAGTAGTAATTAAAATCATATTGATTTTATTCTGTATCACAGTGGTGGTATAAATAATGCTAGCATTGTTATAATGGAATGGAAAATGCTAAGTGGCTATCCGAATAAGATACTTCCATTTTCTGTAAGATACCATCAGAAAGTGCAACAAAAAGATTTCAACCAGTCTGGGGAAACACATGTTTTTTTAAGAGACTTTGACTGATATATTTAAAAAGAATTTAACCTAATAAATACACAGAAACAATCCTCTGCTGAGCCACTGAAAAAAGCTGGGATGTCTCAGTGCACTCAGGATAGGAATATGCATAAAGAACACTCATCCTGCTTGCAAGCTGTGATTTAAAGGAAAAAATATGCATTGTAATTCCTCCCTCCCTCATCATTCCACAAAGCCAGGATGGCTGTTTCTGTCCCTTGTACTATGCTTGCACTGTTCTTTGCACTTAGTTGGTCAGTCAAAATAGTCCACAAAGCTCATTACCAATGCTATAAAATTCCCCAGGATATTGCTGGAGGAAGGAACTATATCTGGTGGCTCTTTAGTTGCTGCAGCATTCTTTGGATCTGCCAGAAGCACGAAGAATTTGCAAGTCAACATGCTTTAAGATGGATTATCCTTTTCAGAAATGTCTACAAGGATGGTTTTTGGGGGGGGGAACACTTTAAAAATCTTGTTCCTGCTTTGCTCTTCATGCTAAACATGAGAAGAAATATTTAGAGAGGATTCCTGTATTCACAGCTAAGTGGGGGAAGGGATGATCTGAGTTCATGTCACATCTGTAAGAAGGGTTCAATAACCTTTTCATTTGTTTTGATTCTCACTCTCTCGGAAAACATATTTGTATATACATATACATATGTGTACCTGTACGCACACATGTATGCATGTATACATACACATTGCAAAGACTATGGAGGTAAACCTCTAATATCTACTTGTCCACCTCCACAATGACAAAGTTATGCGAATTTTTCAAAGTTCTGCATCATTGCAAACCCCACATATTTCATAAAGATAATTAACCACTGAAGAAAGCTCCCAGCAATTTAACAGATACAAGTGAAAATTTAATGCCTTGGAGGCATATCAAATATTGGAGCATAGCTTAACTACTGAATTATCCACTAACCTTCTCTTCCAGCTCTGCCTTGGGGATACTACAAAAGATGTTTCAAGAATGAGATGGAACGACCTGAAGGAAAAGCCATGTTAAAAACTTTTAAGGAGTGGCCTAGATCTTGACCTTATCTAAATTAGCTTGGACTTGCATAAGACGGGAAAAGGTTGATGTGGGGAAAAAATGATGATAATGATCAAGTGTCTTGACTTGCAGCCAGGCAAGAAATCACTTTTATTGGACACGCCATGAATGATAAGAGAGGCTTAGCAGTGAGATTTAGTCACTGCAGACATTGCATCTTCTGAGTCATCTGGGAAAAAAACATCTCCTTGCAAAGGCACCATCCTCTTAATTTGCAGAAATGTAAATAAGAATCTTTCTCAGCATTCAATTACAAAAGAAAACGCAAGCCCCACACCTGGATAGCTGTATAGTCAGTAAATCAACTCCAACTGAAATTTTTTCACTACCTATTTCCTTAAGATAACTTGCTACCCTGCCCAGGGCTGACCTTTAGGATTTAGAAAAAAACCTGTATCGACATCTATTGATTCTCCCTGAGAACCCGGAGAAGTTCAGTCTGTCGGAACAAGAGGAGTTAGCTCCGGTGCAGGGCTGCTCGAATTCTCCTGTGTGCAACTGGGGGTGGCCCAGCCCCTTGCAGAGGGCAGGGGCAGCTTGTTCTCCCCTGCCTTGCCAGAAGGCTGAGTGCGGCAACGAGGTATGCTGCTAATGGCGTAACGGGGAGTAAGCGTAGGCATTGCATTGCAGTCGTACCGCAGGGTGCAGAGCAGGAAGCTGCGGAGCGAGTCTGAGGACAGTTCTTGCGGTCAGCCATAGCCAGATCCATCATCCCTGTTGGCAACCAACAGATATATCTGGGGACCTTTGTTCTCAAGGTTTCTTTTCCTGTCCTTTTCTTAACAAAGAAAAAGCCTAGCTTAAAAAGACAAAAAGAAAGAGCAATTCATTTTAGTGACCTTGGTCACATAAGCCAGTATTTTTAAACACAGGTTTTAAGCCTAATCATAAACTTTCCAGAACTAATCTCCTGCTGCTGCCCTCTGCAGTCTTTCCTACTCTCTTGCTGCCACAGGAGAGGAGCTAGCAGCCTGAGTAAGATAGCTGTACTGCTGCCAACTTTAAAAGCATCAAACAAAAAATACTTAAAATAAAGTCCAACTCTATGCACACAGCTTCCGCAGAGCCGCACGTGCATTCTGAAGGCTCTTAAAATTTGTATTATACGCTTTACAAATGTTAACTGCTTAGTTGTTACACTTCATGGGAGGTAAAGGCCTAAAGGATTCATACATGAATTCACTTCATATTTTAGTTTCTTTGAGAAGGATGAGGAGGATAAAGGCATACAGCTTACAAAAATGAGAACAAAAGACCAACGGTACTCAATCTACTAAATCATCTACAAGGGTTCCCACATGGGTGTGCAATGTATCTGTGAGCTGCTAATGAAAAGATGGGTTATGACCTCTAAGATGGGAGTATTTAGAAATACACATCTCCTTCTCAGAGGTTTCTGATAGTGCAAGCCGTGTTTACTTCAGTAGATATATTAAAAGGAAGGTTTCTGCACCTTCTTTTTTATTGTTCCTAATGCTTTTCATTTGCAGGCTTGCAAATCAAGTTGTACTTGTAAAAAAATCTCAATGCATCTGAGAGTCATGTAATAATCTAAAGAGAACTTATGCCTCACAGATGTCATGACCGGGTTTTCTCAGGAGTTCATGCCTTTCTCTCTTTCTCAGTACATTCAGTACATTTGAACCTTTGCCTCACCTCATTAATTAGTTCAGTTCTCCAGACACACTAAAAACTCCATCCTCTTCCCAGGTAGCCAGCCTCCAAGAAAACAAAGTACAAGTTCAAGCCCTTCTTTGAGGTTGTTTCTTAAAGGTCTGTCAATCTTCTCCTTCCTTGAGTCTTGAGGGACTTTGTACCTTCTCTTTTCTGTCAACGTGCTAAACATCTCATCTATATCTTTCAGCCATTCCCCTTTCATGTAACTCTCTGTTCCTCTCATACTCCTGCCCATGCTCTAGTATGTCCATGTTACATTCTCTAGTACATTCCTCATACAATCTCAAATTCTCCTTCCTGAGCTTGGATTCATTTTGTGTTTCAACTGCCAGAGCATGTTCTTGTAAGTGTTATGCCCCAAATCCTCAGTCTAAGGTTTTCCAGTCTCATTTCACACTACGGACATCCAACAGCCAATTGTCCTCACTTCAGGAGCTGCCTCTTGCTCAGCAGCACTGAGGGTCTAGCTTCACTCCTCCTTATTCTGTGCAAAGAGATGCACATCTCTTCCGTTCCTCTGCGCTGCAAATCTGCCACTGGCTGGGGTCTTGACTACTGCAGGAACAAGCCTTCTGCGCCTGCAACCTTCTTGAAAGGACCAGCATAACCTTCTCCCATTTTTCCCTTCCAGAAACACTGCTGTGCATACCACAACATGCCAACCTCTCTCCTCACTTCTTGATTTTCTATGCCTGGCCATCCAAAGCCTTGAAATCATTTCATAAGCTTTCAACACCGAGCACAGTGGGAGCATGCAACATCTACAAGAAAGTGACCGCTCCAGAAAAACTTCTGAGAAGGTGATTCAAAGACAACATCCTTCATTTACATCATCCAAGAAAGACTTCAGACTTTTGCACTCAGAGAATTACTTTCAACAAAGGGGGGAAAGTCGAAATTTGCTTTCCTCCGATCTGCAAAAGGATTATTAGTGGCGTTTCTTTTTAATCCATCTTGTGACACTGTTCTTTACAAGCTGTTCATTACAATTCCACTTTCTTTACCCCTCAGACATTTAATCTCTTTTAGTTCTAACAGAATAAGAAGAATTCCAAGTCAAGAACGAACTGCACGGAGAAGGCACATCAGACTGCAATTACTCACACACAGGAGCTGAACATTCCAATCAAACCCTGAATACTTGGAGTTTTTACAAGTTTTTAGATCTTAATTTCACAATTATTATCATCCGCTGCTATATGCATATTTTCTATGTTTGCACTAGGAAAAAGGTATTACCAACGGAATAAGGGATTTGTAGGAGATTGTTGTACGGTCCTATTAATAATATAAAATCAGCCTAAACCATAAAGTAATTTTGTTGACTCATGGGACATTAAACATGCCTTATTTAAAGCCTTTGTATTTTTATTTCTGAGTTCTCCTTCAAATCATTTTTATTGTCTGATTTAGAATAATTCAACATAAGATATGAGTTTTCCAGCCAAGAAGCCATTACCAATTCAAATATCAAATTGACTTTCCTTCCAATACGAAAGAAAGTGAACTTAGCTTGTTAAAACTTTCTTTAAATTAGAAATGTTTTATAACCTAGAAAGAATAGCTCTGTCTTTAATGCATGAAATTCTTTTACTGCTGTAAAGCTTAGACGTTTTCCTTACAACGTCTTTCAGGTTCAGATCACAGAATAGGTAGATACTAGATTTTCTGACCATAAATATGGACCAAATGCATGCCTATGTACTATCTGAAATAGACTGGCTGCACAATATCTTTAGGTAGACATGAAAGTTACCTACACTTTTTACTCATATTGACTGCATGTAACACTCATAAACTGGAAGAGATTATATGTTGAAATGGTTAGTTATTTTCTGAAAAAAAAAAAATACCAGGGATGTTGGTGGAGCATGGCAAATATTAAAACCTAGATTGTTCATAGGAAAATGTAAACCACTTTTGACAGAAAATATTTCCTAGGTCTAAATGGAATTGCAGACAGAGAGAGGAATGAGAACTCACGCCACAATAAGAGAGTCCAATCGTACAGTAACCTAGTCTTTAATCATGTCCCCCTGCCCAGTGCATTCTGCCAAGTACCAGGCTCATTTTAATACAACACTGAAGAGATGATCAGGTAGGCCTATACCATCCATTTATTCAGAATTTCACCTGAAGATCCATTCCTCATGGAAACTACAAAACGACATCTTTTCATGTGCATCCTACACCCATAGCATTGATGGCTATAACAGAGAGAGGGGGGGATGTGAATAAAATATTTATTTGAGATAGTTCAGCCAAAAAGATCTATGACTTGCTAATTATCTCCTTTAACCTTATCCTCCCCTCTTCCATTTTTGCCATTAAGCAAGCTTTTCTTAGACATACTTGCACATGGAAGTTTTTGAAAGTTTTCAGCATCCATGGCAATGACCTTCATTTTGACAGGAAACAGGTGACCATGGCAATTGCAACTATTTAGCACTTTTCTTAATGAGGCAATGTATTATTTCAGAAAAATACACCATACAGTCCGGTAGCTCAGAAATTCACTAAACAGGGTGAAGACAGCTTAGATCAGGACATTCCTTTAGGAGCCTGTTAAATATTTAGCACATTCTAGAAATGACAGAAGAGGATGAAGGGATCCTTCAGATTAACCTACCAAGTCATTCAGTCCAAACCTGCAGCAGTGATGCAGTAAGGTGCACAGAAACTGAACCATCCCATCAACATTACAGAAACATACCAAGCATGTTGTAGCCTCATGAACACAAACATAATTGCATTGTGGTGGGGAAAGTACCCACCTTGACGAAGGTGAATCAGATGCCTCCTACAAAACTGGATTGTCTGAAATTTTAACAGGGTTTCAACAATTCTCCGAAGTCAAAACATGGTAAGAATTTGGTTTAGGGTATGAAATCAGGAAGTCTTTTTTTCTATGGGTTAGCTTACTATGACTGCACAGCTAGGAAGAAAATATTTCTAAATTGTCCTCTCATGTACATTCTGGGTATATGTACTTAACATGCACAGTTTTTCAAATGGGATCATTGGAGATAAATTACATACATGCAAAAATGTCTTTATTCATGTTAAAATCTAGCATGCACATGAAACACGGGGAAAAAATATGCTCCAATTTCTTTTGGGAAAAATTCTTCATATTTTCCTCAGAATCTCTGTAATAATTGTGTACTGTAGGAGAAGTACATATAAAAAAAGAAAGATACTAAAGTGAAATCATGATTACTGGAATATTGTTTCTCCTCACAATGGGAAACCAATGGCAAAAAGATCCTTTTTTAAACAGCAAAAAAAGTTAGCTTATTTTTAGTAACTTAACAATGGAATTCTTATATGCATACCTGTAAGCATACATATGTATTCTGGGGTTAACACAGGTTTAGGTATTAAAGAACACAAAAGTTCCTCGAAACTTGTTAGGAGGTTTATGTGTAAGAACAACTGACACACAAGTGCTAATTTCTTTTTCATTTCATTTTTCTCTGCACTGATATTCAAGTTTGAAAAATATTGGCTAGGATTGTAGCATGAACGGCCACTGGGTGCCACTGTTCTGCTGCACAGAAAAAGAGCTGAAACACCATTTTTGTTGTAGTAATAAGGTTTTTATTATTAAAGTATGTGTGCTACTGCTGTATATACCCATCTTTTAGAAATGACACTGCTGCACAGTTCATATGAGCTTTTTCATAGCAGAACAATAGGAAAAGTGGCACTAAGAGATTGGAAAACCTGTTTAAACTCAACAGGCAATATCACCTCAGAGAAACTTTCTTACAACAGTGTATTTTCTACTTAATAAAAGATATACAGCAGCTGAGAGACAGGGTATCCAGGTTCAGTTTTGATATTCATTTGCTGTATGACCTTGCTGAATTCACTGGGGACTGTTTCTGCCCAGCTGTGCACAACTGCTTTTACAGTATACAAATGCCTATATCAAATGTTCAGATGTACATGGAAACAGAATCTAATATACATAATTGGTTTTTTGAAAAATACAGTATGTGCGCAGCTACAGTGACTGTACAATGCAATCGGTGCATTTTTAAGAACATAGTTTTCAAATTCAACCTCTCTTGCCCCATTTTCTTCGGTTAGAAAATAGGCTTAATCATGAGTGTGTACTTTATGACAACAATAACACTACAGGGAGAGACCTTTCTATAACGTATCAACAACAGTTTCTGGCATAGGTAAAAATCAACCTCAGGAAGGTGAAGTCCAGGTGAAGCTTGTAGGTTTTGCAGCAGACAACTGTGCCTTGGAGTGGCAAAGAACAGAGGGTGCTTCTATAGCGATTTGAGCTGTCACTTTGGATCCAAGTGATTCTAACTGTAGTATTAAAAGCTACAAATTGTTGCTAACTAATACAAACATATTTAAGGTCAGAATGAAGCTCGCTTACGTCAATGAAGAGACAAGTTCAAATGCTGCCAGTCCAAAATATTAAGTAGTAAGCAAGAAACAGTGATTGAAATACTATGTTCCCTGAAAGTGCAGAAGATATCTTTTTAAAATACAAAAATAACCAGAAAGAACATGGCAGCCTTGGCAGCCTTGAACTAGATAATAACATCTTTATGCCAAATTAGTAAGAAAGATCCTTCCAATGATGTAGACAATTTTCAATATTTTAAAGAAAAAAATTATCATAATGAGAAGTAAAGGAAATTTTGTAAAGTTTCTTACAGGTTTGTCATATTGTCAAGGCAATAATTATCTTAAGGAGCCTTACCTAGTCTTTCTAATATGTTATACCACCCAAATGCTGGCTGATAGTTATTCATTATATTGCTCAGGAACATACTTGAAACAATTTCAGAAATGCTGAATGACCTTAGAAAGACATTTTTAATAACAGAACTGGGGTATTCTCTGTAATCCAGTGCATAAGCAAAAACCCTATCACATTCTATTCTATTCTATTCTATTCTACAGAACAATTTTCAAGAGGTGAAAACGACACCGTTCATGTTTTATTGCCTTCTATGTATGAGGTCAATCAAAACCTTTTTATTTTAAAAGCAATTCAGAACTCTGTAGAAAATGTTACACACATCCCAAGTACCTTGCAGGATTTTGAAAAATCATTTGGAGAAAACTCATTTTCATTCAGATCTAAAGAATCGGGTTTATATCTTTATTTATTATTCTCGGACAATATTTCTGGGTCCTCACCTACCAACAAAATATTTTGGTGGCATCATTTTTAGGGAGCTCTTAGACACCCTGCTGTGCCCACCATCTTTTGAGAGGAAGGGTGTCCCTCCTGCTCCCGTTCAGTTGCTGGCAACTTCTGATTCTCTGGCTTAAATTTCCTCACCCATACTCTGCAGTGTTCCCAGCCCTCATAAAGTTCAACAATAAAAAAGCACAGCAGGATAACAAATAGCTTGAATGGAGTCCTGAACTCCGCTGTAGGTAGCCAGGTGGGTAGCAAGCGAGTGAGACAGGAAGATGACAAGATTGTCTGCACTTCTTGCCTTTTGTGTTCAGAGTTTAATAGGAGGTAAAAATTGGTTTCTGTATGGTGCTGACTGCCTTCCCTCTCCTGAACTGACCAGCTCAACTACCGTACACTGAAAACTGTTCCACTTCAAGGAACTGATGGGCGAGGGGCAGATCACAGCAGAAACAGGTATGACCTTAGGGCACTTTCAGCTGTCCTTGCTATATTAAAAGTTTTGAAAACAGCTTCTACTTTGAGACAACAAAGATTGATTTTGTGAAAACCAGTGAATGCTCCCTGGCCTATGTAATTTGGGTGTGCCTGAAAAGTAAGAAGAAACAATCTAGAAATGACCAGAAGTTCAAGTGTAAAATATCCAGCACACATTCAAATTATACATTGTATGCTTGGCCAGTGAGAGGAACTGAATGAAGTTCACTGGCAACAGAAGGCAGGGAAATTTTTATAACTATTGAAAGCCTGTTTTCCTTTGTGGTTTCCAAAGTGCTCTTTTTGTGATAGAGTTGGGACAAATTTACAGTTAGTTTTCTCTCATTATATTTATATACAATACACAAACGTGCCTTGAGTATAAAGGCTATAAAGCCAGATACTTGTCTGAAATAAATTACACTGAGAATAAATGTATTTTCAATTAATATTTGGATCTGCTTCCTGCACCCTAGTTGAATGATCTTGCAGCACACCATTTGTTTCAAAGCAGGCAGAAGATACAGATCTACAGCAAGTGACCTGCACGTTTCATGCTTTGGTAGAAACAGAGGCAAACATATGTTTTTTTCACCTTCCTAATTTCATTACAGTTCAGCTCTTCTCAGCAATAACTGTCTCTTCCATAATACTTCCAAATGCCCTGAAATACTCTAAGTGAATTTGGTAACAAGCAAGCTGCTGTGTTTTCCTGTTCATTAGCATGAACTGTCTTGTTTCACTTGCCTATCACACCAATGTGATATGGCATAATGTAGTGTTCATGGTGTAACAAGTCAGAAAAAATTTAAAAGGCCACATGTTTGTTATTATACTTCATTCCCAACAGCCTAACTGTGTATTGTCCATTAAATAACGCAGGTAATCTAATAGCCCGGCTGCTCAAGAAGAAAGTGAAATGACAACTTTCTGTAAGTTTAGGTACTTGTGGTGGTAGTGTTTATCTGAGGATGTCTCCCTGCATGTAGACATTTCTAAAAGCTTTTCGTTTTGTTTGTCTTTTGTGGACACTAATGCTCATATTTTTTATGGTCTTTTAATAAAATTTAATATAAAATCTTATGAGGTTCAGTGCAATTAAATATCCACAGTCACAACTGTTGAAGTGCTCAAACACTGTGACAGTTGCGTAAGAGCTGGAAATCAAACTTGGCTGTGGACACACAAACACTGAAAAACTAGAAAATTTCCTGCTCTGTTCAAAAAAAGAAAAAAGGAAGAAAGAGAAAGAACTAAATATCAAAAGTCAATCACCTTTCTGATGAAAAGGCAAATAGATAGCTATTACTACTTAGTATCACACGATCATTTTCTCTATTGTATGGATGTACTTGTCCAAGGCACACCCAGAGCTTGGAGCAGAATACGGCCCAGGACATTTTCCTGAGGCTAGCAGGAAGCACTATATGGAGCAAATTCCAACTGGGGTGAAACCTTGCTGAGGATGGCAGTGAGGTTTCAGCCTGCCTTCAGCTAGAATACTTCAGTGCAGGGCTTGCAGCCATCAGGAATGACTCCTAGCCCCTGAATCTATTCTGTATGTGCTAAAGGACCATAAAACAATAAGAAAAATACACAATGAAGTAGTATTACTTTTGCCAAACTGAAGTCGCACCGCCTGTTCTACATCACTTAGTTCTTCCCTTTTCCAAAGCAGGCAGCTTTCTCAGGAGAGAGCAGGGGTTAGATGCAGAGTACTCCTGGGGGAATCCAGATGTAGTTCCTACAACGGAGAGTTGGCTCAACCTGAAGCTACAGCCGTTTCAGGTAGGAGATGAGCTGTTTTATCCCTTTTACATTTCCTGCCAGGCACAGCTGAGGTGAGGGCAGCTGTCTGATCTCACCTCTTCTGAGGCAGTAGAGAGTGTCTCACACCGGAGGTTTAACAGATATAACATTAATCACATTATAAACTAAAGTCATATACATATATATGTATCAGAATTAGGTAATGTTAATACTTCTGATCTCTTCATCCTATTTCCCCTTATTCAGGACAATTTTTTAATGTTAAAACAGTAAAGCCTGACATCAGAAGTTCCAGAAGTACTTTTACAAAAGAGCTCAGCATTACCTGCCACACTTCACAAATCAGGGACCTGGGAAACAAAGCACCTTGGCCAGGGGCTCTCGTGCAGCACAGTGTGGGAAGCACAAGTAGAACTCAGATGTCCAGAGTCCCAGTGCAATCCTCAACCTGCTGAGAGAGTACCGGGGAATGAAAGAGGAAGGCTGAGCCTCACGGCCTCACACTGGCACAGGAGTGCCTGTGCGGGGCAGTACCAGCTTTTAACATTAGTTATACTTTCAGATCATCTCTTTCAAGCCTGTTCCAGCTTTCAATTTCTATTCACTGTGCCTGTATATAAATCCAGTATCAGCCTGAATGTGGGTTAATAAATTTCATCTTTTTATCTCAGTTTTCTTCTTGTAGCAATTGTTTTATATTAAATAAAAGTAGCAACATATAAAAGGTCAGGCAGGACTGAACCTAATATGATTGTTTTCATAGCATGGTAATAAATGTAATAAAACACATCCAGGGAAATGACCTTTAGTCCTGTAAAATTTAAACACTTAAAATAAGGGTAATTTGGTGCCAGCCAAAACCTATTTTACTTTGCCCTTTATTGAAAAGATGCACCAAATTGCATTGTGTGGCTGCTTGATCAGGTAGAGATTAGAGGTCATCACAAGCTCTATAAATCAGTGTTCCTGGATAGGAAAGGAACACTGATACTACAAAAATCAGAGTAGTAATACCCTAACAGTGAAAATCTTTGGCCCTAAGTCCTCTGCACCCATTTACACAAATATAAAAATCTCATTGAATTTGTGTGTGTAGGACAAGACCCTGGTTAATGATGACAATGAAGTATCCATGCACTATTAATACTTCTAAGTATCCATGGCACACACAGAAGCTCTTTGTGCTAGGCAAGGCATAAACAGAAATTATTTCTTTTCAGGAGGGCATTTTACCCTCATATAATAATGCACTACCAGTTTTGTCAAAGAAATGCTTTTGTTCACACACTACAGACACCTTACTTTAACATCTAGCCACTACAAACACTTACATGAGCAGTATCTGAGACATTCTAGAATACTGTGAAGGCATGGCAGACAGTAATGAATGTTTTACTTTTAATTGAAATATATATCTATTGCTTGTAAAATCCATAAATCACACCAACAGAAGAACATTACATGAAGAATTTGATACACTTCACACTGAAATAAATGCATCAACTATTAAAATAAATGTGTATATTACAGGAAAAACTGATCAATATCAGACACTATATTTCATTCACCAAATCAGACACATCCCTGTTGAATCACTGCTTATTGAATTCAGAATAAGATGCATCATCTATCAAAACTGATATCTCCTACAGTAAATCAAACTCACCATCTGATTCAAATATGTCTCCTACTGAATCAAAAATATCACCCAATACATCAGCTTTATTGCACCAGATACATGGCATTTTAAAGAATTCCTGAGCAGAATGCCTCTAGATTTAACAAGGATAATGTTTAAATTGAAATTTATTTAGACAAAGAGATCAGTACCTCCGGGCTCTCAGGGTGATTCTCGGAACGGGGACTGTTACAATATTAATGTTTCCCAAGTCCTTCGTTCAAGGCACCCTGCTAGGAGGAGGTGCTTCTCCATCTCAGGGGAAAAGGAGGGCTTCTGTTCCGCTTTGTTTCATCCCTCCAAACCCCTAACACCTACGACCAAGCTCTAAGCAGCCAAATGGTGTCCCCAGGTTAGCTGTCACAGTTCCCCAAAGGGAAGTGCCAACTCTTTTCTAAAGGGTTCAGCACACCACTGTCCATGTACCATCCAATACAGAGATGCTAATACTATCAAGATCAATCGAAAAATCCTGGACGACGAGCACGAACCACCCAACAACCAACCGACAGGGTGATGTCCCACAGTATTTTCTGATGGAGCCAAGTGCAGAATAAACTAATGTCCGTGCTTTGCCCCACAGTGTGTAAATGGCCTCCTGAACACATCGCAACAGTGCACAGGAGATGACAAATGTTGGAAAAAGCAGTGCAAATAGTTATGGAAGTGGGTTCTAACACAGGTTATCACATATGCTGATGTAATTCCTGGCTTGGGAAGCTATTGAGACACTGAGTTATAGAAGCTGGGAGAGCAACCTCGTGTAATCTACACACACTTTTCATTGGTGTTTGTTTATCTTGGCAATTAGCAGAGACAACTGTCAACGGCATAATGCTGTGCTACACTTCTGAACCCAAGATAACCATTTTTATATTTCTGCACTCTGTATTTGATCTCACACTCACTGCTGGAGTTTGAGTGTCTGAATCAAAGCTGCATATAGGCACCTTCTTTCTTCTCAAGCTTCAGAGCAACCTCTGCCATAGGCCCAATGGTTAACTGAATGTGTTTCACGCTTTGTAAAACGCTGTGAGCAACAGAGGGCACAGTGTCCTCCTCCAGAAGTGCTCAGCGACTGCAGCACTCAGGGAAGAAGTGATGCCACTGGCTTGCAGACAAGATACTCCACCAGCTTGACATGGCAAGAATCAAGCTTTTCTTAGTTTGTCGGGTGCTCTCTGGGTACCCAGTCTGAGAACTAAGAGGATGGGGGTGACCTTGTGGCTCTCATTTTAAAGGTAGTCTAATAAGCAACAAAAAAAAAAAGGATGGTAAAAGGGAAGCTCACAACCCTTCAGAGCCTTGCAACACTTCAGTTATTGTGACAGTCAAAGGGAACAGGGCAGATTTGGTTTCCACTCCCTGTACCCTGAAAGGGAACTATTCTCTCAATTTTCAGCGATGCTGAGAAACAAACATGTAATATAACTCATGTTAAAACTGACCACACTTGATGCTGTAAAAACTGTTAGGATCAGATCAAGTTGCCTACAGTGGCAGAATGTTTAAAAGACAGTCTGCTTAATCCAGCCAGCTTGAATATTCTTTCAGAGGTGACAAAACATGTTCTGTTTCCGTTGGGATATTCCCAAATTTGGGGTTTAGCTTATGAGTTAGTCTACAGGACTAGTCTTCTTTATCGCAAGCTGTTTAAAAGGAACAACAAAACATGGTTCTTACTGATCTGCTGTTCCTTATTATCACTCTGCTCTGTCGATATGAGCATTGATTATAATTGCAGTTTTGGCCAACTTAGATTGATTAGAATGTAAATTAACAAGAATTGTGCAATTATGCCAAAAAGAAGTGCCTATTCACATGAGACACAGAGCAGACCGCTGCCTGATACACTACTTGTAAGTAGAAGAGACTTCCGTCTCACAAGGATGGAAATCCTTCAAAGAGAAATGCAATTCTATTCTGCATTTTGGTACTCTTCACAGGGAGATATACCATAAGGTTAGCATATTCAGGACAGATTCAGTGAAGGGAAGAAACAACTGACATGAGCTCTCTACCAAAAATGTCTTGCTCTTAAATCTGATGCTGTTAATTTGAATACTCACTGTGCATTTAGTTAGTTATGAATCTTAACATGAACAGTTTCTAAAGACATGACTTTGCTGAGGTTCATGTTTGTCTTAGACGAGGATGGACAATACTGGGCCAGCAGAGAGTTCAGGCAGCAAGGTGGGTGCTACTTTGTTCCACCTCCTCTGCTGGACATTGGCATAGCTAGAAGTTGCAAAGTGGTAACAACTGCAGTGTCCCAAAGGACAGAGCAAGGCTGTCTGCGACAGCAGGTGACAGGCACTCTGGCCACCTGCACAACAGGGGAGCTTCCCTTTGGTGGGAAGATCCTTCCAGAGAGGATCTCTGTCTGCGGTCATATTGCAACCTACTTTAGTAGGTGGAAGAATTGAAATTAAAAAGTTCGTAGGTTTAAACTTCTTTCAGGAATTGCTTCATGAAGTAAACTGGCAAAGATTAAAAATCAGATACAGAATATAAATTGTATGGGTAAATACAACTGCACAAACTGAATATTTTCTTTCACAACACTGGTTGTTTTCCATTCTGTATTCAGAGAAGTACAAAACCAAAATGGTATATAGGACTATACGCAAAGGTTGCTTTGCTTTGCTTTCTTTCTTTGTGTCCTCCTCTTTCAAAGAACATCTTGTCCTACATAGATTGTACTCTCTTTCTACAACTTGTCATTTAAAGGAGCTTAAAGCGATTAAACTCTGATTTTATGAATGGCATTTGCTGGAACCTAAGGCACAAGGGAAAATATTTAGAAGGTAATAAACAGTTCATGTTGCTTGAACATAAAGTTTTAAAAACATGGCTGTAAAATCTAGGGTTTTGTTTCCACAGCTTCAACGTTGAAGAAATTCCTATTTTTACAGTATATCTTTTAGAATCCCTATGTTAATTAAGACCATATAAAAATAAAATACAAAAGTCCCTTAGCGTTTTTTAATTATGAGATTGTCTTAAGTAAAATTTCATTAATAGAGATAAAAGCTAATCCTTTTTTCTTAAATTAAAAAAAAAAAAAACATATCTAGCTTTACAGCAAAATACCCAGCAATTTACACAAAGCCTCTTGTTACTTTCTTTGCTTGCAAGGCACATTCAGGTACTCCTTTTAAAGTCTATCCACAGAAGAAGTAAATCAACTAAACTCAATCAAATCAATTACAAATCCCTGTAATGTTATGAGTAGTGAAACATTCTTGGTTGGCTTTAATGGGAATCAAGCAGCTAAATTCCCCGCTCTCCACTTCGTTAAAAAAAAAAAAAAAAGGACAGAAAGGAAAAGAAATCAATTATTTTGAACATTTCATAGGATCATAGGATTTGCCATACCATTGTTCCACCCACTCAAGTGTGTTCTGTCTGCAGGCAGAAGCTTCTTATGTTATCCGTGGCTAACTGTTACGCTGTACATACAGGGCAGTCCCCCCCGCCTGAGTCCTCCAGGTGATCGATTTTCATGCTGATGCATGAGATTAGATCAAGCAATTGTTATTTTAATTCACATAGCTACTGCACTATTAAAACTATCACTAAAATTAAGCTGCATTTCTAGCAACGATTCCTGATGTGCTGTTCTTCTGTATTAGCGCGCGCGCACACCAAAATTTGAAATAGTAGCAAAGCTCCAACCCCCTTAAGTCGTCTTTCTTCATTTCTGGAGTATCCCACTATATACAGCTCTGCCACACCCCTAGGCAGGGCTGACACAGACCAAATGGCACAGCTGTGACTATAGCACACTTCACACTAACTTTCACTGTATTGGCCAGTGGTTTTAGTGGGAGCAGAGATGGAGCCTCTGCAGTCACTGGAAAAGTTGTCATCTGATTTTAGGCATTATTAGCTAAACCTTTTTGGACCAATGCTGTATGCAACCTTATTTACAAGGAAAGGAAAAGGAAGAAAAGGAAAGAAAAGGAAAGACTTAAAACAGCATCTTGTAAAAGCCAAAGATTCCTGTTAGCTGTTCAGTGAAGACCTACAATCTACCAAGGAATTCAACATAGCCAGCCGCTGCAAAGAAAGTCCTCTCTACACTTAATTCAATTGCTACAATGCTTATTTTTCTGATAAATAGAATACTTGTTAACTAAGGATCACAGACAGCAATTTACATTGAGAATTTAATGAGCACAGCAAACTCACCACACCACTATCCTCTTCACATTATGTGACTCGTTTTCACTTTAGCACCAATCATATTTTGTAGAAGAACCATTCAGGAAGCAAGCACATTCACAGGTCTGTAAACATGTTTAAGATATAATATCTAAGCAAAATAGACTTCTTCCAAGTTCTGTATCCATTATCATTACGCTGTCCCTTTTGAAATAAAAGACAATATGCTTCTACAATTTCTCTGAAGTAGATACAATCTTTTACAGCAAAATCTTTGTAATTCAAAGTAGTTAAGACCAAAACTATGGAACCACTACAAGCCATGCAGATATATTCTTGGTATCTATGAAAGTAAGTCATACTTAATACAGAAGCAGAACAATGATCAGGTAAATGTGGTTACTGGTGTTTCTCAACAGCCACGTCTGCACAGAAAATATACTTGCATGTGGTAAGAAGTGGCTAATTTCCATTTGTAAAAAAGTACAGATCTTGGCAAAGTTCGCTAGCCTGGATTCTAACAAATCGCACGTTTTACGTGCCATTTAATGGGCAATTTTCTTGGTAAAATGCTTTTTATCTGCCCCTTTCACTGACAAACCTTACATCAATACCTTCTGAAGTAGCTTAATCTAAATCATTCTCAAATACTCCATAGTGACCATTATAATGTCTGAATACCCCAGACACTACCTGAGGTGGACATCGATATTACAGAAAGTCATTATGCTTCTCATTTCACACTTTAATAAGTAAGATCATATACTTACAGGAGTGCAATTTAATCTCAATTTTAAAACAAATGTTATATGTCTCTTGCAACTTTGTACAATGCAGCTTGAAGACTTTGTTGTTTCTTTTTTTCTCCCAACTGTGCATTTAATGGGGGGAAGCCCATTATTCATACCTCTGCTCTTAATCAAAGCTGAGAATTCTGTAGAGAAGAAGAAAATTGAAATCGGCTCCTGCAACCTAGAGCTGAACAATTATGACTTGATTTACAAGGAGCCACTTTGCTACATATTTAAATGCAGCTCTGCTGCAAAATTTGGGGACTTTTCAGATAATCAAAATGCTACAGATTTAGCACTTTTAATTTTTGCTCCATCTCCTGCCAGCTTGAACTCTGATTGTAATTACCATTTCATCTTCCCCTGAATGACATTGTTTTATCAGAGGAAGATGCTGTATCTAGAGTCTAAGCGGGATGATTAGTAAGGATCCAGCCTTCAATGGGAAACAATAAGTGTGCCCAGAAATGAATCAGGATGGTGTGTAATAACATGAAGCTAGAGATAACCTCAAGTCTCTCAAGTCCTTGAGACATAATGCATAGCCCCAATAAAGTCACAGTGTATGTGAGAACATACAGAGGCAACTATGCAGAGACACAGAATAGACCAAAAAAAGTGTACTGCAGAGTGTAGGTTTTAAGGAATACAAATGAAACAAAGTCTAACTACTTTCAGACATCACCGGCATTTATCTACCCTTTGTGTCTCGAAAACTTTTTCTACTTTATTGGACAGATCTAGCTCAACTAGCTGCTAATAACAAAATCACGCAGGACAGCTTATTATTATCAATAGTTCTTAAGACTCTTCTCCCTGTGTTTTGTTAGCAGGAGTATGCCAGAGAAAGGTACTTCAGCAGTGTTAGAGGACTGCCCCGGGTCAGCCCAGCTGCTGGGATGGTGGAGGACAGAACAGGGACAGGTGCTGTGGCTGCTCCTGTCTCCTGTCTCTCTGTTTCATTTCAGCGTTACAGGTCTAAGTAATCAAGCAGCGCTCCCTGCATGATAAAGAAAAATATCATAGAAGTGGTCTAAAGCTCTAAAATAAGTGTAATGTATACTGATAATAAGAAATAGTAAGTTAAAACCCATATCAGCAACATCTTTACATTTCAACTTGCATAGGCACAGAGCTGTGAGAGACATGCAATGAATAAATTCAACTGTTAAAAAACCATTAAGCCTAGTATATCTATAATAGAAATTTCTTTTCTTCTGCTTTCAAAATTTCTTTTTCTTCATTAGAATATCTTTTCAAGTGAAGAAAAAATTCACTAATAAAACGTCAGGAGGAGGAGTAATAAATTGACAAAGAACGGTGAAAGCACCTTTTGTAGCAATTGCAGTTAATTCTGATTAGAACGGGAGTACGAAAACAAAGTATGTCCTGGTGCTCACACCGGAGAGAAGATACGATTCCTGTGGCATAAAATGTAACCTAAAATTCACGTTTTTCCTTAAAATTTACGTGAGTAATGCTGTAATGCTGCTCCCTTAGGTTCCTTTTTTTTGAAGGCCTTCTTGCCCAGCTACACTTATGCTGAATTTTGCACGCTGTAGTCTTGTTCTGGTCAAGGAAACCGCATATAAACTTTTGGTCCTAATGGCTAGGTTTCCAGGGTAAGTAATAAAAGAGCACCTCAAAAGGGGGTAATGCTGAACATACATCCACTTATACCAGGCCTCCATTTACAGACATTATATTTCTAAGCGTATATTTTATGAAAAAGCCTTCCCTATATAAGAATATTTCACCTGGAAGAAATCATTTCAGTGTTCTGAGAAATCACTCAGCTGAAGAGAACTTCCGCTCACCTATTTCAAAATGCTACAGTAAAACTCTTTAAAAAAAGGCACAGAGAAGATTTGTGAGAATGACTGGAAAACAGAATATATTTCACACAAAAAAAGATTAAATCAAGTAATGGGAATCACTTTGGAAAAGACCCAATGAGGGGGAAGGAAGATCTCACCCACAGCTATACAATGAGAACCATGTGAATAGTGAGTGATTACTCAGTTTCTGCATACAAAAGAACCACGTGGTGGCCTGTGAACTTTTCAGACAACAAATAAAAATAAAAAAAAGATGTATTTTTTTCACAAAACCAACAGTTAAGTTGCGGAGTTCTGAATCACAGGATATTGTGAAGTAAAAATTATACATGTTCATAACCTGTTCAGACAAATCTCCGAAGAATATGTACATCGAGGGTCATAAGATTCAAAACCTGAATTCTGTGTCTCGATAAGTGGCTGAAGCAATTGGTAAGACAACACGCAAGAGTAAGAATAATGAGTAATTCCCTGCCGCTGCCAATGTGTCCTCTAAACGCACTACTGGACTGACAGCAGGAGTATGATGGACTATATAAACTGAATCTGTATGACATTCTTATTTTCTTACTTTGGCTTTTCGTTACCTCATCTTCTCACCATCTATTAAAAACAGATAACAATACATGCTTTCTCACTAACATGCATGGAGATCCACGAATTAACAGCTCTGTCTAAAAACAGTTAGAAGAATAGCATTGTACACGTGTATGCAGATGTGTTCACTCAGAAGAAAACACGAGATGAGCAGTACCCTGAAAACCAGATGTTATTTAATACCTGACATTGCAAATTCACATATAAACCTCAGGTCTATTTCTCCCCTTGGGTGGTATTGTTGCAGAAAAAAATTCTCAAGGTAAAAGATGCCCAGAAAAAGAGCAAACCCTCAAAATACACGACTGCTTTTCTAGGTTTGTCTCCTCTGTAATCCAACAGGGTTAGCCTAGAACACCAGAAACAATTGTTCTGATATACTTACTGGCAAAACAGCCACTGGAATGAACTTTATACATATTTTGTACAGGATTTACAAAAAGATGGAGACCTTTAAGGAAATAATTCAGAAAATAATGAGCATGAATAATGTTGATCTTAACAGCACTTATAATGTCAAAGACTGCATTGTACTCCTTGTACTGTACTCAGAACTAGCAGACAAATCGTAACTTAAGTCTTGTAAAGATAACATTGCATATATTCTTGCTAAAAACCTAACCAAAAGGTGTTCATGAAGTTTCTCTGTTTTCTACCAAAGCCTCAGTGTTTGAATAATGCATAACTGTCTCCTTCCTAAAAAGGAGAAAAATGCCTTTAGGTTCTACATGGAAGGGGGTCTGAGAGGGATGGATTTTCTTTTTAAAGCAGCAGTTCAGCAACTCCAAATACCTCTCAACCTATTGTACTTTCCCTAGTCTCCAAAAAAGTGCATTTGTTATTTCATCTGTTAAAGCATAAGCCCAATGCAGGCTTTAGGAAAGAAGGCTTGCTCCCATGAACTGCAGTTTAATTTCTCTCACAGTGCGTTTCAGAGCAGGCCATTCAGAACGAGCCTTTCCCTAAAGCTGAGCTTCACCCGTGGTGAAAAATATCACCAGTTTAGTCAGTATGGTTGCTAGGCTAGCATGCAGCAAGGGAATAAATTAGCTACAAAATAGTCAGAGTTTCAAGCTTTTGTGCACCTCTAAAATATCAATAAGTTGCGTTCTGGAGTTCTTGAAAAATGATGTGCTTGAAACAAAGCTCTCAGGAGGCCGCTGCCCCATACATTATGTAAGTCATATTGAGCTCTCTTTGGCTAACCTCAGCTATGGGCTTAAAAGGCATTTTAGAATAACATTGCCTTCCTGAATAATAGTAATAATAATAATAATAATAATAATAATAATAATAATACCTAAGAGAGACAGGGTTTGTTTTTTTTTCAAGGAAATCTAACACTTCATCACTATAACTTCAGGGACTACTCACTGACATAAATCTGAGAAGCTAGCCAGAGATGCAGCTCAGTAGACTGAATTTTCTCCTTCACGAAGGACGGGGAGGCTTAGAGTTGCTTTGGCACCTGAATAATGCACAGGACCGTGGGCAGCAAATTCACGTGGGCTCGCTAATGGTGAGCTGGCAGGCTTATGATTTCAGGCTAGATCTACTGAGTGTGAGCCTGCCTCAAAACCCTGGAGATTTAGTTTGCAAATGTGCTGCCATCCTCTAACCATGGCAGGCCTTTATCACCAACCCTGTTGCATCTGTTCAGCCTCCTGCAAAGTAAATTTGGTTTGGGTGCGTATTTGTTTGTTTTCTAGATATAATCTTCAGAGATTCCATAAAGGGAAATGATGGAGTAAATACAAAGTAAAAGGGAATAAAGGCCACAACTAGCAAACAAAAGCTGCCCCTAGAAAACAACTCTACCCCATGTTCAGCCAACACTCCTTCCTCTAAGGACAAAGGACCTTCCTTTCTTGCCTTTCGGGGTGACAACAGGGAAAACTTGTGGATTGTACCTACCATGGGAGGAGCCCAGCACTGAAAGGAAGAGACAGGCCATTTCCAATACTTTAGCAGAATTTTGCTTATGCTATACTCCTCAATATAAATTTGCAACTTCAAGAACATCAGAAATGTCCTGAATTCTTTTAAGAGACATCCCCAACTGGCTAAAAAGTCTGCTTTTTATCTTTTATTATATGGGCATAAAGGAATGAACTTTTAAATGAATGCTATGGCAGTAAGCACAGTTCAACATACACCCTCCCCATTTGACCACGAACAAGCATTATTTACACTGTCATCAGTTTGAAATGTGTTATCCTTAATCCAGGACACATAACTGAATCTACTATACAGGAATACTACAAGGAAAAAGGTAGTATATAGGGCATGGGAACACTTGGACTCACCTTGAGAGACCACCCCCACTGTTTAAAACAAAAACACACAGAGAAAGGTTTCAACCTGGAAAAAAACCAGCACAGGTATTCTGTGTGAATATTTCCTTTCTGTAGCGTTAAGATTGGACCGATACTATTTAGGATACAGCAAAAGATCCTACTTTCTTGGTAATCTGTACTGTGAAGGATGAATGAATGAAGTTGACTAGTCAGTTACATTTCCACAGACACTATATTTCAAGATAGCTTCTAGCACCATGTTGATTTTAATGAAAAAGATAGTGATAAAAAATCTAGAAACATTACTGTTGAAGTCTGAGGATGAGAGCTCCACGTTTTTCAAAGTAATCACTGTTTCATTTCTGTCTGAAAAATAATTCATGAATTCCTTAATTCTGCAAAAGCCTGCTTTATGAGAGCAATGATACTGAAGCATTTACACATAGAACTTAAAAGAGTCATTATGTGCATGTAGGACTCAGCCTACAGGCAATCCTGAGCATCTGCAATATTAGCGTTGAGGCTAGTTCTACCTCTGTAGATCATGTTTCATAGTTATAGATTTAGAGCAGAAAGTACTGAGAAAGCAATTTCTCCTGCTTTGAAAGAGTTAATGTGAACACTAAGTTCCTTTCCGGAACTGGTCCACAATAAACAATTGTTGGATACCATTCCCACCCTTGCTAGCCTACAATTTCATTATTACTGAGAGGGAAGAAGCCTGAAATTATCATCATGATGCTGGAAACTAAACTAACCATACTTTAAATGAAAATGCCAATAAAGATCCTGTCATACCCTTTTCCTGGCCCTTCATCTCTTTCCCTGATAGACCGAGGCTCTTCTCTAAAGGGTAACCCTGTTTTTGTATCTGTAAGCATTTCAGTACCGAACAAAGAGGCAAGTGCTCTAGTCACCAAATGTTACAAATGAAAGCGTACATATGGTAGTAAATCCTGAAAGAAAAGCATCGATGACATGTTCGCTACTAGGGACTGGAAAACAAAGAAATGAGTCATAATCATTTACAAGAAAGCAAGAAAAAAAATTAAGAAAAAATAAACTCCCTCCAACCCTAACTCTTCCTACTTTTTGGATTTTCCCTTTACTTTTTTCTTGGGTTTATTTTTGGTAAGTTTTTTTTGCCTTGACTGAAGAGTTATGTTTATGTTGGTATAAAGTAGTCTGACAAACCTGAATTCAGAAGCCAATCAGAAAAAAATTACTGTAGTATCTGGAGGAGGCAATTGGCATATTTACAATACAGTCATTGAGAAACAAGCCCAGAGTTACTATGCAAATCCTTGCACTTTGAGTGACTAACAACGAGGGCAGCCAGTCTCCATGCAGGGATTTGCATGCTTACAGCAATTTAGATAATCATTGTGATTATGCAAAGCAGACACTGCAGGTAAGGGCTAATGAAGGTGCAGCAAGAAGGGAAGGGATAGTGAGGCATCAGCAACTATGGTGTGTCTTCGGCAATTTGTTACGTGATACAACATACTGCAAATCCTGTGCACACCTTCGACTGCAGAACTTTGCAGTTATGTACTGCCCCTAGGAACTGACATATATTTTCAAAGCTCTGGGTCATCACAGGTCTAGGGTTATCATTAAAGGACAGATCTTGAGATGCAGAGAACACACACACAGCATTTCTGAGGGTTTGGTCCTATCTAATCTGATTGCATATGTCCAGCTGGTTGGAAGCAGTGTTTGAAAGCAAACAAAGATAAAGCTGATATAAAATGTATCAACAGCTCTTCAACAATATTTCATAATTGAATGCATTTGCCACTATATAGTGAAAATATGGAACCTGTTTATGTACTGAGCTATATTAATACCACATGGCCCATTCACACAAACCTGGAAAATGGTTTAGAACGGAAGCTCCAAAACAGTACTTAAAATTCTCATTAAAATTATAAAAACTATGAGAAACTTTTACTATCTGTTTTAGTTCAGAATTAGTTACTGGTTCACGCTAAAATCACATCACTGAAGGCATGACAGACATCATGAATTGTTGATATGAATCCAACTGAACCTTTTCATGTATGCAGCAAGTATAAGAGGTATTATACAGGTCTATAATTTCAGATAGTTACTATACGGTGAGCAACTGCAGTGACTAGAAATCCAGAAATTGCCTTGGGTGTGGGGAGCTGTTTTAACATATCCGAAAATAGACTCCAGAATAGCATAATCCTGTTAAGACAAACACAGAGATTCCTTTGTAGCCATTGCTCAATCTTTACAAATTCTCTGGATCCAGTCGAAACATTTTCATTTTTCTAGTGCCATAAAACAG
Source organism: Chauna torquata (assembly GCA_013399475.1). NCBI lineage: Eukaryota > Metazoa > Chordata > Aves > Anseriformes > Anhimidae > Chauna > Chauna torquata. Next base: position 58,874 of record VXAL01016082.1, on the reverse strand, counting down.
ACAAAAACGACTGAATTAATAGATTTACAGAGCATTTCAGAATTACTTTTAATGTATTCTAGTACTCAGTTTCCAACATTTTTACATGAGTTGGACCCCAGAACAAGCTTTAAAATTATGCAAAGCAGGGGAAATGATTTTCAAATCAGAAGAGTGTTTGGAAAATGAAATATTATATGCAATTGTTATTTGGTTTTGCTGCTGTTGGAAAGAGTGTAATTATTATTAATAAGTAGGTAGCTTCTAAAATTATTTCTTGCTATTCCAGATGCATTCAGGCATAAATCCATAGCTTAACATTGTCAGAATGGACACTACATTTCTCAGTATGGATTTTTTAAATTGCTGTACATGTGTGGATAAATGTGGCAGCAGCTTTCTGAAGGATGAGAGAGAGTCTGGCTACACAATCATTTAGGCAAGTAACTTTTTTTGCGTGTGTGCAAAGGATGGTCCACCACTCAGTACTATTCTAATTATTCAGCTATCATTCAGTAGCATTAATCCTGAGTTTAACATTACTCCTGTGCCCACAATCTACAAAAGAGCTCTTTTTTGTGTGTAAGAAAAATTTACTGACAGTCTTTAAAGTCAGAAGGAAACACGATGCTCTTCTTGCCTGATCTCCCAGAAAAAGATAGGTCATATTATTACATTACATGACTCCTACGACAATTCCATATCCTTCTGAAAGAGTTCTACAGTAAAGACTTCAACCAATAAACTTCATTATGTTAAGAGAAAAAAAAAAATCAATGCTTAAATCACTTTTAGAGTTGTTTTAAGTCTATTTTTCTGTTGTGGCCTTTTGTATTTTGGATCATTTTACACTATTGAATACAACAATAAGGAGTTTGCTACAGTCAGAAATCTCTTTCCCAGGAAAAAATGCATAGAGCAGCAATACTTAGCCTCCCTTTTTGTTAACTTCCCCTTTGATGAATCAAGACTTCAGATTATAAATGTCAGGGGCTTTCCCATATTTCTTCAGAAAATAGCACATTTAAGTTCATGCCTGCCTTTCATAAATTCTTATTAAATTTAGCATATATATATGACAGGAAGCCAAATGGCATAAAAACACTCTGCATTCCTTTTTTCTGTTTTATATAGAAATATTTATGGGACAACATAACATGAAATCTTGTTCTCCATCATGCATCTTTGGCCTAAGAAAACTCTTAGAAGAGCAAATATCAAGTTATTTTGGGCCCTGTGGCATTATAAAAATGCAAAAAACATGACTGCAAACACCAAATATTTAGAACACATATGGACATTTATCAACAGTGTCAAATAAATCCATTGCTGCAGAAACTTATAATACTTAACTTTACTATCACATTGCTCCTTTGTAAAGAGAAAAAAGAGAAACAAAAAAAGAAACAGACACAAAGAGATTTTGTTTAAATTATCTGACTTTTTTTAAAAAAAAAAGGCACACCAAACAAATCTCTGCTGATGACCAATGCTATTTCGGGGATTATTGTAACCTTAACTTCTGTGCTTACTTTAATCAAAATCTCCAGACCACTGAAAGCAGGGCAATAGCTGAAGTGGAGTTTAGGACTTTGGATTAAAATCTTTAGTATTCCCAAATGAATCTGTATTAGTATTTTCCTAACACCAACAGTCTAACAGGGTTATGGGCAGCCTAATCATCCTACATAGTACAGACAAGACATTCTAGAGTCTCTTATTGATGAAATGATAAAAATAATAAAAACATGTAATTAAACATAGCCAGTTTAGTAGAATAAGTGATTTGGTTGATTAAACTTGTGCAATATCCCTTGTTATAATACTACCTTTATATCCATTTATTTTATATAACTTCTGCTGAAGAGGTCAACAGTCATTCTGATACAAATATCTCAGTGCTCGTTAGCATCCTATGATGCCACTATGATCCTACCATGTGGCGAGCATTTTGGCAGTCAACTGTTCATGGATCATGTTCTCTGCAACACTTCTGAATCTGGACTTAACTTGCACTGGAGTTTAGACAGGGTCAGAACACAATTTTTGGTTTGCAGCAGTGTTCAGCCTCACTGAACACACACACACACACACACACACACACACACACACACACACATGCACGCACATAAATATATTCATGTCCATTCATTTGTCTTGAAATATACTCCATTTATTCACTTAGCCATGTTTTACAGGAAATAAAATGGGAGTCATTTAGAATGGTGGTTATTGCTTTAAGACATTTTTTTTTCCTGCTGTACGGCAGATGGATGGCTATAATACCATCACTTGATACCATGCCGAATTGTGACTGTGTCATTTTGTTAGAGCCTGCTGATTTTGTATAGAAATTTGCTGTTGGATTAGGGTTTTTGCCAATCCTGGCAGAAGAAAAAGGCTATTTAATGTGTCTTGAACTGCCATATGGTGTGGATAAAAGAAGTAGTTTCATGGCAGTCATGAAATGTGATGCATATAAGCAAGTCCATGTGCATTTGGCATATTCCCTGTCACATAATGCACCTGCTACAATCAGGTATTTTAGATGAAAAATTTGATTGTCATAGCTCTTGATCCTGGATGCACCTCGGTGTCAGAAAGCAGCACCTCCTTCTGATGTTTCCAATCCACACTGAAAAGCCAACTGCATGAACTGGAATGTGAAGTGAGGAAATACCCAGCTTATAGCACAGCTGACTCAAATTACACTTCAGCATAATATTCACCCAGCAATTCACACTTTATGCACAATATTCACGCAAAATTTCATGATATTTTAGTAGTGTACTTAAATCTCACTGTTCTCTTTCAGAGTAGACAAACAACATACTAGAGAAAGAACTGATAATAGCACTGCCTCTAAACCAAAGGGAAACTGATGAGTCTCAGCCTAGATCTTCCACTGTTTAGGCGTGATAAACCTCACCCTGCTTCTTCATCCATTTCTGCCAGCACTGTGAGCTTCCCCTTCCCTTCCCTTCTCTTCCCTTTTTTCTCCCCTTACTCCCTAAAAAGCCTGGAAGAAAGCAAACGGAGGCCAGGACATGTTCAGTCTGTAACTACAGTTTTCTTCTACATTGTGTAACAGAAGTTCTGGCTCCACTGTAGCTTCAGTACTTTACCCAGTATTTTTAATGCAGCAGGCATTCTCAAAGATGTTCAGCACTGAACAGATTTCTTTCAGAGGATATGCAAACGTCACCATCACACAGGAATATAATTATATCAATGCGATAACCACTAAAAAATTTAACTTACTGTAGTGGCATTATTCTTATTCCGCATTCACTTCATCAGATGCACTATTTGTAACTCTATCACTTCAGCACCTAAGTTTTGGATTTTCAGCCTTCAGATTGGCAACCAGAAACATCAATGTAACATGTATGCTCCCCATACAACACGCACACAAAACCGAGCACCTCAGAATGGGATCCAGATCAGTCAAAATATGCTTTGTAATGAGGTGGCTCATAGGTAGTATACAGACCGGGAGTAATGAATCTTCATACCTTACTCTAGGGTTGCAAAGAAGGATGTTCTGAGGTATGGAGTTTGTCTCCTTAAAAACTGACTGGCACATAATCTTTTTGGTGAAGGTGATGCACCACATTTATTATACAATACTCCCATGAACAGACTCCTTGGGCAGAAAGTGGCAGATGGAGGTTCAGTTCCTACTTCTACCTGAAACAGTTCAAACAACAGTTTCCCAGAAAACGTCTAAATTACAAATCTATGATATAACTAGGGGACGTCAACCATCCTGTGTAAGAAACCAGTGGGCATTAAAGCTTTGTGTACAAGACAAGGTCCTGCCAGTGAGCATTGAACATTTTCACAGCGCACCAGAGACCTCTCAGCAGCCGCACACAGAGGAGCATGAGGTCCACGACAGCGCACTCATGAAGCAGATGCTCTGCTGATCAGCCCTGTAGAAACAGGAGCATCCAAGCACACTTCAGGCAAACCCTGAAGCTTTCTGGAGAATTTCAAAGAAAATAATGAATAGTCTGTAGAATTAAGTTGCCTCCAGCATTAGGTGATAGCTGAGCAGAAATTTTCAGGACTGTAGCTTTGATTTAAACATAGTAACTCTGCCTAAATCCCACTAGAGGCTTCTTAATTCCATGTGGGGATGTGCCTCAGTGTAGCATATAGATTAGGGAAAACTCTACTTCTTTAGCTACTATCTTCCTTGCAAAGATAGTTGAAGCCTTACATTCATTTGATAAAAGGAAAAAAAGCTCAGGTTGTCTGTGGGATTAGGACTTGGTCATACACAACCACCTCTGGCAGGAATGCTTTGTCATAAAATTTACATGAAAATATTGTGAACAACAACTCTTCAGTTCTGTTTAAGGCAGCTTTCTAGCAGAGAAAGCATGGGGCAGTATGAAGGCAATGAGACAGATGGAGAAAAAAGATCTCTCTGTTTATTGTACAACAGAGCGTGGCACCTCAGCCCAGCTGCAGGGCTCAGAGAGCAGAGCCTCCCAGGGCCCGGCATCCAAACCAGGCAACCCCCAAAGTGCTGAGAGAGCTGTCCTGGCAGCTACAGCTTTGGCCACACAAGAGGTCACATTCTGCTAGATTCTCATCACAAAACTCAGTCATTTCAGCCAACTGCTTGTAGGAACGCTCCTTAATTGCTTTCAGTCAGAATCAGCTCTGCTAGCAAAGACCAATTTAAACTGTCAAAGCTAAGCTAGTTCACTGTGACTCAAATAGGTACAGGAACTTTGCACAAACACATCTCAGAAAACAAAACTGGGCAGGGCATAGCAATCGACTGCAATCAGGAAATAACGTACATGTAAATCTTAACACAAGTATGCCTTTTCCTAGGCCTCTTCTGTCTGCATGGCAGCTACCTGCACTAGCTGGTGTGTCTGACCGCTACTTAACAATGCTTCACATGACATTGTTTTGCACAGGAAAGATACGAAAAGTTAATCAAAAGACAACACCTCCCACTAGGGTACATTCAATAACCTGTCACTCAGAATGTGACTTCAGAATACACATGGGCAGTGCCAGGTTAAACAGGTTAGCCGCGTCAAACACCACACACAGCTTTATCAAAAAAGCTGGGTCCAGCCTTAAGCACGGACAGAATTTTGCTCAGCTGCAATGCTTGTTGAAATACTTCTTACAATGCTGTCAGCATAATAAACAGCAAGTATTTTCCTGACGGCATCCATTTAAAAAGCCAACAGATGCCCAGGAGGGTCAAACATCTTACCAGTGTTTGGAGAACTACGCTGGCCAGGTCACACCTGTGCCGTGGCACAGGCCAATCACCCTGCTGCAGTACCAGCGTCCTGGCCTAGCAAAGCTCAAGTTCCACAGCCTTTGCCTAAGTTCAAGCATGTGCTGAATCTAAGGATATTCCATTACAGATCTCAACTAGGCTGAGAAAGATGACTGAAGAAGCCATAAAGAGAACATAATGAAGAGTTTGCTCAGCCTTGGTGTTGTCACCACACAAGAAGCGGGTTATGGTTCTCCCATATACAAAATCAGATACTGAAAAGTTTATTCTTCTGGTAATAATGAATGTAACGAGCATTAACTTTTTTCATGCTCTTCTTTAAGGCAGTAGTAGTTCTTAATATTCAGCATAAGCATCACTGATATTTTACCATGACAAATTAGCAACAGCTGGTTATGTGTGTGCTAGATACTCCTGTAGCTGTTCACCTGCTTCCACCCTGCTCAAAATCTCTTGGTGGCTTTTACAACTTCTCACCACTGGGAAGGTTCATATTACAACATAAAATGACATCAGCCATCTCTCAAGATACATTTGCTCTTACTGCTACTAGGATTTTCTCATCTACAGCCTTCTTATTTCCAATGTGTTGGACTTAGTTTAGCAAACAACTTTGCTGGAAATTGCTTTGTGTGCATTGCATGTTTTGCTAAGTGATATTTCCCCAGAGCTGGCAGATCACTCCATAGTAGCAGATGTGCATGTTTTAGAAAATCACTACCATAAGGAATAGCATAATTATATTTACTGCTGTTTGTTACCGCACCACATAATAGTAGGGATACTGGTACAATTGAGACTCACTAAGAACTTCTTTTTTTCCTTAGCGTAATACACATAACTACCTTTATTTCTCTAATTGCAGCTAAAGATTACCTGCTCACTAATAGACTTTTCTTGAAGCATAAGCCAAAATGAGGGCCTGCTAAAGCCAATGGAGGATGTATCTTAAGTAAGAGAATTCAGCTTATATCCTTCCAGTTTTCCACATATTTTATAATTTCACTCTAATATTGGCTTCTAAAAAGGTGAAGTTATTGTAACAGAATATGCACTTTTGACAGACTATCCTGCTAAATTCAGTGACATCTATGCATTAGTTATCTGATAGCCAGAAGTGCTATACGAAGTTCTACAAGTATTTGAAGTTTACTATTGAAGATCTGACCAAAAAAAAAAAAAAAGTTCGCATTATTTCTAAGTTCAGAACAAAAGGGAATTAAAAAGGCAGGAAATACTGTTCAGGGAATGATAAAATTTCAAAAAGATTTTACTGAAAACATGTTGTCTGAAACATTCCAGAAGCTCTTTACTTGATAAGTGTTCCTATCCCTTTTTGTTTCATTTCTGATTTGAGAATACATATGTTGTTTTCTGCGTTCGTTCTTATTTCAATTTCAATTATTGCTCCATTAGTCCTAGATATGTTGAGAATTTTTAGCCTTTTGAAATCTTATTCTATTCTCCACATATAAATGAGGCCAGAATAGCCATTTTTAGATTAAAGGCGAAGAAAGAGAAGAAAAAATACTGTAGGAAATTGAATTACTTCAGTTCTTAAAATGGTAGTGCCACCTACCAGAACATCCTCTTAGGAATGTGTAGATATCCTTCAGAATCCAAGAACACAGATGACAATAAAGAAACTTATGACTGCATGACTACTTTAATTATTATTGCACTTCCTAGATTTTCAGAGGAGGAAGAAAAAGGTGTGTGTTTTCCAAATAATCATTTTTTTAAGGTCAAACTATTCTGTGCATAATTTATTTAAAAGCTAGCAATAGAAGTGGCTGATTACGTAGACATGATTAATATATTTGTTCCTGCATTAATTACATTTCAGACTGAAGACATGCTATAATAGCACCAGATATCACATGAGTAAAGAGTAACGATACATATGAGACATACTACAGCTCTGATGCACAGTCTAACCCGGACTCCGCACTGTAAAAATATTTCTAATGACTTTTGTACAGTCTGATTGTGAGGAATTAAAGGGGGGGAAGACTTAAACCCACTTTAAAATGTAAGAACAACAAAAAAGAAGAAACAGGATTGAATTATTTCTGGCTGTAGGCCCTTGGTTCAAATCCATTTTAGGTCATTACAAGGCTGATCTTAAAGTGTTACTGGCTGGCCCAGAAAATATAGGGTTTAATTTGCTGGGGAACTGGGAAAAAAATAAAACTATCTATAATTACTTATATGAATTTCTATATAACTTTCTATATAACTAACTATATATATAGTTGAAGTATCTCAAGCTTCGTATCATCTTTTGAGATAGGAAAGTGTACAGGAGAAGATGGAAAACAGATTCTACTGGTGAGAAAATTAAGTCACAGAAAGATCGTATCACTTGTCTATGACAATCAGAAATCCTTGTTGAGACAAATAGTCTTGCCACTTGATCGTCTCTCTTTACTGGCTTGCATCAGCCTGATGCTGAGTAACAGGAGGCAAAACGTACTGGACGGCTGATATTTGTACAACGTGTGAGGTACTTGAACCCTCTGCACGTGTTTGACTGAAGAGTAGTATGAATGGGCCCACTGGTTTTTCTTTAACTAGTCAGTTCTTTAAAAGACAAAGCGATTGCTACAACTCCTTCAAAGAATCTTTCAGTGTACTAGTGCCTACTAACATAATGCCATGGCCATGAATACATATGAGCACAAAATACTGGTAATGGAACTTGACTCCATAATAAATCTAACAGATAAAATCAAGGTCAATCGTATTAATTCTGCATAATATAACATACATCTTTTTAATGCATGTGGTTTTGATAGGTTTTAAATTCCAAAACAGACACAGTTTTATTTCAACGTAAAGAAAAATATTGCCCACCACACTTCTGTACATGTTCCGTTAACACTTTTGAACTACCAGTATCTAAATATCAAGGCACCTCAGAATTTCTAACACTCACTTTTCCTCACAACAGATAATGAAGCAATCAAGACCTACTATCTTATTTTAAGGCTAGGCCCAGAGACAGAGATATTCCAAGCATCCTTCCCAGAAGCACACGGACAGTTCATGACAAACAGGTAAACTCTGGCATTCTTCTTTCTATGCCAGGCTTTATGTGCCCTTAACAGAACTTGAAAAATACAGTCTAAGTCATAAACAGCAAGCATATCTTTCCTTTTTCCCCAAAACTCTGACCCACTGAATTACAGGCTCTCCCTTTCTAACTTCTCCAGAGCTTCTTTGTTCAAACACAGGAGCATTGCCTTTTTAAGGCTAAAGATAAGGCTAATGGCAGAAAAGGGAAAGAATGAATTTCAAACCTTCTTAGACCTAAGCAGCAATGATCACCCACATACATAGCAAAGGAAATCTAGCTGCATGTTCTTTGCTGACCTAAACTATTGTGGTGTCCTGCTAATGGATCTGTCAAAAGTCACTGCATAAATACAGGGATTTCAAAAACCCTCCTTGCTCATCTTCAAAGGCCTTAAATACAGATTTCTACTAACAGCATGCTACTAATCTTCCCTTCACTTTATTTTTGCAAGTCTCCTAGATCCTTGAGGACAAAGCAGAGGAAAATAATACCTGGAATTTGTAACATCTGAAAAAAAGGGCAAATTTTATCTCATATTCACTGGCAGCATTGGCACTGATACTGGAAAGAACTTTTTGAAACACTACAGTCTCTGGAAGTTTACTGAAAATCTTGTCGTCAGCTAACCTATGGGTACTTACTGTGATCTAGCAAGCTGTTCTCTCACAGCACATGGGCTGCAGCTATGCAAACAGAGCAGCGAGGTGCTTCCCCTGGTCTGGAGGGCCAGTAAAGTAGCTCAGCTTACATCCACACAAGGTAACTCGTTAAAAATGGCATATCCCCCTTTGAACCATTTATTGGAAGCTGTCCTCGGCCTGCGTAATGCCCTGAAGAGATCTCAGGGAATATGTGGATGTAGGTTACCTGGTATTGGCCATATTCAAAAACCATGCCTGAGACCAGACACGTTAACAGAATGGGTGCTCCCATGACAAGCACTGAGAGCTTCTCACTGGCTATTTTAGTTCACCAGTGCAGAGGTACCAGGCTGACCAGGATCATCTGAACCCCACCGCTCCCTCAGAAAACTGTGCTTGGGAAGATGAGTAGGTACTTCTAGGCGAAGCAAATATTTTATCCCATACCAACTATGCAGTATATACTTCACAAAAAAACTCTCATTTCATCTCCTTCTTTAACACTGCCCTCCTACTCCAACAGTGCTATGCACTCTGCCATACACCAAAGTTTATAAAGGTATCAACTAATGAGTTTATGCAACTGATGACTACTTTCTACAAATAAGAGGTTTCGTAAGCCTGCAGGTGATTAGCAGAGGACAGAAATCAAAGCAGAAAAGACAGAGATGACAAGCGATGAACAAAGTAACTTTAAAAGAAAAGTTCTTACTCATGCCATTACTCTTCCCCAGGAAGTGGAGTTACTATCCACTTTCATCTTTTGTGGCATTCAATTTTCTTTGACTAGCAGCAATCTCAGCAGCACAACAGAAGGTGATCCTCTCAATAATTAATGTTTTTTTTCCCAGAAAAATAAAACTTGCACAAGAAATGTACAAGAAATTGAAAAAGTTAAATGAACTCAAATGTTTTTCTTCCTTGTTATCCAAAGCTTTCCTATTCAATAATTGTCTTGTCATTCTGACTTGCTTATTTATCTATATTTTTCTATTAATATTCTATTTTAAGAAAATGTTTTACCCCTTTGAAAAATCTTTACTGTGCTCTTTAGATAAAATGTTAATATACATGACACAATGGGAAGTAAACAAAATGTACAGAACTAATTCCACTGTTTTTTCTATCATAAAGCTTTGCTCAAAACTTTGCAAAGACTCAGGAGCCTTAGAAGAAACTAGGGCTCATTTCGACAAAATTTTGACTATTTTACATTTGTTGTTTTTTTTTTTTTCTTTTTTATGTTAAGGCTAAGTGAAACTCAAGAGTTTTCACTGAATTTTTTTCATCCCTGAGACTTTTCTTTTAATGTTGTATTTACCCTCTTGTTCAGAGCCTCAGCGCACTGTTATTGTTGTAGCATCTCAAAATCAGAATCACAAGAAGAACGCTGCATGGTAGAGTTTAGAAAAGGCATTTACATAAATCTGAATGAATCTCAACCAAAAGATTCTGAACGGCTTTAAACTTTAACGATGGGCTTTGGGTTAGCCCCATAAATTTAGTCCATGGAAGCATTCTTACTGCAGCAGAGAACATTTTTTTATGCCACACATCTCTCCTTTTCTTCCTGGTTCAAAATCAATGAAACAAAGCAGAAGGGTGATTGTTCAACTGATGGAAGCCCAGCCAGAAAATCTATTTGCATGGCTGAATTCAGAGAATTTGGTAATGAGTGAAAAGTCAGTAATGCTAACAGGTGTTGGAGTACTATAGATTTCAGACACCTGGAGATGGCAGCAGTGGTCAATAGACACAGCCCTGGCTTCTTCCATCTCCCTGACTGACTTGACTTTGATAGGACTTCTATGCACTCTGATCCAAAGCTGAAATAAAAGGGGTGCGTTTCCCTGGCTTTCCATGGGCTTAGAACCAAGTCCAAACAGAAGATCACTTCATACAATTTGTACAGCATTTAACCAAGTGTTCTACCCTGATCTGACAGTCTGCAAATACAGGAATATAGATATCCTGAGTATAGGAGCATTCTTCAGAAATGGGTGCTGAGAAACTTTGCTTTGGTTCTCCGGCTTTGAAGAATGAGAATGTCTTTGCAGACAAACAAACAAAAAAAATACAAACACTATCTCATTTTTATCCCATATACTTGTTGCTTCAGTGCATTCAAAATTTAAAATGTTTAAAAATCCAATTTTACGGGTCAAACAATTAAAAGATTTAATAAAGTCTAATAATTAAATACAATGCATATTGTGTTTCTACAGCATTCTACAGTTTGATTTCCACATACTTTATTTACTTTTTTGAATCAGGAAATGAATTTAAATATATTGCAACTCAATATTTAATTTTAAACTTTTACTTTAATACCTAGCAGCCTTTTTTGTAATTTTGTGAGAAAAAAAAATACTTCTTTAATATTTTTCCCTTTATTTTCTGTCTTTAAAGCAATTAACAAAATAAAACATCTACTTTCAAAGGGTGTGCTTTTACAAACAAAGTTAATGGTGCTCTGGTATTTCCACTGATATCGACAACCTTAAACGAAACGAAACAGTTTTGAAAAAGAAAATTCACATTAAAATTTGAGCCAGAAGCAGCTTTGCTTTTTATAGAAGTAGACAGTTAGCAAAGACGGGGGAAATTAATAGATTGTCTGCACAGATAAAAAGGTTCATACATTAAAGCTTTTATCAAAAAAAAAAAAACCTAACACTATAAGCAATGTATCTTTGCAATGTTGCTACAACAATTTCCTTAAATGACAGCACATAGAGAACTCCGCAAAATTGAAATACTAATCTAAAATTCCCAAATCTTTCAGCTAGTAGAATGACTATATTGTAAAGGTGCCACAATGGCGCAAAAAAGAGGAAGAGTATCACATTTCTGATGTCATTAGCTCCTAATACAGCAACACTGAACTGCAAAAAACAATTAATGAAACTAATTGTTCAAAATATTTGTTTTCTTCACAGAAAAATGCCAGTGTTGAGAGTGGGACCAATTTTTTTCTCTATAATTAGCAAACTTGCAAAATGAGAATACTGTTTTAGCTGGCCTTCAACCATGCTAATATTAGCAACAAATAAATGTCCACTATAAACATTCAAGTAGAGCTAGCAGCTAAACTTAAAATAAATTGACCAAAATATCGTACTTAATTTTCTGCCCTAATAGAGACTGCATGAGACACTGAAGCTTGCAGAAGATTTACTCATGCCATCAGCAAACATACAGAATGCAAAGAACTCTCTGCTTTTCTTAATTTTTCTTTTTAGGTGGACATTTTACTAGTAGCTACATATTAGTGCCATTTCTGCCTCTTCCAATAAACTGAATATGAACAAATGGCCTGATCATTACTTGAAGGAAAGAACGGGGCTTTGAAGGAAAGAACTGAGAAGGGGCAAACAGGACTTCTGTGATGTTCAGGCATCTGAGAGGGATCACAAATGATTTGCATCACACTTTTCTTCTTTACACAGTAGAGGCTGGGAGTGGAAACAGCTGGACAAAGTTCATTGGCAGTATTTTGGAACCTGCAGAATGGTGAGAAAACATAGCACAGAAAAATGATTCTCCTTGAATGATATCCTCCTCTAATCTCGCCCCATCAATTTCTGGTTCTGTTTTCTTTGGCCACCAGTTTCCTGTATTCTGAGTCGCTCATTCAAATTTTATGCCTCCTACACACTACGTCACCTCAGTTTTTCTTTTTGTCTTATGGGTATATTTACTGTCCTTTCAACAAAATTGCATCCCAATATATTCTCCTAGGCTTCCCTCTTCAGCCCATTATGAATTCTTCTCTCCTGTGTTTTGAAACCAAGTACCTTCATCATCCATACTTCCTGAATGCTTAGGGAAGCTTTTCCAGAAAAGTCCAGTTTCAATGCTATGTTTCTGAACATACGGAAAGTAAGTCAGACTCAAAACTGCAAGAAACTCTGGATTACTTAGAGAAAATGGAGTATTCCACTTAAAAGTCAGGCTCAAAAATTTGAGCATGTGCAAACCACAACTTTCAAATGTCTCCAACTTTTACTCGAGTTATGAGGATTTCTAAGGAGATGACAAAAGGCGTTTGTCTCCTCTCTTGAAATTTCAAGTCCTTGCTCTAAAATATAGCAGTACTATAAATTTTTCAAAGGAAATCTTTAACGCTGAAAAGGAATGACTTTTCCCTTGTCTCATTCTGAACCTTTTTTGCAGGGCAAAGCAGATCTGATACAATAATGGAGGAGACCACAGATATAGAAAATTCCATCCCCAAGTGGCTGACACTGGTAAAATTACAGGCAATTGAAAAAAATAGCGCAAGGCAAGAACAATCAACAGTCTTTAAACGGGACAATCTTCAGTCTCTCTCATATGTGTAAATATCTCTCATATGCATGTAAGTATAAATTTTACATTCAAATAAAATTTAAAGTCTAAATGAAGTTAGAAAAAATACTGGGTAGCTCATTGGCCAGTTAGACATTTATCAACTTTTTTTTCATATTTATATTACTCTCTAATTCAGAATGTTTTTTAATGTTGGAATTTTCTTGTAAACATACACTGAAGTTCTTGACCAGGCACACTGCTGAGATATAGTCACATCTTAGTTATTCTGAGCAGCCCAGAACACATCACCTCCTGAGCTCCTGTGCAGAAAAAGAAAAGGAGGTGGCAGGGCAGTCCAACCTCTATATCCTTCCTTATGTTAAATCTAAAATCAATCATGCTTCCAACTAATCAATTCAACACTTTTATAAACGTTTCAAATAAAAATCAAATTTCTTACTTCCTCTATGAAATAGCCAGATTTAAACAGGACCTTCTTTCAGAAAGACTGCATAAATTTTAACATGTGTTAAAAGATGGAAGAAAATCATTTAACCCCCTTCACTCAGCAGTGTGACAGGGCATGGGAGAACTGCAGCAGTGCATTGCTGGCTCTGTCTCTAAAATCGAGCTTGTTTCCACGCCTGTACCTTCACCAGCTATGTAAAGGTGTGTAAGGTAAGTAAGCAGATGCGGAAACGATGCAGTTTGACACTACTATAATCCTAAACAATGCCTGCTATATAAACAGGCATAATTAAGAGACTGAAAATATCCAAGAACAACCATTTCTCTCTCTGTTCATCAGTTAAATAACTACATTTGCAACAATCTTGCTGATCTTGACCTTGACAGGCTTGAGAGGTCAGTCCCTGCCAACCTCATGAAGTTCAGCAAGGCCAGGTGCAAGGCCCTGCACCTTGGTCTGGGCAATACCAAGCACAAATACAGGCTGGGCAGCGAGGGGGTTCAAAACAGCCCACAGGAGAAGGACTTGGGGATGTTGGTTGATGAGAAGCTCAACCTGAGTCCAAAATGTGCGTTTGCAGCCCAGAAAACCAGCCATGCCCTGGGCTGCATCAAAAGAAGCATGGCCATCCAGTGAGGTGATTCTCCCCCTCTGCTCCCCTCTTGTGAGACCCCACCTGGAGTACTGCGTTCAGCTCTCTCACTTGAGTCAAGCAAGCTTGGGTCTCAAGACACAGAAAAATCATCACGTGTTTCAGGTATTTTTCACATTAACAACCAAAGATGATAATGCTTTTGAACACAAGTATTTATATATATACTGTATGCACATTCTTTTCTCCAAATTACCATTTCTCTATCCATGGGAATTCTTGCAATAGGGAGTGTATGATAATACCACAGATAAATACTAATAATAAAAAGGCTTCCCACAATTTTCTTCTTTTCTAAGAAAATATATATATCTTCATCTATATCTTCCCATGCAATAAGAAACATTTTATAGAAGAGTTCACTCATGTGACCTCTCAAGAGACAACCGCACTTTAATAGTGTAAAGATGACACCTCAATAATTGCAATGTTGCAATGACATACAAGCAGAGAAATCGACATTCAAAGTAACATTTTGCATTATCATTTCTACATTACAAAATGATGAATTTGTTTGAAAGAAGTTTTCTGTTATTCAGGTACAGAATTTGCCTTAAGTTCAGAAACTATTATTGCCAGGTGAGCAGTCTTCAGCCTTCAGATCACAGGCAGTCTGCAAACTTCTGGTACGCAAGACATGGTGGCATTTTATCCATCGATCCATTGCTATTAGGAGGGGTTAGAAAATAATCTTTCTTTTGGCTGCTTATGGCTTTCTGAGTCAGTATCTGTCCAACAGTTGGGAGCATCTTCCTTCTCTATTTAGTGTAGTCTGATGTCTTCCTATTGGCTTTCTCTTTCTAAGTATTGCCAATTCTTTCTATCCCAAGCCTCATCAAGCTTTCCACAGACCAATTCCAATTCAGGATAATGAATTCATTCAGTGAATTCAGTTTACTGAGGAATTCCACTTGTTAAAATGATGCAAATTCAACAAATGTAGAGAACATCTCTCACTCAGCCTTCAGTGTTCATGGATATGTAAACCAGCAGATTTTCTTCGCAACCCTTGGAGATGGCTAGGCACTTACCTCATCTAATCTTTAGAAGTGAATTGCAAAATCACTGGCCGTAAACAAAGCATGAGAATTAGGTAATAAGAACTGAGACCAAAAAGTTATCAGCCTCAGAGGAAATAATTTTCCAAAGAAAATAATGATTTACATTACTGACCTAAACCACTCCGTCTGGAACACAGTTAACTCGACTATTTCCCTTGACATCAGCACAAATTGCATTGTTCCCTTCACATTAGAAAAAACACATTGGGGATGACAAGAAAAAAACATGAAAAACCAGTTGTTTCAAAATATATATAAGGAGAGCTTATGCAGCTCATGGGATCCTTGAGTAGAAGTTTACATATATCTGTAACAAGAGAAATATGCATTTAAGACAAAATAAGTACAATAGGTAAGTAAATAAAAGTAATACTGTAGCTAAAGAACTCTTATCTTGACAGGTTATGACAGCCACAGAGCAATAAGCTTCCTGCTATCAAGAGAGTTCCAGATACCTACCTCATTCTTGTGATACACATTCTCCGGAAAAAAAAGACAAGCTAATTTCCAATTGCATAAGTATGCACGATTTGGAGGTGGGAAATCTGCCCAGTAACTATAAGAGTAGTAGCTATATATAGCAAACTATACATACCTATAATTTGGCTACATATCTTTTGAATTCATATGTAATATAATTCATTACACACAAGTCACATGACAACCTAATTTACAGGGCCTGGGCAAATCACAAATACTGTGGCAAAGTGCCTTCTGATTTTATCAATGAGTTGCTTCAGAGATTATCTCTGTAACGCAGACAAGAGCACAGCAGTTTGTCTGCATCACCGCTGTCCACCAAACCACTCGTGCAGCCCTGCTGAGAAAGTGCACTACACCGAGAATTTTGAGTTACACTACAACAGAATGAACTTCCATCTCAAATCTTCAACTTCTAGGAACATGGAAGAACTAACAGTTCTCATAGATTTTCATTTTTCAGAAGTCAGCAATGAAAGCAAATCTGCACTGTGAAACTATTGAATGTTATAGCTGCTATTTCACAGGCCACACTCTACCCAAAAGCGGAGGAACAGCGATTTATGTGTACATGCAGATGCCATACAGCAAGGATGGAAATGAATGTCAGTTACAAAAGGCCATTACTATCCTGATATTTAGATCTCCTGGCAGCTGAACGGCGATCAATTTCATTAAATGATCATTCACCGCTGCATATAAGGCTTCTGTTTGAAAGTAAACGCACCCAAACATCAAAACGATCTGGATGCAAGATTTGGGCGTTCACGTTTAACATGCAAAGGTACCTCATGCACTTGTTTGCACTTTACCATCTTTGATAGCCATATTTGATTTCAGACTTAACCTTGAAATGCCTCTAGCCATTGGTATCTGCCAAGGAAGGTGGAGCTTCAGTGTGCGCATGTCTCCCCAGGTGTCTGATCAGTCCCGCTTTAAGAGCCAGATGACTCCGTGCCGCGGGCAGTGAGCTGGGTGCCTGCACAGACACCCGGACTCCAACGCCTCCTTGGCCGCAGTATGACCGTGCAAGCACCCAGTTAAGAGTCGAGAAAGACGGCCTGCCCAGACACTGAAGGAACCCAATGCCTCTTACTGAGGAAAGTTTGCACAGATGTTGCCTGAAAGCTAACGTATCCTTCACAAGTAACACCTAGATGAAGTCAGACTGATCTAGAAAAGGAGGCTTGTGAACATTTTTCTTTTAAGAATGAATGAGCACGATCCACAGTGAGACCGTTTAAGTAGAAATTAGCATTGAAGGTTTTACTTGCCACCTCAGCTGTCATTTCACTGCAAAGACCTTGACTTAGCAAGATATCCTTACTCAAAACAGCTTGAGTGCAGTCTTGAATAGGCATGTCCTGAAACTTTATCTATTTTCTGAATCTTTAGTGAAGTCCTGTAAATCTCTTTTCAACCATTCTTTTCAGTTTGCTTGGGGAGTTGTCCATCTATACAGAGAGCATGCTATTTCTTTCCTGTTATGTATATGACTTGCAAGTTTTAATTCAGAAGTGATTCATAAATAAGGGAGGGAAGGCCATCTAAAAATGTAAAGTATTAGAAGAACTGGTGATGCCTTACAGTTGTTCTTTTCCAGCATTAAAAAAGCTGCAAACAGGTATGTGTATATCCTCTTCGTGTATGCCTCACAGGTATAATAGGTATAGTAGGTATAAAATAAACAAAATCCAGCATAGGACATAAAATCTATTTACTATTTTATTCCAAAATTTCTTAATGAGAAGGCATTTCACTGCCTTACACCTACAACTCTACTCTTACTCTTTTATCTTGAACCACACTTCTGATTTTATATTCCTATCAACATATGCATACCTATAAATACACAGACTGTAACCCTTATCTTTTGGCATTTTATGAATACTAAGGGAGACAACAACGCAGAGGGAATAGTGAAAGTTGTTGCTGTTATGAATACAGAGGTTCGGCACTCTGTCCACTTGTGCACTTGTTAGCTTATCTCCTTCAACGAGGTGAAGAAAGCATAAGCACCCCATACACAGTCTGCATGCAGTGCAAAATCAAGAGATGTGCAGGAAGATGCAGTGCCATCAGGTTATTCATTCACTTGTATTTACAGATGAAGGCTGTAATCTTTTGATCAATGCTGAATTGTGGGCATTCTATAATAAGCTTACACCCCCACACCTGTCAACAAATTAATGTTGGCCTTTGCTGGCAGTTAATTCTGGGCAGAAATGCTGTAGTAAACCAGACAAGATAAATGCATATTGGGAAAATATTTCTGGCTTTGGGAAACAAACAAGAACAAAAACGTTTGCATTCAGATTTCAATGCATAAACAACCTACAGAATTATAATAACAATGGTGCCAAATGAACTGCTAAAATGCCATCCATTAAAGCTGGTAGTGTAATATTAATACCATCACATTACATTATTAAACCATGACATTATGATACCATTAGTAACAATACCATTTACAGGAGATCACAGTACAGGATCACAAGTGCACTGCTTTCACACAAAAAGCAAATATCAAGTCCAATGACATCCTCATGATTGTTACGTGCCAAAGGACAAGATAAACCCAGCACTAACCCACCTAAGTGAGAGATACAAGTCATCTGGGGGCCTGTTAATCTGCTGTGGCTGTGAAACACTGATGTTCAGTCTTCAGTTACATGTTATTTACAGAGAAAGACCACTAGTACAGGCCACAATTCCTGCTTTAGCCAACAGAGAAAACAGATGGTTGATCCTTTACTGGATGTGATTCCCTCAGAAATGTCAACTTTTTTCTTTTTAATAATTACCCTGTTTTGTCATTTCTGCAATCTCAAGGCTGTGTCCTGCCATGATCGTTTTACAGCAAAACACACAAACTGTAAATACAAGCCTAAAGAAACTACATCACACTCTGTAGGGTTTCACTCATCGTTTATACAACGTGAGTGTTGGACCAAACCTTGGTGGACCAAACCAAAGTACTTCCTCTGGAGACTGTTTAGGGTTCACAAAGTCATTTTTACATATTCAGTTAACTGAGAACTCCACTTCTAGAAATGCTGACAAACTGAGAAATGGTCTGTGTGTTTGACTTCAGCACGCAGCAGTGCACCCACCAGACAGTGATCTGTTTACCAAAACACACAAACCAACAAGTTGTTTTCAATATAAGATACAATTTTTTAGACTTTTCAAGACTAGTATCATATTTCCTACAGAAAAACATTTTTTTAACTTGAAAGGGGAAACCTACACCTAGCAAAGAGCATTTCCAAGATCACTCTCCAACTTCTGGATTTCTCTAGTCAGCTGTTCTCCCCAAACCTCCTTTCTTCCCAATGATTTTCATACGCTTCTGGTCCAGCTTTCTTTCCATCTAAAGCTCACTAAATAACTTATATTTTCTTCTTCCTTTTTTTCCATCTGTTGTCTCTATAAACTTAGAGGAGCTGAAGATTAAATTCCAAAGACACTCTGCAGAAGGCAGTTATCTCATTGAAATTCTGAGCTGCCAAGTTTTCTCCCGCTGAGTCACCTGGGCCCAAAACTCCCATTCAAATCTGTGTGAAACACATCTCAGCACTGTGTTAAGTTGCTTCACAGAGTATCTTTCCTCAATGAAGCCCATAAATCCCTCTCAGAAGTGTTCAACAGACTGAAGAGGGAAAGGAGTGTGACTTGCAACACACCTGTTAAATTCCAGTTTGCTCATTTGCTCATTGCTGCATCTTTCCCCCATTTTTTATTTACATGTTGCTTACTTTTTATGTAAACAGGGACCGCATTTTCTTATTTGCATGTACAGCACCCACAAGAAGGCATTCCATACAGTACTAATAACATAGTAACAGCTTTGTAAATGCCTCTAGAAAGTTAAAATTGAAGAACCATCCTTTTGCATGGGAGTTACGCAATTTTTTTCCCACTCTAACAGAAGCACCTTTCATTAATGCCTACCAACACTTTCAGTTCATTAACTCTGATTCTGTAAATGGAAATGAAAACAAGTTCCTCCACAGAGACCCCTTTTAAAGGCAATATCTCAAGTCTGTGACTATGTGTCAAATTAAAATCCGAAAGTTGTGAATTCATTTGAAAACAGAAGCCTTAGGCAGCACACATGCACATCCCTGTAGAGAAATTACACACCACACACACACAATCCCCTAGAAGGATTCTTAGCAAAATAGCACTGCCCATAAGCAACTATATTAAACTCAGACCAGAAGGCTCTTCCTAGTGATTTTGACACCTCTGGTATCTTGCTGGACTCTGATTTAATCAAGACCCTTAATTTAATGACATTTAGGGTGGAATTACCTTGCCTGAATACACACAGCCAGAGCCACTTCAGATACCTTATGTATCCCACCTACCACTCCAGTCAGCATGGGTCTACCGCTAGCCCCGTACTGCTGGCCCAGCAGGGGTGTCTTGGTGGATCGGGCATCTTATCTGGCACAACAACTGTGCTTCAGCACCTAAATCACTCCTTCAGGAACCTCAGAATGTCATGTAAATTCAAATCAAGAGAAATAAAGTTCGGGCCATTAAATAAATGCAACTTACGTTGCCAAAACCCCATTTGAAGATCACAGTCCCCAAACACCTGCAAGCAGCTAGTACCTTGTTTATTCTGCAGCTGCCAGTACAGTAAGGTGACCCAGAGACTAACACACGCACTCAGTTTGTTACACTGCTAGAGACTGTCCTGCCAAGTTGCTATACACCTTGCTATGAATTAGACTGGCAAACTGGGAAGGCAAATAACCAGCGTTAGTAAGCCACTTTGAATAAGCCAGAGAAATAGCTGGAAAGAAAACAAGGTTTCTTCATTCTGACTAGGTATTGGAAAGCTTGAAGATTTATTTTGAATCGTCTCACTTCCCATAGTTTGCTGCAGTCTCTTCAGATTTGTTTTTTGCTGGATTTTTTTATTATTATTTTTATTGCCGTTTTTGGCATGTAATCTTGATGAGGGATTTTAACTGCAAGGTGATTAATCCGTGGAAGAGTGGAGGCTGCAGATCTCATAACCATAGCAGCAACATAAAAGTCTGGCTGGAACAAACAAGTTTGAAGAAACTTCCACACACCCCCAGTCAGGATAAGATTTATAGCGTGAACTTCTGCAATATATTTATGGCAATACTTTCTTTTTCATATATGTACACTTTACCACTGAAGTTCGCAAATTTGAGAAATGGAACATATTTGAGGCCCAGCACAGCTTTCCTCTCTCTTTTTACCTGAATTGTTCATCTTGACATTTTCAGCAGATCTATTACAATCTTGCCAGTACAAAAGTTATCACACGTGCTCCAAATATACTGCAGGACTAAACAACCAGGGGCACTCATCTTTGAAACTGAATACACTAAAAGCAAAGCTTCAAAGCGCTTAAAGGTCTAAAAGTTGCTGCATTTAAAAATTCTGGTACATTGTAACTTCATACACCAAAGTCTCAGAAATCCTTGTCCCCCCAAAAAACACTTTAAGTCTTGAGGCAAAATTTTTGTAATTTTATGTCTGCAATTAAAACTGTGGCCTCAAATCCAGCAGCAGACATGTATGAATTTCATACTGCAAAAACATGATTACCAAACTTCATCAAAAACAGATGCCAAATAGACCTCTTTGCAATACTATAATCCAAGATGCCTTTCCAGCAGTACTTCAGTCTAAAGGTATGCAAGCTCTGCTCCAGGAAAGCTCACAAACATATCAGGCTCTATCGAATCCTGTGGAGAATTGTGATTAGAATAAACTTATGAAGTGAGTGTCTTCATTATTACAGTAAGTCATGAAAAGCTGGTTTTATGCCAAATAGCTCACCAGGAGTTTAGCTCAGAAAAGCTTTTGTTTTACTGAGCATTAGTAGTCCGCATTATTTTCTTCTTGCACATATCAAAAGAAGGTTCAGCACATTTCATCCCAGCTCAAACTCCATCTATCATGGGAGCCGTGGACACTGCCAGGTTTCTGCTAGATGCACTTGGATTATAAATCTTTGTTTAGTAAGCTTATGTTTCATTCTGACTGTTCAAGAATTACAGATCATTGAGCAGCTCTACACTACAGCAGAAATTTTGGCCCATGCTCTACTTTCCTTGGAGGATTTAAAGTACGTGGTTTACCCTACAACACAGCAACCACTGCAGAATTCATTTGCCACATAGTCACAGGTTGCATCATCACAAAGAGATTATGAATGATTCGTGTTAAATCTTCAGTATAAAACAGTTTTGTGGTCTGAATGCTTGTTACAGTGAGGATACCATGTTCTCTTATTAACATTCAAACAAAATTATCACACAGATAACTAAAAACTTCAGGAAGCTGCATGGCATGAAAACATGAATGCAGGTCTAAGAACTAGGTGCAGAGCCTTTCCCCTTTCATGCCACTCTTCGGTACTAGTCTTACTGCAGTTTTGTAGACTAGTACTGAAAAGTCCACAATTCTCACCAGCAGTATCTCTGATCTGGTTGCTTTAAGTGCAAGGAAACTGCAGAATTTGCTGGATAATTGCATGCACTCACACACACACAACAGAAACAATGAGCAAAGTGTATCACCTTTCAGGTAAATTTGTAAGCAAAGTCTTTCCCTCTAGAACATGATGATGGGCAGCAGAAGTTTTAAAATTCAGAGACTTTACATGGCATACCAGTTTAGGGAACTATTATCCAAGTGCTGAAGCACAAGTTTTTGGTAAAAAACACAAACAAGCTTAATTTTCTGGCCCATTTTAGCTGCCACGTTAATGGTTTTATTCCTGGTACTCCATAACTCTACCACATCTTCCTTACCAGCACAGATGTTATATTCCTAGCAAACTACTACGTGCTGTGTTACATCTTAAAATAGAATTCACATCACAGCAACGTTTTTTTTAATTAATCAGTAAAGTTTGATTCTTTTATGGTTTAAAAGCTTCCTGTCTCTGAAATGGTCAGAATTCTGGAAGGTAATAAATTAAGTACTGGTCTTTCAGTGTTGAGACATGCAAATTATTTAAAAATAGAAAAATATGACAAAAATGGGTACTCCATGGAGAATTTTGACTTTCCTGGCTTCTTCCAAGCCACTGGACTCAGCAGGGACCAGAACTTGCTACCTTATATATTTGGTGACCCTCACAAAAATTTCTTCTGCAGATTTACTACTTGAAAAAAATGATCAAACTTCTAAATTGTTGGCCTGCATAATATAATGGATGCCTGCCCTTAGCTTAAGGGAAAATTACTGATTAAAACAACTTATCTGATTCTGATTTATCAGCGTAAGACTTCAGTTCACTGACCTAATGTTGTAAGATCACTTTAAATGATCAAAATGATCCAACAAACAAACATTTGGACACCCAAAGCTTCACGAGTAAACTGCATGAATTCCAAAAATCCTTAGGGATCCAGTTCTCATTGAGAACATCGTTAATTATTGGATTCTTCTTAAATTCCTGCACCTCTATAAATATACAGTCAACCTTAACTCCTTTAGCTATCAGTCAATTACATAGTTAAACCCCATCTATGTGAATAGCTCTGCTCGGAATGTCCTGAAAGGAAACATCTGGACCATACATTTCAAACTTTAGGTCCAGATTTCCTGTTTGAGACCTTTTATAACAAACTTTTCTTGTGACCAAGAAATACAGTCCTATGCATGCACTGTGTAAGCACAAAGTCTAGCCTTGCCAGGAAGTTTGCACAGAAAATCTAGTGCTTAGAAGGGATGCTGAACCTAACTACAAACCTTCACAGCACCTCCCACGTGTACCAGCCAAGGACATGCATGGCAGAGTTGATCTGAGCATGCCTAGGATATGTGTCTTTAACTTGCAGATCTGAAATTCTGGACTGATAGAGTCTACAAGCCCCACTCAACATCATTTCTGTGTGGATGCAAACGTCTACAAAAATAAAGGTGTCAGAAGACCCTACAGAGACTGTCAAAAAAGCTCAACATACTGCCAAGACTCTCAAAGGAACCAGCAATTTTGGCTCTTTATTTTCGGTTGCTCCCTATTTCCTGAAGAACAGTAACAACAGAGTGGCCAAGGACTGACTTGTAGATTTCTCCACTAATCCCAAGACGAACTGTTAGGACAGTGAAATGAAGCTGTAGTGATAACTCTGTTGTCAGTCTGATGCATTCCTTCAGCAATACATTCCCATTTAAGAGATGAACTGGAAACCTATAAGGAGATGCTGCTAATTACACTTCAGGAGTATAATTTTATAGCCATTCTTAAATCTAAACATAAACAGTTTTCATAAGATCATCAAATATTTGAGCTACAACTGGAATCTGTGTCACCTTCAGAGGTGTTCTTTATTATTTATGACCAAATCTCTTCTGCTCATACATCACCAGTACACCACTTGCATTTTCATCACTGTTTTGAAGCAACCAGTAAATCATGCCCATATTTCTCATACCATTCTCTGTTCTTGAAACCTGAATTAAATGTGAAGAATAGAAACTGCACTCATGCATTCTTAAAAGCCCAGCACAATCATAACTCAAATACTTTCTTCCAATTTTTCTATTAAAGTCAAACTGGCAAACTTGTGACTCATCAAAGCAATTTTCTGATACGGTACTCTGAACTATTTCCACTGGGAGACTGGGCCACGGGATCCACCACCAGCAAATGAGGATGCTGCCTGCAAATGTACCAGTTAATGGATATTTAATCAAATGGAAGCACTTCTCATTGGCATGTATGGTTTTCTCTTTAAATCTAAAAGGCTGATTTGTATCCTCTTCAGCCCTCTGTTAGCATGGCTTTCCTCAGCGGGGCTTTCTGGAGCAGAGAGACTGCGTGGCTGCCACAGCAGCTCGAGAAAGGCAGACTGTTGAGAAGACGATCACACGAGCTGCGTGCCTTGCACTGCTCACCACCGCGTGGGGCCCGCTTCCGAACGGTGAGCACAACTCAACACAATTTTTCTCTCACAGTCTATTTGGCTCAGGCTTTTCTCCAGCTAAAAGAAGGAAAGTGGGCTAAAGAAACAAAACGGTCACTTACTTCTAGCTTGTTAGATCCGAGTACTGATTGCCTCAGCATACTACTGCCCCAAGGAAACTTGCCAATATCAGTGTTAAATACTATAATGGTGATTACACAACAGCTGCCCTTGTATTCCTGGGTCTATAGCATAAAAAACAACATTCAGAATGTGTGACAAGAAAGCAGAAGATAGAGAGGTTGAGACATTCAGAGTAGCTTTTCAGAAGTTTGTACCAATGCATACCTTGCAAAAATTGTACAACGACTGCACACAAAAAACACTGCTCATGAGGCAATTCATTATGTCAGATGAGAAGAGATGTGTGTGCACATTTGGTGTGTATTTTCATTAGGCACCAGCTTTTGAAAATAGGACATCTGCTGAGCAAGCTGCTCTTGACATGAATATTATGTATCTACTAATATATCAATTCACCACTACATTAAAATGCATCATGTTGTTCATCTCTAAAGAGGACTTGATGGCCAGCCGAATAGGAACTCGACTTCCTAAATATAATTATCCTCTTTACTTTTCCTTTCTGAGACCTAGTTGTCCACTTCATTCCATAGGGAAGGCAAAAACAGTACAGAAGTTTGAACAGTCAGTTATAGGACTTGGTGAAGAGTTTATTGGTGCTGGGGTTAAAGAACTGAACTACAAAATGATTTTTTCCATTAGAGAAGAATCTAACAAAGACAGTTGAAAACAATTACTTCCAAGTACAAGGAAGTAAAATAGATTCAGGAGGAGAAGAAAAAAAAAATCCCCCCAAAAAATAACAGCCATCACTTTTACTTATATGTCTAGGATAATTTAATTTAGATTAAACGATGCACTAATTACAAATTATAATATATAATTATAGATAATTATAAATTCATTTAAAATCAATTGCTTGTAGAAGTGCATAAAGTGCAAGTTGTAGAAGTCAGTGAAAGGTGCATTCCTCTAGGTGCATTGCTAACAGCTGGACTGCTCTCAGACCTGCCCACATCTTGACTTGGGAAGAAAGGTCTGCAGGGAGAAAATGACCCAACGCTGGGAGCAACTCGTCTTTTGATTACCACCACCATCACCAGTATTACAGCTGGTGTCAAAGCAAACAGAAGTTCTTGGTTCCTCACACAGATGAGCAGGGAACGGGCCTCAGCTCCTGTTAGTCTGCTGTTTTATCAGGGTGGTAATATAATGGATAGGTTATAATCCTGCCTTTCATTCCTCCAGCTGTTCAGTTTTATCACAGTATATAATAGCTTGATAAAATGAATCTCTGGAGCTAACAGATGGTTCAAATCCTTATCCCATTTTTGCTGCAGCAGCGCACCTCACTTCTCTCCCTCTTCCACAAATGAGCTGCCTTCTCTTTGACCTTGCTCCCACACCAGGCAGTGCTTCTGCCTCCCTAACTGTTTGGAGAGATCTATCATTTAGCAAAAGACCTTGAGAAGATCCGCCAAAGTCCCTGGGAACCGCTGCTGCAATCTGGCTTTGTTTGCTGCCATTGCAGGACAGGTCACTCAAACTTCTTCTCTTTTTCTATAGTTAGAAGTCTCACCCCTGTCCCACAGCTGTACAGAGGACACAAAGTGCTGGGGAATTCCAGCTGAGCTCTCATGCTGCTCTTAAGCAAACAGATAGCAAGGTGGCATGAGAGTAAGCACTAAGGAAGAGATGAGACTGCTTTCAGTAGCTCTTGTTCCAGTACTTACTTCTTTTACCTTAGCCTTCACACTGATCAACTACACTAATCAACTCCCATTTTTACATGGAACATTTTTTTGGTGAACTATGAGCAAAGTCTACTCCATTTTGCACGAATGGACTTGGAAGAAGGATATTACATGAGACTCCTTGTCCCAGGACTGGGATGTAGCCAAGGGGCAGAGCATAAACACAGGATTTACTTGTCAGAAATTTCATTTGAAGGCTGTGGTCAGGCACTGTTTTTCAAATCCTTCCTCATTCAAGAGTTTAAGCAGTCTTGGAATAGACCCAATCAAGTTTAAACTAAGTATAAAATTATGTATGGACAGCAGAACACATTCTTGTATTTAGTACCAGGATATTTATCTTCTAAACAGATTATTTTTACAGTGTTTTGAGGAAGGATAAAGAAATATCTGTATACTTTTGATTTTAGCAAGAGGAAAAAGAAACACACTTGGGTTATAATAGAAGAATTACAGTACAACTATTACTCCCTAATTAATTCTGTCTGTGAGTAAATCAAAGCTCTAATTATAGACACAAAATCTGCTCAATATTGTGGAATATTTATGCAAAACATCATTCCTAGCACTTATCAGCTAAAATATAATGTCTCACTAGAGCTGAAGCAGCAATTTTAAAAAGAATGTCATCCTTTTTTTGCCACTTCTTTATGGCTCAATACATGGAGAGCGCCTGATGAGAGCACAATTTCATTTTTTTAAGTACTTTGTAAATCCCCACTGACAACTGGCTCAATTCTTCCTTTAAGAAACATCTGTCTTCATTTAAAGAAAAAAAAATCCTTCTAAAAATCCCTAAAATGGTATTTCTCTTACTACTATGAAATGATGTCCTTTAGTTCCAAAGCTGTCACCACACTCTGAAAAATGGTATTTGACCTTCTTCCCCGTGTGCTGTACAATGCACTAGCATGCTGCAACTTGTCATTCATATTTCCATTACATCATTAAATAATAACTCCCTCCAAGCCCTAATCCTGAAAGTTAGTCTAACTAGGAAGACTAGAACCTACTCTGCTGAATTCAGTGAGTTGAAGTTACTCAGCTTTTTTGGTAAAGACAGACAGATGACTTGTTCACCAACCGTACAGCTAGAGATGGTAAAGAAGAAAAGGGTCGGGATATAGTCTCTTTCGCTATGGAATGCACTGCTGTTATTCTGAGAGTGTTAAGTGATTCTGTCCAACCAAAGGACAATTACACATGTTAATAAAAGGTGAAACAACGTAATTGTCGGATGACAGTGATGGTACTAATTTTAAAAGCTTTTGGGTGATGACTCAGTGGTTCTTTGCATTCTAGCAAAATTAGACTCTGGATCTCTAAACCATGTACATTTTGGATTTATTTCATCTACCACTTGAAAATTTAAGAAAAATCTGAAATAGAATCTTCAATGTCAGTGGATCTACTTAATGAGCTGTGCAAGTAGCTGTAGTTCCTTTGTTACTTTTTTTTGTTTGGTTATGTTAAAACAAGACTGTGACAATTTATTGTTAGAAAAAAAGCTAGTTAGAAAAGCTAGTAAACTCCACAGTCACCAGCCATCAGACAGCCTAATTTTATTCCATGGAAATTCAGAGCCAGCAAATACTAAACACGCTTCTGACTAACTTTGACATTCACTTTTATACAAAACTTGTGGCAAGCATCTGATCAGACATCATAACAAACCCAGAACAGAGGCAGAGTGCACTAAAAAAACATATTAGCAAGATGGCATGAATCTATTTTTTCAAAGGTTAATGAATATTTCCACTAGATCTGCATCCTCCTCTAAAAGAAAGGTGGATACAAGTCTCCACTAACCTTTAAGGTAATTCAAAGAAGATACATCACAGAAACACAATGATTTTATGAAGCACAATAACTGCTACTGATGTAGGTGTATTTTAGGTTGCTTTAACCTGATTTCAGCTTTAAATTCCACAGTTTCAAAGTAAGGGTGATAATGATCATTTCACCCTGAAGCTTCATCATCTACTCTTGATAGTCAAATCTCCCATTCATTTTGCACAAACATCTAGAAAACAGCTTATTAGTCCATCTGATGATATTAGGACTGACAAAACAACTCTCACAGAGGAGTTCAAAATAGAGGTGAATGCTGCAAACATTACCATTTCTGGAACATTGTGAAAAGGGAAAAACTCAACAGAAATTCAGTGCATTCATCAGATGGAACACATTAAAAAAAAAAAAAGAAAAGAAAAGAAAAAAACAATCACAGTGCAGGACTGCATTTATCGGTTTCAGCCAAAGGTACCAGGCCAGGCTCTGAAAAGGCAAGCTAGGAAATGGAAGTATTACAATACAACAAGTATGTTACAAAACTCACTAATTATAACTTCAACGATCAGTGGGGAAATCAGAGTAAGAGAAACCTTAATTTCACTAGCTTGAAATATCTTCCATCATCTTAGTCCTCCTTTAAAAACAGGCAGATTTCCTTTTTGCTACAGATCCTGCATATGGAAGGGGAGAAATAAATACAATACTTATATATACATGCACATAAAAATACACAGAATTCATTGCCCCTGGCAGACAGGGGAAAACGTCAGGCTGATATGCGCAATCCCTTCCTCACCTTGGCAAAGTGAACGTAGCAAAATAACTGCATTACAATGGTGAGAAAATTAGCTTTGTATACTGTCAGCATTCTCAGATGCCAGAGGCTGAAGACACTCTAGAGAAAGGGGGAAGAGTGAAACAAAGCAGTTTCAGCTGCTTCATCCTCTGCAATGGGATCATATTTGGAGCAATCCAGATTCAAAGACGAATCTTTCTATTTCATACTGCCATCCTCTTGTACACCAAAGGAAACAAAAAGTGTTGTGCTAAATCAAGTAGTAACTTCAACAGTGAAAAAGCTGATTGGGCATTTGGGGTATTAATCTTACTGTGGTCAGGGTACTAAATGCAGATCAGAAGCCTGTTTTTCAGACCACTCTGTGTTCCTTTCATTACAATGCAAAGAACTCGGTTCAGAAAAGGCAAAGCAGATGGAATCCTTTTAAGAATATTTCAAGAAAATTGGGTTACCTAGCTGGGGTATGTAAATTATAAATTCTTTCTGACAACTTCAGGTTGCCACTTTAAGCCCAGCAAGAGATAAAACTGCAAACTGATGAGGCATCATCTCTATAACTTATGTATTTATTTATTTATGCAGTCCATATATTTAGCTCTCCTAACACAGTTAAATCAAGAATGTTAATGAACACAGGGAATCTCCTGAGTCAGTCAATCTTCTTAATACATTTTCAGAGTTCTATCTTCTTCCAGTGTTAAAACTTCTGTTTATAGTGTAAATGCTATTAATTATGACAATAATGAGGAAACAAATACATTTTTTTCACCTTTAAATACATAAATACATAAATAATCTTAATAACATATCAAGTGGTGATGAGTGATGTTTATCTTCTGGTACAAATTTGCTAATGGCATGCACAAGAATATTATATTAACATAAGTTTGCAATTTAAACCCTTGTTCTCTAGCGTAGGGCTGGAGTATTTTGAGTCTTCTTAAAAGACTCCTCTAATTACTTTTCCTGACTTCATTATTATCTGCTGAAAATACTGACGTTTCCAAAGTGAAGAATGAGGAGATGGGTCTGGGAAATAGGAATGGAACAAAGGTTTAAAGGCAAGTATTTGGAAACTGATATGGGAGGTTTAATCAAAATGCTGCTATGTCAAACATAGTTAGAAAATAATAGAGTTGGCACCTGGACAACTTCTGGAACTTCATTTGAGGCTTTCTTGTTTCTGTAAACAGCACAGCACTGGGATGAAACTCCAGCGGTGCTTCTTTCATGAGCTCATTTTCTATTCTTATAACAATGCACCTTAATTCCAATTTGATGAGTATTCCTGCCAGCAACACATTTTCATTTTCCTAAACCTCTGTCTGGGGATTTCTCAGAGCTGACAGTGCTGTTTTAGGGCCAATTTCTTGCAGTCACTGTTACCTGTTCCCATCCACACAGCCTCGCCAAGATGCACAGTTCATGCTATGGCGCTGTCCTGACTCGGTCTAAATTAATTCT